>JAOXYM010000025.1:11119616-11160437 GCA_028567055.1 Leptatherina wallacei
AATTCACGCATCTTACCGGCTGCCTCTTCGGGTTACTTGCGGGTACCTGGTCGCACGCAGTTCATCTTTACCGCAGCCGTTTTGCCGGCTGCCACTTATGCGTTCTACAGGTGCGTCGCGAAAGAGCGCTCCGGGACAAACAATTAACTAAACGGTTCCGCCCTGAACCGCTGACGCTCAGCAGGTCAGCGCGACAGTGTGGGAATTTTCTTTACAGCAGAAAATTTAGTCATACAATTTCAGATTTTTGTTGCACAAGTTCTCACATCAAATCTACAAGCTCCTGGATTTTGGCACACATTTACCTTCATACAAATGGAGCACCACCGCCAGTTCTATTTGATTATATGCTTACTCAACAACCAGGGCTAACTTACTGGATAATTAACAGAAGGTAAAACTGACAATGTTCTGCAACTTGTTTTAAGATAAACTCGGCATGAGTCAAGAAGCCATCTTAGTTGAGCTTACAGAATAGAAGGTTTGTTTAAGGGCCATTTAAATTAAATAAATGCTACTGACAACACTGCTATAGCTCATTAACACTCCCTCTCAAATGCTGGAATCTAATTCTTATGTTTGAGCTTTCTGTAGGGATCCAAATAAATAACTATACTGTATTAATAGTTTTTTGGGGGGGACTTTGGAAAGGTTAGTTATGGGGTGTTTGAACAGACAGGCTAACTGCTTCATTGCGCACCCAGTCTTTACAGTTGACTGCAAATTAACATATTTCATATAACAGGAGAGAAACCCTCATAAAAAAAACACTGTCACAATAACACAGCAAAATGAAAGCCAATGTTTCGATTCTGAGCTGTAAAACAGAAAATCTCCATATTATTGTAATTTATATGTATAGAAAGTGCTTAATGTACAGGCAGTATAAACAGCATGCAAATAAGCTGTCATAAAAAAAAGAGCTTTCATGCACAAGTTCACTTTCAGAAACTATTTTCAGGACATGAGTTTCAATGACTGCATGTTAATGTGGTTACCTAATGTTTGCTTTGTTATTGTCATTTCACAGGTCTCGTAACACAGCCAGAGAAACCAGGGAATAAGCTTTCCCGTGAAGACTGGACAAACTTGCTAGAAAACCCTTCCTATTTCCTGTGACCGGCCCCTCCAGGTTTCAGACTGCTCCTTCCTGCTGTCTGTTGCTGGGTCAACTCATGCGTCCACCTCCTCGCCACTGCATCTGCCTGCTCTGGGAAATTAGCAGCACCTGCTCATGCCATGGAGGATTGGACACCTTGAGGTCCAGTGAATGGTTTTCTCACCATTTGAAGTCCACTTTAGGAGCTGCTAACTGCATCTAATAAGGGATTTCCCACTTCTCTCTCTAGTGCAGGAGTCAAGAGCATTGCTGGGATCATTACAGACCAAACCTTGTTGCTTCTTGGACCATCTCATGAGGCCGTAAAACCACTAACTGAGCGCTCTTTGCTGTGAATAGGCCTTCTGCTGGAGTAAAACTCCCATATTTTTATAGACCAAAGAGCAAAAAAACAAACATGATCACTGCGACAGAGATGACCGTTTGGCAAAAAACACGGACTATAGATATTTTTCTTGTGTTGTCACCAACCATCGACTGTCTCCACAAAGACACAGCACACATGTGGACCGATGTAAACCTTTTGCAACTGGTGGCATACCTGACGTACACAATCAAAGGAGTACTTTTAAAAGACGCTTTTTTTCTTCTCAGACTAAGTCCACCACTGTATTTTGGAACTGGAAATATAGGTACTACATACGTATAACTGTGTATCAAAAAAAGAGAAAAAGAAAAAAATATCCAATTTGCATTTTTCAGTAGCTATGGTTTGGACAGCTTACAGGAAGAAATGTTGGACTGATCATGGATGAGGGCGGCAAATCATTTTAATGAAATGAAAGATATCTACATAGACTAAGAATGTTAAGAACGAGTAAAGAAATGTCATTAAATGTATTTTGAAAGGCCCTAAAAAGTTATATATTTAACAATTTTATATGTTGTACCTTTGTAGAGAAGCTTATTGGACTTAAAATGTGGTCACAATGGCAGTTTAGTAGGATGTGAACAAATGCTGTTCTCATTACTGCTGGCTTGTAGTCTGGTTTTCTGTTCACACCTCAGTAGCTGCTTTCTTTTCATGGTCATCTACAAGTCACAGTCTATCAGAACCATTTATGAAAAAAAAGGAAAGTGACAATTTATTGAGGACTGATCTGCAGCCAACTGAACATTGTAAATCTATGGTAGTCAGTGGAAGCCATTGAAATCTGCTAATTTGCTATGATATTGTATTGTACACGGTGTGGAATACTGACTCATTTCCTCTCTATGGGTTTTGATCTCTTAATTTATTTTTGTGCTAGTATTTGTTCGCACCAATCCAGCCTCTCTCCGGTGGCCATGGGGGGACACAGAAGAGAGAGAAAGAGGAATCAGAGGAAACACCGCAGAAGAAGTCATATACATGCATTTTTTTAAACCATAAAAATATTTTAAGAATAAATATATGAAAAGAATCATGCCCTGGAAATTTAGATGACTTTGGTGTTCAAAGTCGTCAACTGGGAATTCAATTTATTTTATTGTATTGTTACTATTCATTGGTGGATACAAAAAAAAGTGATTCCCCCCTCCCCAAAAGTTATCAGGTGGTTTGATTACCCAATAACAGGAGTGAAGTCCTAAAAAGCCCCTTTCAGACATGCACTGCTATACAATTTATTTCACACAATGCAGTTTTTTTTAGGCTGGGATGAATTTTCAAAGCAGGAGGACACATCAAATAACTAAATTTGTGAGATAAGCTGCAGGAAAACTGAATTCTCACTAAGCCGTAACAGTTTTCAGGTGAGATGAAAGTTTTTCTCAAGTTAATGGCAACTTAGTCTTATAATAATGCAAATAAATGCACAAGTTCAATAAGCAATATTTTCAGCGGCTTCCATTTTTTGCACAACTTTTTCCACCAATATGAATAGTGAAAAAGAATCGATGCTGATGTTATAGCTCACTTTATCAACAGCCACGCTGCGATGGAAAGGGTTTCCAAAAATGTCCGCACTGACTGATAAAACCATTCAAGTTATTTCATGTCTGAAAAGGGCTTAAGTGACAAAACACACAAAACATCAGAGCAAAGTCAATCACAACTGCTGAAATTATTAGTATCAGTGATAAACAGATTCTACTGGAAAGAAACAAGGTGCTAGCAAGGGGAAAGATGACAAAGCTGGGGTTACTGGAAACTACTACACCATCCTTTTTTTTCATTTTTCTTTTTTTTTCTTTGTTTCAAAGAATTCTATAAATTTTTTTCCCAAAAAACTGAGCTGTCCATTTAAAATAAGTGCAGCAGAAAAAAGTGATTTCTTTTTCTTTTTTTCAAATGTAGAAAATAAAATCAAAAACAAAAAATGTTTGCAGTTTCCACAATGGATCCTCTCATTTGTATTCCATAAAGTTCTTTAACCACAATGACTGCTTAGAGTAAAATACTTTATTAATCCCACAATGGGAAATGAATAATTTTGTTGATTGAATCATTATTTGAAAAATCAAAACTCGTCGTCCCAATTACAATTTCAATCATTTTGCTATAGAATTGTCACAGACTAAAAATTTGTAAAGCCCATCTCACAATATCTAAAATATTTTTTTTCTCTTTTTAATTCCATGAGCTTTGTCTTTCATTTAGTAAATGAATTGCACTCATATTACAAATGCAGCAAGGTTTTGAGAGCAGACAGCAGTTTGAAGTTGGATTTTCCCAGGTTATACCCAAGACTGCTTTTAAGTAAAATGTTACTTTAAGCACACATCTGTCATTTCAAAGAATTATTTTCTTTATTGCTTAAATAAATGAAATAGCTGACAATAGTTTATGGGATATGGTCGCTCCTCGAGTGAATGTTTTAAAATGATGGAAATGGTAACATAGCTTGATGTATAGAATGCAATTTAAAATCTATATGAAATACTAAAATATGTAAAAGAAATATCCACTCACCGGCCACTTCAATTGCTTTTCAACACGATTATCTAATCAGCCAATCACATGGCAGCAACTCCGTGCATTTAGCCATGTAGACATGGTCAAGTTGACTTGTTGATGTTCAAACTGAGCATCAGAATGAAGAATAAAGGGGATTTAAGTTACTTTAAAATGTGACGTGGTTGTTGGTGTCAGACAAGCTGGACTAGCCATATCAGAAACTGATCTACTGGGATTCTCATGCACAACCATGTCTAGGGTTTACAGAGAATTATGAAAGAGAAATATCCCATTTACGGCAATTCTCTGGACAGAAAGGTCTTGTTGATTTCAGAGAATGACAAAATAGTAATAGTAACTCAAACAATCATTGGTTCCAACAAAAGATATGCAGAATAGCATCTCTGAACATATAACACATCCAACCTTGAAGCAGATTGGCTACAGCAGCAGAAGACCGCACCGGGCGCCTCTCCCGTCAGCTGAGAACAGAAAACTGAGGCTAAAATTCATACAGACTTACCAAAACTGGACAATAGAAGATGGCAAAATTTTATCTGGTCTGAGTCTCAGTTTCAGCTGCTATATTCAGATAGTAGGGTCAGGATTTGACAAATGGAAGCATGGATCCACCCTGACGTTTATTAACAGTTCATCCTGGCGGCAGTAGTGTAATGATGTGGGGGATATTTTCTTAGCACACTTAATACCAATTGAGCACTGGTCATTTACCACAGCCTACCTGAGTATTGCTGACCATGTCCACCCCTTTGACCACACTGAGCCATCTTCTGATGGTTGCTTACAGCAGGACATTGCACCATGTCACAAAGCTGATATCATCTAAAACTTTATTATTACCTCCCCCAAGGCGCAAAGTTATATTTTCGCTGACGTACGTTTATCTCAGGTGAGTCACCCTATGGCTTGGTGAAGGTCTGTGCTCTCATTGTTGACATCGACTGGCCTCCAGTTCTCTTTTTAATAGGGCACCTTTGGGTGGGGTGGTATAGAAGAGTCACATCATGGATGTGAAGCTGAGATATATATGTGAGTGTAAAGACAGCTTAAAATCCATCAGTCATAATAAATATTCAAAAGTCACGAATTGCTACTCACCTCCGAGTAAAGTGATTACACACAACCATAATAATTACAGGACATGCCAGCAACAATGTTATGTAGTTTTCCAAATACACTACATCATCAAAACAGCTATTAAATTGATATCACAGCACAATACAGTTATAGTGACTAATACAAGACTCCATAGTAAAGCAGGACTCATTACAGTTTTGTTTTCAGTGTTGCAAAGAAATAGAAAATTTAGCTGCAATAGGGTACAATCTATTCACATGAACACATTATCTCAGATACAGCCCTCCAAGGTCCAAACTGCTTATACATTTGTTCCATTGAAAGAATATATCAATGTGGCATTGTTTTCTCATAAGTAATAATAAAACAATGGGGTGATCATTTTTTAAAAGCAAATAAGACCCTTTAAGATAACCAAATTCGCATCCAAAATGCATAGGCTACAGAAAGATTTTCACATTTAAAAAGGCGCCTATACACCTCAACATTACATCTATAATAATGCAATGTTAAAATCCTGAAAAGTCCAAAGTTAAACTATAAATATGCCATTTCATCATATTGTAGGTTTTACTACAACTATTTCCAGTGGCCATGATGATAAAAATCATTCCAGGCTACAAGGTTTCCTTGAGTCTATAGCAAATCTCTTTAAACTTGCTTGTTCCTGTTTTTTTGTTTTTGTTTTTTGAGCTGATAAAAACCACAAGTCAAGCCAAGCTGTGCAATACATCTCGATTTTGGAACAATGTAAGAGCGGATATGCACATCAATGATTCTTCTGATGTAAGTATAAACACTTCAGGGGGAGAGTACAATAAGCACCTGCAGGTATGGGGAAGTACTTGTTTCATGCATTTGTTGCATCCTACATAGCACCTTTGGGAATGTGTGTGAACCAGTCAAAATAAGACTCAGAAATCCATTTGAATCTATTCTGACTTGATGTGGGAAACAAAGTCTTTTGATTCCAGGGTAAACTCGGAGAGGCAAGGTCTTGAGCCCAGCTTCCTTGTTAAATCCCAGTCTGAACCATTCTGCTTCCCCATACTTGACTTTGCTTTTAGAGCTTGCTCAGTGATCTAGCTGGATCATCCAGTGCACCACTCTCTAAGACTTGGTTCACAGAGGAATATCTGGAGTAAAAAATGACACCTCGATCTTTTCTGTTTGTTTTGTTATTTACACTTTTGACTGACTGCTTGGCGGGGGAGGAATATTTAATTAACTCGGACTGAATTCCAGTCTGCTCCATATCCTCGAGGCTATTCCTACAATGTTCAGTGTCATGTTTAATTTGATTAGGACGGGACAATGTGGGGTTTCCCTGGAGCCATAGCTTTATGCAGATATGGTCACAAATGACTCCTGCAGGATGGGAATTTTAGGGCAAATATTAGATTATACTGATGCTTCTTTTCTTATTTTCAAAGTTTTATATATCTGCATTTTGCTCCTTTCAAGGGAATGATGGAAAAGCTTGGCTCTGTGTTTGAATTCCTGCACATCTCAGTTTGTCATATTTTCCAGAAAGCGACACCTACAAAGACAGAGAAAGAGTCTACAGCCGCCAGTAAACCCTGAGGGTAAAGGATTCTCCCTCCATTTACAGCCCAGATAAATCTCTGAAATACCAATACTGCATTACGCTGCACAAATTATTATTTCTTTTGATGGATAACATTTGCCTGCTAATTCACATTTCATGCTGAGAGTCTTTGTTTACAATATAAATCTAATTAAGTGCAGCCATCACAGCAAGGTGGATCGATACACAATATGGCCAGCACAGCTGCTTACCTCACAAAGATGCTTTCGCCTGCCAATATTTTCTACCTATAAAACGGCTTGAATTCTCTCAGTGTGGCCAATAATCTGTGAAGGTTAGGGCAACACCAGACAAAACATTGCCTCAGTGGGTGACATGTTTGCTACGTAGGGGGAAAAAAATTGTTGATCAAAAATCTTTAGGACAACATGGCATTTAAGAGAAGTAAAAATTGGTTTTCAATTTGGCTAAATTTTGTGCATTGCTGTCTTTTCTTCAATTTGAGATGGGGTTGTGTTTTTTAAACAGTCTCATTATCCGCTTGTAGAATATTGTACGAAAAGTTATGAACAACATTGTGTATTTGCTGCATTTTTCTACCAACACAAGACATCAGTGTGCCTGCGCAGCTTGTGCATTTGTTCATCCCGTTTATCGTTTTAGTCAGAAAAATTTCGCCAGCGAATTATAGATCGCTTGACGAAGGTTATGAGAAAAAATATACAATTTGGGGTCAGGATGCGGGGGCGTCAGCCAAAACAGGGACGCTCAGACTTTCCCTTTCCCTGCCCACTTCTCCCAGTACGTCTGAGGGGATCCCGAGGCATTCACATGCCGGCTGTACTCTTTCCAGCTTGTCCAGGATCTTCCAAGAACCCTCCTCCCAGTGGGACATGCCCAGTGTAGGTACCCAACGTGCTTAGTCAGACTCCGAGCAGATCGAGCGGCTATAGTGAGATGACATTGGCAGGCGAAGGGCCCCAGGCAGATCTGACTACTTGAGCACATCTAGTACTTACACCAGAACACCTCATCCTAACCAGATGTTGCCACCCCCATCTCTGCCTCCCTCCCATAATAAAAAGTACATTACACAAGCCAACAGCCAGGATCTTCTGTGAGGAGTTTTTTTTTATTTTTTTTTATTCTCTCCTCTCCCTACTGCTCTTGGTGAGAGTTGTAGATGTCATAAGAAAGTTGTCCTTTACGGAATGCTTTAGCTCAAATGTCTTAAACCAACATATTTACCTTTTCTCACCACAGATCCTTCAGTTACTGAATAATTGACAGTTTGGCTTTACAATGTTTAAAACATGAAGTAAGCATTTGTTTTTACTAAGAAGTGAAATCACTAGTTTGGCTTTATTAGGTATTGAGTTTCTTCTGAAAATCAGAACAACTACAATCATGGCACTGATTTTTCTGCTGCAATGCACTACTATAAGGACTTGTAGTTTTCACAGAATGTGAGCATTTAGCATTGAAGTTGTAAATATTGAATTAACCACACAATAGGGGGTTAAAGGGGATGGTGAACGCAGCCGTGGATTCAGATTGTAATAATCTGATTGTTAAATGGGTGAAAATGTGTTTTATCCATATTTGACAGCACCCCCAGTTGGTTGGTGTAATGCATAAGTTAACAGCTGAGGTCAACAGCACTCTAAAACAGCTGGTCCCATGTCTTTAGCTCATTTGTTGTTGAATGAGCCAATATTCATTGAGGTCAATGTTGAAAAGTCTGTTCAAAGGGAGTCATGTAGAGTGTTCAAATTGAAATGTTATTCTCCAGATGAAGACCTTTCCACTGATGTATTTGATTTTGTGAAAGACAGTTTTTGTTTTTCACATTTCATTGACAGACCTTGAGAGGCTTAGTTTCAGAGAGCGCTTGCAAGATCTAGTGTAAAAATCTAAGTTTTTTGTTGGAACAAAAAGCTTTAAAGGCTAAATTTAGGGTCTGCACACAATGCATGGGTTACATCACAGATTATCAAATATAACATATTAAATGACAAGGTTTTTTTTAAGGAAATTGGAATTTAAAAACCATTTACTGTAGGCAATAGCATGTAGTTTTTAAACTGGACATAAAACATTTCCAGTATTTCCTTGTGCATAAGTAAATAATGATTAATGACCAAATAAATTATAGTTAAAGCAGGGTTTAATAATGTGGTCTATAAAGACCTGTGTAACCCCATATTGATCATGTTTTTATCGTAATAGCTCAAGATTTGATCTGCACACACACATATTTCCAACTATCCCTGTGGGTAAATGTAATTTCACAGCACCATCAGGACATAAAAAACCAGGCCAAAATGCTTTATTGGATGTAATTACAAACTAGAAAAAAAAAAAACTCATCTATATTCTTGAAATATACATGAAAAAAGACAAAGCCTATACAACTCCTCTAAATGCTGATGGCAGTCATTTGAAATGGAACTCAGCCCATTGATGGAAGACGTCCCAAACAGGATTGGAACGTGCCATGCACGAAGCAGCGTCCACAGAAACCACATTGCGATCTTGCGAGACCCGAGGGAATCTTTGTAAATAAAATTTTACTTTTTAGCTTTTCTATTTAATAATCTAAATTGTCTAAAGTCCACTGGGAATGAGAAGCAGCCTTTTCATTGTTATTTTGCTCAGTCACTGTTTAAACATATTAATTTTACGTTGTTTTTCAGTAAAATACACTTTAAAAAGGATTTGAGGTCTGCAGGCAGACTGGATTCCATCGTAAAGGATCAGGAGTCTTCCTGTATCAGTGCTGTTGATTAGGGATATGGATAAATAATGGCCCATTGTCCCATACAAATGGGCGGATAACCACTGACGATGTTTATTCAATCAAGTGAGAACGTCTAATCCAATTTTTTATTTTTTTTAATTTATGTATTGTTTTTATAAATGTGTTTTATAATTTTTTTCAGGGTTCCTGTAGAAAGAATCCCTCTGATTTTGTCCTCATCCTACTTTCAGCCTATCCTATGTTATTGATTTGTTGGGGGTTTCACAGCTAGAGTCTTTATTCTTTTTGTTCTCTTGAGCTCCATTTCCTGCCGCAGCAAGCAGCTGTCTTCAGTAACAAAAGTAATTAACCCTTACATACTGTTCGGGTCAAATTTGACCCGTTTTGACATTTGACAGCTGTAAAATCACCCTAAACATACTTTTTTGGCCTGAAATTTGATGACTTTTCTTAAAGTTACCTAAAAAAAACTGAAAAGAGAAAAGTTATTGTTTATTTTCATTTAGATGCTAGAAATTTTTGGACACTGAGGCTGTCGGTGCAGGTCTCAAGGAAAATTATGGTTTTAGGGAATCTTTAAACTTTGAAACACTACAAATCATGTAATTGTGTATTTATTAATGGGCCAGTGGTTACAGAGTTAAAGGAGGACCTGGACACTCACAAGAACGTCCATGTGCACACACAGACAGACCTGTTGGTTTTTCAAGGAACATGGTGGTCCATCTGGAAATGGTAAAATAGTGAAACAGCATAGGAGTGATCATATATGGGGCACTGAGGGATAAGGGATTTTGAATAAGTTGGGAGGATGGTGGTGGGGGTTTCATAACATTATTAAAAAGTATATGAGCTGTTATTTCTGCAATTGATATCATGGCAACATGACCCTTACTCTGGTCTTCCAAGATAAGGAGGTTGATGGTGATTTGGAGGAGAAAGTGTCAGAATAGGAGGAAGACTCTGATTACAGGCCCTCTGATGAAGATGACGGATGGTGAGGAGCAGGCAGCAAAGCAGATGTTTATGTAAAGAAAATCAGCACATCTGTTGGTCTTCAGACAAAAAGTCAACACAATGTGACCAGAGGAGGAGGACATGGAACTTTTATTCAAAACCTGCAAAACTGCAGAGACTAGTTTATGATAAGCATTTTATTATTTGTTTTGTTTTCTAACTGATAAATGTTGAATTGATATTGATAACTGAGAGGTGGTGTTTAGCTCAACTGGTTGATCAGTACTTCAACTAGTGCTTTACAATATAATCAAACCAGGCTACAGCTCTGACAAGGGAGCCTTCTGTAGCATGTTTAAAACCCTCTGACCAACTTTCTTTCCACTAGCTGTGTAATAATGACTATTAGAGCTCAAAAAAGACTTTGAAAACAGATGTGATTTTTATATGATATTTCTTATGATAGTAAAACAGTCTTCAATGGTTGCATTGAGAAAACATGGTTATATTTTGAATTCTAATAGTTCCAGAAAGTTCAAACCATTTTTAAATAAAAAAAAAATATATAAGTTATTGTGACTTGTTTATGTTTAATGTAAAACCGGAGATGATACCGTGTAGTAATAAAAGCTTTTTTTTTTTCCTTCCAAAAACAAGTGTTAAGACCTAAAAACAAAATTCTCCATGGTTTCTAAAAGTTTTGAGGAAAAATATTGCATTTATTAATGTGAAAAGGGCTATTTAGACATTTTAAATAGATCTGCAGTTTAAAAAGTTTGATATTGACACTTACTATAAGGTAATTCTTTGACCCGGACCATACTATGAAGGCAGCAGATATGAACAGTATGTCAGGGTTAAACCACTGTATGATTTCAGCTCAGCAGCAAACAGCAGACAGGAATTGCTAATGGTTAGCTGGTGAGTGGGGAGGTGAAACAGGATGCACAGCATGAATGTGCACCCAAGCATCTGCAGAAGTCAACTCATGTTATCGTGTCAATACTGGCAGGTCCCAGTAAAATGCTTCCAACATCTCATTAACTCGACGAAATGAACAAGATTGTTAATTTTACATTTTAAACAAGACAGAGTTTAAAGAAGCCTGACACGTTGGTCATCCAAACCCTAGTTATTGTCCATATTCAGCAGTAGCTCTTTCTTCACCTTTTGCTCTTTGCCATCGTTTGTAATCTGACATACGAAGTGTGAGGTTAAGCTCTGGCGCTTTGGTCTTGATCTCTGCCTTTATTCCCCCAATCAACCTCTCGGTGGTAGATGGCTCATTGTCAGCTGGGTGTTCAAGCTCCATTTAACTCTAACTAAGTGCCTTTAGTCATTATTGCTCATTAATGCTGCAGTGGTGTGGCTGAACAGCCCCAAGAGCAACTGGGTGAGACAACTGCACCTTGCATAACTGTTTAGCCCATACAGAGCTTGTGTGTTTGCCTTTGATAGTTTCATTATTCAAAAATTAATAGCATAAACATAATCCTGACAGCGTGTTACATTGAGTTTATTTGGCGTTATAAAGCCTCATTAAAATGCAGACACCTGTAATCACCTTAAGAGCTAATGTTTATTTTTGTCTAAATAGGACATGAACAAATCTTTGAAGCCACACAACAGTCTTCTATGCCATTGGCTCCCTGAAGGGGGTACTTGGACCTGCAGGGGTTCTTCTAGGAGTGCCTGGAGGAAGCTCTGTGGAGCGTTTGCCTTAATATTTCAATCAAGACAAACTATATTTTGTCTAATTTAAAAACATTCGACGGTAAAGAAGGGAAACAAAAATTATGCTCATCCGTGTTTACTTGGGACTGATGTAAACCTAATTTTGCAACAGAGAAGTTGAAATACATCATTAAATAGTGTTTACTAAAGTGGCTGAAACTGTTATCTACTTGCCAACTTTGTTGTTTGATTTACTTTCACACTTATTCAGTAATTTTTTTTTTTAGGTCAATAAGATAATAAATGCAAAAGGAAAACAGTACTGATATATCAGAAAGGGAGTCTCCAAAATCAGTTGTCAACATGAGAAAAAGTATGTCTGTGTATCCCCCGAAATATAGAATTTTGTTGCTTGATAAACTTATTGTTGGGTAATTAAACATTGATAAGAGGAGAACTATCTCTGACTGTATTTGCACACCCAGAGACACATAGAACAATCCCTACTTGTGCATCCTGAACAAACTTGGTCACAAATATTTGTTGCCGTTTGGAACCAAATACCTCTTAGGTTTATAGAGCTGCATTACACTGCAGCTATATGCACATCTCGCATCAAGCAGAAACTCGTTAAGTAGTCACTCTAACCTGTTAAAGCCAAGTCTAAAGTTACTGCAAATACACCGTTCTCCCTTACCCACTCAAGCAGAAAAAAAGACAACAGCAGAACGTATAGGCTCCTTGCACATTAGCAGGATTAAGAGACTGCCCTATGAAGGAGGAAAAAGTCAGACTTTCTGTCCCTTCTAGCTTGTTCTATAGAAAGCAGCAATTGTACATGTAATAAATAGTCAAAATCACAGCAGGATCAATTTTGTCAGATGGCACCACAGAGCAGCAGCCCAGAAATGCCTCGAAATGCCTCAGAGGCTAACATGTCATCTTAATTGACTGTTTTTTTAGTTAGTTTCAGGCTTGTTATTTTCCAAAAAACAAATGATCTGCTTTATTTGAAATTCTGGTTTATTACAACAGAAATATGTGAACAGTTATGGTGAGAAATAAAACAAATGTGCAATGATTACATCATCGATACACCAATTAGCACAGATCATTAAGCTACAATTTTTCCATGTAGGCTTTAACTTTTTTTGTAGAAAATAGTTGACAGCAATGATTATTCCCAATAGTGAATATGGTTCATTAGCATGAAATATAATTGCTAAATGGTAGGCTAAAAAAAAAGGGTAAAAAAAGTGAACATTTTAATAGTTAGTTTAAGGTAAATGGCTAAAATCAGCTGGAGGGACCCAAACAAATCCAGTTACCTAAGTGCAATGGATTTATAGTTCAAATAAATACATATGCGAGATCAAAGCAAAGAAAATATTTTTAGGTTTAAAGATTTAGACTAATGTTTGATGGACACGTCAATGACTGTGCAATCATTGTTAGCCTGAATGTGCATGTACTAGAGTTACATACTGTGAATACATTTTATAAAGTATGCACTACTAAATGCACAATGGAGGTTAGGAGATAATGCATTGATTCAGAGAACCATAGTTTCACCAGCAACACGCTCAGTTGATTGTCATCATTTTGAGTCATGGTGGTGAGCTGAGGATCACAGCTTCAGCGACAGTGTAAAATTGATAACTGTACACTAATGGAGTCGGTATGGATTAATGTAAAAAATATAAAAACTTTTACGACGTCTGATTATATCCAGATTAACTCTTTCCATTAATCACTCATTCTCACATCACATTTACACCTAGATTATGCACTTAGCAGGGCATACCCATCATATGAATATAACTTAGTAATATGTTTGGAACCCTTCAGCTTTAGACTGATATACAGTGTGACTGGAGGCAGCATGAGATCAGTGCAGGACAGAAGCTCTTTTCACACACTAGGAAGCACCAATCCTAATATAGCATTCCAAAATGATGGGGAGAAACTCAGCTAAAAGACTCTACCAAACATTGGTATCCAAATGAAACAATTCAAACCCCAAGCAATTATAAGGGAATGTAACAAAGTGAGAACAGTACTGTCCACTTTTTCCACTTCAAGCAAACCTCACAAAACAAGGTGTCATATGAAAGCAGAGACTGGTTATTACAAAGATGTCAGTCTCATCATTGTGACAGAAACTGATCTAGCAGTCAAAAATCCTAAAATCACTTATTTTTGCTGTTTTGTGATTTAAAGTTTTATTCCAGCTCAAAAAATAAAACTACACTAACGTGACTGTCTGAATTGAATCGTGAAGGTCCTGGTAGCTTCCACGAAGATGAAGGGGGTTTTATAGTAAAGTGCTTCCTCTCTCTGTGATATTATCTTGGGCTTCACTTTTTTCAGGATTCTGATGGTGTTTCCAAGGTGAGTTTTGGGGGCTATCCCTCCATTCTCCTGATTGACCACTGATAGAGGTGTCCATCAACATTGACGGATCGGTTCCTGAGATAGGCCTATTTACCAGCATCACACCTCTACTAAAACATCTGTAAAACTGCTAAGGCTAACTTTTTTAGCTTCTATTTTGCACAGCTACTCAGCAGACAATGATTCCTAGATGAATTGGGGTGCCATCGTCTCACACATTTTTTACTCTGTTCCAGATAAATTAACTATTACCTAGTAACACATATCTTGATGCCGATAAGTCTGTAGTAATCTCACATGCCTCAGCTTTCTTTTGAGACCAAGGTTATACATACAACCCTTCTAGATGTGAAGATACCTGAAAATAAATGAAGTGTATGTCATTTGAGAAAGGAGGCAGAGAAAAAAATAGACCTCATCAAGTTAAAATAAGCCAATTTATCTTAGCTCTGTGATTGTGGTTTATTATTAAATAGGTCTGTAGATGCACGTCACCAAAAACAACTTCACCAACAAGTCTCCACCCTATACAAGAGAAAGAAATTAATAAATGGCTGAAGAAAAAGGACAGTTAGAGCGTGTGAAATGCATACTTCAACCTATATAGCATTAGTAACCAAGGTCTGCTAGTGTATGTCGAGTGTGCCTCGTATCCACAGAAAAGCATGGATGCAGGGTGACAGCTGGGGACGTAGCCAGCACATCGGACCACTAAATGAGAAAAATGACCAGCTTTCACCAGCTCCTTTAAAAACTCATTTACATCCTGTCAGATTCCATTATGGCCGGGGACCTGCTCTGGAGCTGCAGGACAGGACTGAGCCTGAGTGCACTGACCGTGCCGGCCAAGCTCCCATCAGCCTGACCCGGTTCACCGGTCCAGCAGACAACCGATTCTCCTGTGTCAAGGTTTTTTGGAGTCTGCCTTTTTTTTTTTTTTTTTTTTTTACCCCCCCAGATGTGAAACCCTTAAATGGCTCAATAAGGGGTTGTGTGTCATATTTGAATACTGAAGAGGTTAAAAGAAACTTAACAATTCTACTAATACTTCATTACACTTGCTCCATCTTATCCTCCATTTCTTTACTACTGCATGTTAACAGTACATACAACAACATGCACTACATCAAGAAGAAAGTAATTTGAAAACAGTAGCTCATCAAACGGTCCACAAGTGCACTTTAGGTCTAGGAACACCGATAGCAATTAAGTCCACAGGGCTCACAGTCTGCAGTTGTACACTAAACCACTTGTGAGCCTCAATCTGACTCTGACCATGTCTGCAACACTGATCTGATGTGCACCATCAAAGCGACGGAGAATACCTCAGCACACACTAGGAGCTCCATCAATCCCCTCTGGCCCATGGTAACTGTCTTTCCCTACACAGTCGGCCATCAAGGGTGACATCCTTGAGGAGGCGATACAAACAGTGTCTAATGAATTTTTAACGACAAGCATCGGCGGCGGCGTCGAAGGAAGAGAGCGGCAAACTGAAACGGGCGAGAGAGACCCCTGCTGAATGCATTAGTGATTTGTGGGCTCACCTTTGAGCTAGGGTAAGAGGCCTCCCGCCTCAGATCATCGGGGTGTTAAGTGTGCTCTGTAGGGGAGCTTCTCGGTAACGCATTGCGGGCCAAATGATGTTTGAAATGTTTTAATCAAATTCTGTCTGTTCATTAGACTAACAATAAGCCTCATGGGGAAAGTACTCTGTAGTTCAGCTTCTTACTGCCCCCAGGGGAAGTCTACCGACAGTTTCTTAACCTCCTGGTGGCATTTTAAATTTTTTACCCCCCCACATGATGTGCCTCTATACATTTAAATGGGCCTTTATCAGAAGTGGCAGCTTTTCATTTAGTGTGAAGTCTTGAATTCTAGTCCCAATCCGTGTCCCTCAGCGGCATCTTGTGTCAAACCAACGTTGCCTGAAATGTGTACATTAAACTGTATGCTTCATCAGACTCCATTCTCAAATAATCCTACTTGTTTTCAGACCTTCAAAAGTGACTCAAGAATAGTGTAAGTGGGATTGATTTTCTTTTATAGGATTAAGTTGATTTCACTGGAGTGTTGCTATTCAAGTCCCACATGCCTCGAGGGGGTTTAAGAAACAATGTTTAAAATATAGACTTATTACCAGTATAAAGAGCCTGTCCAAAGCAAAGAAAAATAAAAAAAGTTTGAATATGGGCATATTTATGTTTCATGTTGTGCAAAAGTAATGTCCTCCCTCTTGTTTTCTTACAAGGAAGCATTTCTAGCAGCAGTTATCCAGGGTTTATGAACGTTGTGATGAGGCGACTTGTGAGAGCAGCTGGAAACAGTGAAGCAACCAAAGTAAGCAAGTACAAAATCCTTTTATTCATTTAATTTGAACAGGGAACTTTCACCATAACATTGTGGGGCAGCTCAGCCTCCACCAGCAGCTGCCCTAAAATGAACAAACTGGCAGCTTTTATGTCCTCTACTACTGTAGTGGGTTAAACTTCTTACAGAGGCGCTTCCCATGTCACATGAAAACCACATCCAAAAATCTTAGTCTTGGGGGGGGGTTTACAACCTAGATACTCCAAGAACTGTATAAAACAAACATTGTAACCTGACCCTTTAATCATTTCCCAACACCTAAAACAACTCATCCTATCACACATCTATCTCAGGGCCACTTGTGGAAGCTTTTAAGTTGTGTTCAAGCCCCCGGGGCAGCATTTGCACGAACACCAAAGCAGAGGACATCAAATAGGTGAGTACACAGACCATAACATTTAACTACACATCTTTCACACCTACATTTCCTCTCTTATACCATGAACCTTTACCAACGCCTCTTTCACAGGAATCTGGAAGAGAGAATTACATGCATAAACATTAAAGTGCAAAATTTAAATTAAAGTATGCATGTGCCTGAACAAACAAAATGCTATACAATTATTTAACTTACACGTTTCATGTGACAAACTTCTGCTTTGTTAAAAAAAAAAACTCATTTCTCTTTCCAATTTCATTTATTTTCAGTCCATCCCTAACCATTTTTAGAACGGCTTTTTTTGTAAATTAACTATAAAAAATGTATCCAACGCCACAGATGAACCAGTTTTATGACTTCAAAAACAGACAAGACAGTTTTAAACTGTACACTTTATCAACAGCCTGTTACTCACAAAGACCCAATTTACTTAGTTATAGATGGAGTTTATTTCTAAAGAACATTTAGCCCCAAAAAAAAGAAAAAGAAACCATACAAGTGGAGGACAAAAGGATAATGTGGCAGATCTACAGCAGATTAAAAGTGTCTTAAAATGGTCCTTAAGAAAATTCAGCCAAGTCCTGACACAGGACCTGAGAGATGCATCTGACTCCAGTTGATCCATGTACTGTTGAAGTCGCCTCAGAAAAGGTCTCCATGAAAGGGTGGCTGTCAAAAAGCCATTGTTAAAGGAAGAGAAACAGGGAGAAAAGGCTGGTGGTATGCAAAAAGATGACTAGACTGGACAACAGGGCTATTGAAGTGGATGAATCCACCTTAGAGTCTAGACCGAATTACTGAAGCAGTGTGGGAATCGTCCCAACAGAACAGAAAGGCGGTAAACATCCAAAGAAGAGTTTTGGGAAATGCCTCAAGAAGCTGGGGAACTATTAATGAAGACTACTTAAATAAAAGCTTCTCTGAGTGTCCAGGTGGTGTAGTAGAATAAAAAGGTTGTAATACAAATTGATTTGTACAATTCAATACTGCATTTCGATTTGTGTTTCCACGTTAATTACCAAGTCCATTTTACTTTTTTTTTTTTACTAGAATGTATACAGAAATTAGGAATGGCTCCAGACTTTTGTATTAGTTCTGTATTAGGAGTTAAATCGTGGCCAAGGTCATGGCTGTGAATTGAAGCCATCTCAGAAACATTTGCATTTTACATGCAACAAACCAGTTCAGTTTCATGGTTTAAAAAAAAAAAAAAAAAAAAAAAACTTTGTCATGAATTGTGCATATATACACTCAGGTACATGTGTTTTTAGCAAAGAGCCTATGAATTGTCAATCTAAAAATAGGACATTTTGATTTAATACATTACTACCATGTCTGCACGCTATGCCGCTTAATCGTTACCATTTATATCATAAACAGAAGACAGTCACGCAGTTCGTAATGCAATAACTGAATCCTGAAATATTAGTGGCTGGGTTGGGATTTGAACTTGATTGTATGGCTTGACAGCTGTGTGCATGTAGCTTCATTCTTCAATTCCTCAAACTACAGTAGAGTCTATCGAAAGTGATGACCATTTAATGTCTGCCTGATGAATCGTGGAGACACTTCATCAATAGGCTGATATTTGTTGGTTGTTAGCAAAAAAACTCTGCACACAAACCAATAGGTTAGGATTCTGTGACTAATTACAAGTTTTTGTGAGACTAAGATATGAATCCAGCAACAAGGCTTATCTGATATTAAATAAAATGAGCCATTTCCAATCATTAAGCATGAAACTAATTACAAAAGGATGTTTTAGAAGGCAGTAATTCCTGACATGTTGAATTGCAGGAAGCCTGTACGGCTTCGTAAATTTATTATCGATAACTTGCTTCCTCATGCATCAATAAATATTAAATGGGTTTAATTTTTAAGTTCATTGTCATCACACCTCGAAATCTCATTTTGATGAACAGAAATTTGATAAAAATCAATATTGAAAGAGGAAAGTGGTGTTGCCATGCTCAATTAAAATATGTTATCTGGGCATTTATGGCCCCTAGAAGATGATGCCTTACAACTTTTCCTTAGATAAATAAAAGTTATTTTAGGGGAAATTTCCAGCTTTGGCTAAATTGGGATCTGCAGTGAAATCTGGCAGAGATATCCAGAATGTGCTTTGAATGGCATCAGACTGATTCACTGGTTGTGTACTGTTGGGACAAGCCCGCCAATTGGCCGCTTAATTTAGGCTGTATTCCTCTCATGTACAAGCTGCATGTTACCATTTCCAAAATCCACTTTGCAATGGGGGGAAAAAAAAAAAAAAAAAAAAGTGTAAAAATCATCAGATTTAGCGACCCACATGCCAAATTTTGCTCAAGATTTGAAGCAGGCCTGCCTAGTTCTGTCAGTGAATGGTTGTAAAAATCCACCAAAAAAAAAAAAAAAAAAAAAAACAATTTTATTGTCATGCGGTTTTCATATTTGCCCCCAGGGTCTGCTGAAATAAGATCCCTTTCAACACCATTTTTCAAAAGAGAGCTTTGGATTGCAAAAACACAAATTATTGGTTTTATAAAAGAAAACCTACTTAGAAAAGAAGCAAAAAGGTGCTGTTGAGTAGCCTGTAGCTAATTACCCTATGAAAAAGGTATGACTAGATATTAAAGATAAGATTGTTGCAAACCTCTACCTTTTCATTTACAAGATCATGATAAAGTAAAAATAGTGAAAACCTAGATCATTTACAAAAAAAAAAAAAAAAAAAAAAAAAAAAGGAAATAGAGTAAGCTAGTATTAGTCATTTACCATTCCTTCATCTGCTCCAGCAATTTGATCATAAACATGCATGAAATGGGACACACACACACACACACACACACACACACACACACTTCAATCACCATGAATTTAAAAAAAAAAGGGTATTGTAAATTAGTTTAATACTGGACCAGTGTAAGACTCTCATAAGAGTTGTGTTTATGCAAAGCAGGAGTGAAAAAAAAAATACACTCTGGAGTAGCCTCAGATTTTCACTGAAAGTGCTAAACTGCCTTTTTTGGGGGGGGATACATCTGTCCCCAAATGGAGCACTTCCATGCTTCATTTTGGAACGTCACACCAGATGGACACTTGAGTGGTCCAAATGCCCTCATGGTTGGTCCAATTTTCCCTTTGATCATTGAAAGTGCCACTCAGGGTGTGACCTTAGGGTAAAAGCATACTCATACTCAAACCTTTCAGAGAAAGTGGTGCTCCTTGCACTCAGCACTATTCATAGTCTAGATGGAAAACATGTTTATTATTAAATTTGACAGTTCTTACATAATTCTATATGAAAATCAATTGTAACGTCAACCTAAACAATTGCAAATGAAAGATTTATCAAACATTTATTTTTAAATAACCCCTATAATATGATAAAAGCACATTTGTTATGTAAATGCACTGTAAGACTTGATAGAACATCTAATGTATTTACGTCTGACTGCTCTTAGCAAAGGAGGGATGAATCTGAAAATTTTTCACTTTTGTTGTGACACATCCAGCCCTCAGATAATCAGACAGAGCCGTTTTTACACTGCAGATAGGATTAGGTACAACTGAGTGCCCAGATGCAAAAAAAGTTATTTGCAACTCCTGTATAGACAAATGCAGAAATGAGCTCATGTAATCTTTTTACCAGATTCATAAAAAAAAAAAAAGTACATATGCATGCACATTAAAGTAGACTTACAAGAAGTCTGTGTTTCCCATAGACAGTCAAAGCACTCCGTTTGAAGAACAATAAGTCATCCCGATGTCTCTGTGAGTAACTTTAGTTAATGCTAAAAGCTACTCAGAACAGGTGAACTTACCACAATCTAAAATACAAGAAAAAGTACATCTACACTGCATCACTTCAGACTCAGATAGCCAACTGTCCCACAATTTGCAATGCACTAAAAAACAGTTTGCAACTATGTAGTGATTATAGACTGGGTTATATAAACCCAGCCGATATAACTGTCTGATGCAGAAACACCTACAAAATAGTCCCCACTCAACTCACCTTCATTTCATTTTTTTTAAGGTCACAATATGTTTGGGTTTTTCCTGGTGCCACCTTCTGTGGAGCATTTAATTTTAGCTACCGCATTGGGAAACATGCTGATCAATGTGTACTAGTACAGTTTTTCTTTAGCCCTGTAAAGAAAAAAAATGCTGAAGGATTTGCAAAGCACAGTACAAAGCCAAATGGTTCCAACAAAGCTGTCATATTAGACATGTTTGAAGTGAGACCACGTTTGTAATGATTCCTTTAAGCATGTAGCAACATGGATAAAGTTATGAATAAAAATGATAGCCTTTACTTTTTCTCTGCTAATTTATTTATCAATTATCCCAAAAACATGGATGATAGGTTCATGATCTGACAGAATAGACTAATTCAGGATGTCAGCAGAAACAAAGACACTGTTACATTCCTCCCTTCAGAGGACAATATAGTGGCCTTTAATCTTAAGTATAAAATGTCCCCACATTGCCAGTCCCGTAAATCTACTTTATTGTGTTATTTCTACCTGTCAGACCTATCGATCAGTGGATTAAGACAAAGATGATGTTTTAAAGCTTTGACTGAGGATTTCATAGCTGTTCTGAAATCCAATACCAATAGGGGTTCATAGATCCTGGGCAGGATTTAGTGCTCTAGGCAGGATTGATGACATGGGGCCCAGGCGTAATAGTGGAGGTGCACAAGCCCCATCCTTCAACATAACTCAAGATAACAGTCTGCTTTTTTTATTTTTATTTGGTTATTAGAGTCATTCAGCTGTCTGCTTATTTAAAACATCTTGCACATCACACAGTGGTGCATCTGCACCATAAATAATGCCATGGGGTCCCACTTTTCTTCTAGGGAGAAGAGATTTGTTCTGAAACCATTTCTGAAATTATTGGGTTGTATTACTGATCACTGCAAGATTACAAGCAATATGAACAATATTACTCAAAGTCAGTGATATAATCAAATGGGGATCATTTCATGAACTCAAGACCAGACTTGCCACTGGCACAGTTTATCAGCCCTTTAATCTCACTAAAAAAATACCTGCAGCTTCTCAATTTACTCACTGAATTTTAGGATTAATGAGGTTTCTTTATTTGGCCTATTAATGGGCATAAATTGTCAGATAGAAGTGAAAGATTCACTTATAGCAAAAATATAGTAGGTGCCTCAATGATGGACTGAAATTTTAACTTTCATGGAATAAACACCAACAAAACTATATTTAAAAATGCACCTGATGAATCCCCTGTACAAAGAGCCAATAAGGTCTGAATCCTTATCTGGGCAACGGTAAGGACTTAACTGCAACACTGATCAATTAACATGTTTGTCATTCTCCCTCAAGACCGACTTTCACACAACCCATTTTCATCTGAGGCACACAGGGCCCTCATCAGAAGTCCCTACCTCCTTAAATCTGGTCATCAACCATCAGCATCTGGAATCTGAGGTGTTCCTGTGCTCTCAACATCTTAACAATGCCTTACTTGGTATGAAATCCAATCAGAATATTATTTCACAGTTCACTCAGTACATCAATAAATTTAATTGCTTCCTTTTATCTGTCCTCATCTACATCATTTTTCAGATGAAAATTAAAATCCACCAAGTCTTTAGTTCATGTTAAGTACTGTAAGATAACTTAAATTTTTCCTTTTTGGAAATCTGAGCTTGTTTCTCTTTGACAGATTAAAAAAAAAAGAAAAAAAGCAGCTTTATTGGAGTTGAGCTGTATATAAAAAAAAAAAAAAAAAAGGCACAGAGAGCAGGAGACAAGTAACATATGTAAAAGGGCTGGCACAAAGTATGCAAATGTCACAATGATGCTATGAAAATACCACTTAGCATGTGACATCAACTTGTGAGATTTCGCAATTAATTTCTCTCAGGCTATAGCCACAGAAGCGAAGCAGTAAAAGCAACAAAACTAAAGCAAGAGAACTTTAAAAAAGTAGGATGATCAGCAGATAATTCAGCCGGGTGGGGCTTGTTCTTGGCTTGGATCAATTCTCCTTTGCCATACTCAATCTTTCACATAGCCTGCAATGGACACAGGTATCAATCAACATATAAAAACAACTGGAGGTTTGGTCCCTGTGAGAAGCTGAGATTGCACAACTTTTCCAGGACACTGCCATGCTGATTATTAGATAGTCTTACGCTTTTATGGTGTGATCTGCAATTATTTTACTACCCTTAGGGTAGAATTAAAAATACATATGTTTACATTATGGTAGAAGCATTGCCCCAGTATCCCAGGGCTATTACACTGATTTAATAGTTTCTACACACTGCACCTTTAATTTTTGGCATGTCAAAGGGTCATGTATGATAACTTGAGGCAATGCCTCCAGTGTGTCATTTCATGAATAGGTATGCAACCTTAATCATTGAAGCTAGTTCTCTGGCATTTGGTAACAATCACTGGACGAAACGTCCATAAAATATTGATAATTTTTTCTAGATGTTTGTTGTTTTTTTATTGAATATTTTTGTAAGATATGTTACTGCTTGTAAGAAAAATACTATTATAACCAAGCTGCAGTAACTTATCACCCCCTCCCCCATCACTTTCCAACCATGGCAAACTTCTTGTCTTATCCATGAGAAGAATGATTTCAGAACACTCCACTTTTGGTCTCTTTTGAAAGTCAACACCAACTCTACCCTAAAGGTTTACTGGAACTGACTAACCAACGTTTAAAGAAAAAGAAAATATTTTTTTTTTTATCTAAATAAATTGTTATTCATGTTTTAGATCACCATAGCTGGACAACATGAATAGAGGTTAATTTCTCACAGGCAGCTTTATTCACTACACGTGTTCAATTACTTGTTAACACAAATAGCTAAAATCAGCCAATCACATGGCAGCAACTCAAAGCACACATTAAACCCTGAAGCAGATGGGCTACAGCAGCAGCAGACCACACTGGGTGTCACTCCTGTCAGCTCACAACAGGCTAAAATTTACACAGACACACCAAATTTGGACAATATAAGATTGGTATAATGTTGCCTGGTGATGAGTCTCCATTTCAGCTGGTATAGTCAGAATTTGGTGTTTGTGAAAGCAAGGATCCATCCTGCCTTGTATTAACAACTCACACTAGCGATGGTGTAATAGATATTTTCTTAGCACACTTTAGCCCCTTAGTACCAGCTGATAGTTGTTTAGAAGAGGAAATCTTTGTCAGTGTGTGTGTGTATATATATATATATATATATATATATATAATATATATATATATATATATATATATATATATGAAAATACTCCAAAATCAGTCCTCAGCTTTTGACCCACCACTAATTACACTAGTAGCAACGGGTTGACATGTCCCGGTACCCCAGGGAGGTCTTGCTCAAATCCCACACCCAAAGTATTGTTGCTGACCATGTCCATTTCTATATGACCACACTCTACCATCTTCTGACAGCTACTTCCAGAAGGATATTGCACAATGTCACAAAGCTCAATCATCTCAAATTGGTTTCTTGAACATGACTAGTTCAATATACTCCAATGGCTTCTATAGTCACCAGATATCCAATAGAGCACCATTGGAAAGTGGTGGAATGGGAGATTCTCATCATGGATGTACAGCTGACAATCTGAAGCAACTGTGTGATGCTATTACGGTGGACCAAATTCTCTAAGGAATGTGTCACCTTGTCGAATCTTTGCAACTAAGAAAAAGGCAGTTCTAAAAGAAAAAAAAACTGTTTCAAGCTAGGTATTAGTAAGGTATAATGTGCCCATCAGGTGTATGAATGCTTAGAAAATATTAGGTGCTGTATGAATGTGTGTGTGAATGAACATGTAGTGTCAAAGCGCTTTGAGTGGTCACATGAATAGTAAAGAGCTATACAAGTACAGTCCATTTACCATTTGACGCTGCTGTCATTTAGCATTTATAGCTCAAGTTTTAAAAAATATGTCTTACAGTTTTAAAGTTCTTTTTGAAGGTGAAATGACAGACTATGACAACCTTCTGTCCATACCTTCTGCTTGGCTTGTCGGTGTGGTGACTCTTTCTGAAGGATTCAAATCCCAGCATCTAAATTATATGTATGAAGCAAGATGGACCTCCATGTCCACTGAATGTAGAAGTTGCTGGAGACAAAAAACAAAAAAAAAAAGAAGCTGTGTGTCAAAAAAACCTACAACCAAAAACAGCTTGAAATCTAACATCTCATGACAACACAAAGGATATGAAATAAGACCCAACTACCTTTATATTATTTTTGTAACAATCCTTTCTGCTTCTGACAACTTGTAATGGGAATAATGTAAAACTAAAATCCAACTAACCAGTAAAAAAGGTGAGAATAAATTTATTTTCCATTTAGCAATCAAATGGACAAGCAAACAAAGGACACCTCTGTCAAGGATGCTGCTGGATTTTGCAGTTTCACCATCATAATTAAGACAGTTTATAATAATTCATTGTCATCATTAGTTGTTGCAGCATTCAGATTTAAAACGATTCATGACAACTTAAAAAAAATAAATATAAATCTTGCAAAGGAGGTATGTCTACTTCTACCCTTTGCATATATAGTAATGGAAATGTAGGGTTTTGTTCATCAGAATCAAAGAAAACAGCTTGGTTGAAAGACGTTCAGCAGAAAAAACATCTAACAGATTTTGTGTCATTTGTTTTTTTAAATATAAAATTAAAATCCCAGGTGATGGTTATTGCTTGAGTTTGGGGCAGCAAGTCTGTTTCATTTAATATCCTGTTTGCAATGATGACATCTTTCATTCCAAACGTCAGCTCATTAGCAGGTTAATCTGTTTATTCATGAATTTGGAAATTACATGTGCAGCATCTTCACTAACATAATTAGCTTTGTCTGAAAGGCAACCCTACTGGTTTATTATGTCATTCTGAATGAAAATGTTTGATCACACCATCAATACTTTGAGAGATCACAGGAACAGGATTATCAGTGAGACTAAGGATAGCTTTGATTAACATCAACTTCAGCTGAACAAATATTGGCATTTCTACTTAAAAATATCTGAAAGAATAATGATAATATTTCTTTAAATGGGCTGTAAGCAATGTCCATAGACAATGTGGTAGATTTGAGTAAATGACAGAACCCAGATTTACAAATGGAAAAAGGTTTACTAGAAATTAAAACAGACTAACCATACTCCAGTGGTGAAGTCCAAGAAAAAGGCCAATTCAGTCACATCCAAGGACTATAAATAAGTTCAACAACAGCACAGAGGTGGGAAACATAACTTAAGTAAATCCGAGTGGGCTAAGACTTGTTTACTGAAAGTTCAAGTCGCACCCAGGATCATTTAGTGAGTAGAAACAGGTGTGCTAAATAGCGTGGTAATTGGCAACAAGGAGCAGTTGGTGCAGACTGTCTATCACCACTGTCACGGTAGTAGCTGAATAAAGGCAATTGGACTTTTTTTTCTTGGTCTTTTAAAACATTTTAGCTCTAATCCGAAAGGCTTATTCAGTTAGTTTTGGATTAAAAGGACTGTCACATGTTAAGAGTTGTTAAAGTCATATGTGCCATTGACTCACCTGACAAATATGTTAGTCAGTGTTCTGGTAAATGTCAGTGTTATTTAATGTTAATCTAATTTACTCTTAAAGTTTAACTCCCGCCAGCAATAAAAATGACAAAGTTGAATAAGAAGACAGATTGTGGTAATTTGGTTCTTTTCTCATGTTGCATGCAGTAATCTCTGTAGTGTTCATCCCAAACAGCAGGTATCATTACTGAAGAGGAAAAAAACTGCCACACACTATGATGTGCAACGCAGCTGACTTCCTTTCTAATGCAATACCAAGGGGGGGAAAAAAGGTCTGGTATTGACAAGGCTGATCTGATGCCGATACATTGTACAAAACTTCAATGTATTCAGGAAATATCAAAGAGCTGCATATTTCAAATTAAAGCTTCATTACAGTGCTACACGTTAGCAAAAGCTCCATATTTCCACCCTCTGTACCTGGATAGTACCTGCCTGCAGCTGTTGTGGTACTTACACTGCTTCATTTCCATAAAAGCTAGGCAGACAAATAGAAGTAAGTGCTACCAACTGGGTATCGTTTAGACAGGATCCTGAAAGTATAGTTATTTTCCACTGTGTTCCTCCTGTTAATGATCAACTAAATTTACCCCCAAATGACAAAAATATCAATATTTTAACATGATAGTTGGTTGCAGAACATAGATATTTAGTACTGGAGGTGTCGATATTTCTGCGTCGAACAACGCAGCACTATATGACAGTCATGGCACAAGAACGTACCATAAGAAAGGTGCATTATGCATAAACAAACATAAAATTCCTACTTTATTGTTTCACTTTTTATGTTTTTGTGACATTTACAATTATTGACCCTTTTCTAGGTTTTGTTGTCTCTGCTTTCCTGCAGCTTTGTCTGCTTTTTCTGGCCCTGTGGCACGTTACAAAAAATGGGAATGCATGACCGACCATAACACCACCAAAGCACCGGGGATGCTTGATATTGCATTGCCAAATTTTGGCAGGCATTTGCAAAGTTAAAAAAAGGCAATCATAAACTAAACATTAAAGGAGTTAAGAGCTAAAGCAATCACCCCCCAAGATTTTTCAGTCCAAGCTTAACTTAAAAATCGGGAGCCCTGGAAAAAAGCTTACTTTCCTCAACATATAAGGGCATTTTTGCAGATGTAAAATAACTTATGTACACCGTTGCATGAGTTAGTCACAATGAACCCTCAGCAGACATGCTGTCATTGATTCAACTAGCAAACTAGGGTCAAGTTAAATCAGTAATTAGCTACCCGAGATCCTTTATCAAAGCCATGTTATCTAATAAGACAGACTCAGAACCTGATTAAGTGCTGTTCTAACTGAATCAGATTATTTGGTATCCTTTCTCATTGTTTCTTAGAGACATTTTGAGCAAGCATTTATTTTTCGTTTCATTATCAGGAAATTGCATAATCCCCTGGCAAAATGAGATATTTTGATAAAATATGTGGCTATCTTTATGGTTGCACACATACACACATTTTCTCACGATCAAATGTTGAACAGAAAAGGTAGCATGAAAGTGGATTTGAAAAAAAAAAACTCAGTGGAAGAGGACCTGGAGTTATAGAGAGAATCCAGAAATTCTTTCTCTGCTGTCGCTAGTCCCCATGAGCAAGGGCAAAGCTGTTTAAATCACATTGTCATTCTTCAGTGTTTCAAACAGATTAAAGTTGCTTAAGAAATGTGAAGCAGTAATGGGGTCAGGAGCTCGACAACTCTATTTCGGCATTGTCGCACTGCAATAATTACTTCAAAAGCACATCCTCCCACCATCTTGTGATTTCCACACTAAGTTCTCATGTCACAGCAGTGAAGCAAATCTCAGCTTTTTGTCTTTCATGGGTTATAAAAAGAGCAGTATTCATACAAAAGGGACAAGAAGTTAATGTTACCTTTAGTAATTCCACATTTCCTTGTCTTCGTTTTGTAGCAAAACATTTAACAACGCACTTTAATTTAGGTGTCTTAGCACCTTTTTTTTTTCTAACAAGGTCACGAGGTCTCAGAACATTTGATAAAGTAGTTAACGACTCAATCAGTGGACTATGTTTTTCAGCTTAATGTGACAGGAGAAAGCCACAGGAATCAGAGTGTTCATCTGACAAAATAACAGAGTGCAGAGATTCAATATCATCATTATCATCATCATGTCCCTCTCTGCTGGAGACCGGCAGCAGTAAAAAACACAGGCCCATATGTAAAATGATTTCCTTATCTATTCCAGAAGTGCACTTCTCAGTCACTTTGACCCCTCACTGCTTTCTGCTTTTATGGTTATACGACCATAATTCCATTTTGTTAAAAAATGATAACGCAGAACGGAGCTGGTCATGCCTGTTCTATAAGTGTAATTTATGGTATTTTCATATGTGCTGTCAAGAAAAGGAAGTTCAAATAAGCTTCTTTTCCATCTAAAGAGGCTGACAAGGACTGTTTTCATCCATCCTGCTGAGAACTTTGTTCTCAACTGTACCAGCCTGAACTGATCAGATCCAGCAGACATATTTCAACAAGCAATCTCCAAAGCTGAAATACATGGCCAAGGTGGAAGTTTAAAAAATTGCTTCTCCTCACATGGCCACTTGCAGCTGGTGTCATCATTCCTTCTGTTCTTGAGTTGTGAAGTCCTCGTGTGTAGGCGCTACATTGCTGATCTTCAACAGGGACTGACGTAGGATTTTTCAGCAGATTCAACCCCCCGACTTGTGTGAGTAATCTTTATCAAACAGATCCAGACATCATGTCGACAAGTCTCTTTTTTAATACATATGGTGCCTTATGTACGATAAAAGTAGCCCCTGGTGATTCAGTCGATTTTACTCACCAGGGTGTTGAAGAGAAAGTGGTAGTTCCTCAACACAGCAGCTTTGTCATGAGTCTGCCATAACATACGTTGGAAACATTAAAGAGGTGTGGGTGTTCTTGCAAATGTTTACCATGTCATGTTTGCTGTATGTTTGTTCTTCTCCTTGTCTGAGTTTTTTGTGTCCCCTGACCTCATCTCTTGTGTTCTCATTGACTGCAGCTTCTTGTGATAGCTCTGTAACAACCCTCATCCCCTGCTGACTCTTTGAAAATATCAAAGATGCAACACATTCAGTCAGAGACTGCAATATCTCTTTGAGCCTCACAAATGATGTCTTTGATACATTCACACATATCAATCAATAAATGCCAATAACCCCCCCCCAGTTTGCCTCAGATCTGGGCCATTTGTCTGCAGCTGCTTCAAAAGACAAAAAAGTGTGTTGTTGCCACAACCCAATCCATCTTTTCTGTCTTGCTACAAAACTTCAAAATAGAGGGCGTTTTTGCTATGGTTCAAGTGGGCAAGCGCCCAGGACGCAATCTGTGTAAGATCGCACGAGTGAAAGAAGAAGGTCCAAAAGAAATCTATCATTTTCCCCGAACTAGTTTTCCAAACTACCGTCCTCCCCTCAGCGGGATGTGACTGCTCAAAAAGGTTTATAAAGTAATAGTCAAAGGCAAATTTGAGACTGCAGAATAACAGCCCACAAATCAGTGGGTGACCTCATTGTGGGTACCTCCGTCCATGTTCCATTCATAGCATCTTCTTAAGCCACCTAATTTGAATGTATTTATTAGACAGGGACATGCACAGCAATACATTTACTTCAAAGCTAACAATTTCCACCTGCAGTCCCTGGACAGGTGGTTATCAAAACATGCACTAAATTAAAAACACAAACAAATTATAAAACAAACAAAAAAAATGTGTCACCACAACAATTTCCAATCTCACTCACACACAGACTACACACAGACATTCGCACAGAAAAAAAAAAACTGTTCAATTAGTGTGTACAGGAGTGTTTGGACCACAAAGAAGTCCTCAGGTGATGCATTTAGACTTTGATGAAGAGTCTGTTTGTCTTCCTTTACTGCTAATATTTAAAGAGATGAGTGATTTAATCAAAGAGTCCTTCACTAATCCTCACTCTACAGACTGTTTTATGCCTTCTTGGAAAAGTTTAGAGTAAGAATGTACAACCATGCAAGCAACTCTGTGAGCTTGACCTACTATACAGACATGGGGCAAATTAAAGGAAAAACATGGACCCTTGACCCCTACAGTGAGGAATCTGTTGTCTGTTATGCAGCAGGGTCGTGACTCTGGCTTGATTCAGGTCCACTTCACCCCATAGAGGGAATTGTCACTGAAAATCAATACGAAGTTGCTCTGACTCATCACCTTTATTGTATGATGAAACATTTCTTTCCCAATGGGATTGGTCTCTTCCAGGGTCCAACATCCATAAGACATGAAGGGTCACTGAATAGTTGGATAAGTCTGACACTGAAATGAATTTTATGCCATTGTGTTCTTAGTCATCAGTTCACAACCAAACCAAACAGCGATGGCAGATTTTGTGTGCTCTCATACCACTGTCATTATCAAAAAACCAACTAATACTAAATAGATCATTATAAACTCTTCATAAACAAAAAAGCCATATAGCTGTATGTGGTTTCCACCACTGACATGCCACTTTAAAAAAACTAGCAGCAGGAGGGAGTGAACATGAGTATACATTTTTCAATCTTTTTTTAAACACATTGGAAACAAATCAGTTGCATTATTTTAATATTAACTTTGTTGAAAGCCTGCCAGTGTCTCAGTAGCACTGACAGTCTTATGAGATATGGTAGATCAGATTTCTTTTGGGGAAGAGAATCTGGTCCAAATATAACAATGAAACATCCTAATTTCCAGACTTTTTATTAGTCTACTAATATAATCATATACTATAAATCCTAGTCTGCTTTGATTAATTCACATAATGCCCATGACACATAACTGCATCCACTTAGTGAACTGGAAGTCTAAAACATTTAATACCATTAGCCGAGCCTGTGATGCTGATTTTTTTTTCAATATAATTTTGTCCAGAATGAGATTTTTTTATCAATTAGATCACCCACATTTTAAAACATCAACTACTGTTCCCATAATTGAAAGACTGTAAAAATCCTTCAACATCTACAAAAAGCTGCTCCAATATTTTAGTCTTTAGTCCACTGAGAGTAAGTAAAAATGATTATTTTTATCAGAACGGTTGATAGGCTTTTGCAATCTTCATGCACAGCATGGATGAATCAGCAACTTTGCATCTTTGTGTGTTATAGCAACCACAACCTTCTTTATACTATCCAGCAGCCATCATCAACTTATTCAAACTGTCCCCAGAAGACTAGGTGAGAAGTGAGGGACTGCATTTACTGAAGGCACACTGCACCTTGATAATGGAGTGTGGCGGAGGCGATTAGCACACTAACAGCTTCACACAAGAATTCTCTTTGGGAGGACGCTGGGAGATGAAAAGGAGGACGTGACCCTCCGACAACACAATTCACAGCACGCCTGCTGCTGGTGCCAGGCACTCTGACACCTCTTGAAGGGCTCTGTGCCCTCAAACTGAAGACAAATGTGTATCTTAAAAGTTTGTTTTTTTTTCCTCTGGAAGCACAATGAGGTTTATTCTAGGCATTCCTGTACCCAACACGCTGTTATGTGTAATTTACATGAATCCATCCACACTATAGATTAAAACGTTGGAGAGGTGGAGTGTGAACACATGGGTCTATAATCATAACCTCCTTATTCATTCACATCAGTCAACTCTTAGCTTTTTAAACAGCCATACCACAATGACACCAAACAATTTATTGCATTCTCTGCATCAAAAGATGCTTAACCAGGAGGCATGAAGCAGCAAGACGCAAATATTTATAGCGCCATAAATTTGGGGGATGTTCTACTTAAATTCCAGTCATGTCTGCTTTTGCTTTGCTCTCAGTACCATTGTAATTTAGAAGCAGGAGCTTTCAAACAGCCACAATATTTTGTTTGTGTAATTTGTTTCACTTAAATGATCATTAATAACATTCTCAATTAACCATCCAATAGTATCCAGCTTTGGTATTCATTCCTTGTTATTGTGATGTAAAATGTAGCTTTATTACTTCATGCTTATTTGACAAAAAGAAATAGCTATTAAGTGTTTTTGAGGTGGTAGGAACTAATGAACTTTTAGGGAATAAAAAAAAAATAAGAGAAGTGTGTGTATCACATTTGAAGTTAAGGCTGATTGGAATGTAATATTAAAATGAGAAATTGACGTCACCTTATTAGGGGTTGCTTGGATCTTTGTGATTCACTAAGCCAATCAAAGTCAGCTCAGATGTCATAGTCCAGATACAACCACTGTAAATAAAGGCGACTTAATAACAAATGTGTGGGGTCAAACTTCAGATTAAGTTAATAACAAAAGGAAAAAAACAAACATTTGTGCCAATCTTAGCTTCAAGCAAAGATTGCATGTTAGCTCACAAGCTAAAAATCTACATTCTGAATATTTGGACAATGTCTATTCCACATTGAGTGAGGAATTCATGCAGCACTAATACATTATGCAACTCAAACATTTTTATTGTGAGCTGGTGTGACCTCTCATTCTATATACTCTCTCAAATGGTATGAAATCTTTTGATAACTTTTGTGACCACATTTATATTTGTACGATAGTATAAAAACTGTCCCACCGATTTCAAAAGAGACCTAATGAGTGTTGAATGACATCCAACATCAGTGGTTTTCCCCAACCCTGTACAAAAGGCTGTTAGGAACCATGTTATGTAAAGTATGTCCCAGACACTTCATTAAGACCTAAAGAAATGATGTCAACTTGTGGACAAATTGGCGAAATACAGTGAAAATAGCACCCTTTAAACTGTGCAAAATTAGACAAAACATATTCTGAAATGTTTGAAACAGTGGCCTTTCTGTGTGGAGTTTGCATGTTCTCCCCGTGTATGCATGGGTTCTCATCGGGTACTCCGGCTTCCTCCCACTGTCCAAAGACATGCCTGATAGGTTAATTGGTCACTCTAGATTCTCCCTAGGAATGAGTGTGTGTGTGGATGGTTGTTTGTCTCTCTGTGTACCCTGCCTCTCGCCTGATAATTGTTGGGATAGGCTCCAGCCCACCCGCTGCCCTGCGTGGATTAAGCGGTAGGCTACAGAAAATGGATGGATGGATGTTCTGAAATCTTTAGGAATGGAGCAGTAATTCAATAAATAGAACAGTTCAGTTTAGCTGGACATATCTTTCATTTGATAACAACAGAAACAAGTCCAAGTTAGCTGTTTTTAGCCTGCTAGCTAAGTGAACAAGTTGATTGCTGGTGTTTTTACTGCAAGACTCAACAGGAGCAGAATATACTGAGCTGTCCCAAGCTGATTTAGAAAGTTAGCAACTGTATTATCTGTGCTGCTTACCACAATCTTGGAGTCTTTTCTGCTCCTTTTTTTTTCTTTTGTTTAGAAAATACTCCCTTTAGGGAGTACTTCATAGAGCTGACGCGGTCGTTGCGGTCATAACTCTCCTTATTGTCGCTGCTCTGTAATCTAAAGTTGATCAGCCCTCTGGGGCCCCAAGCACTTGCCTGCCTTGCCTGTTGGCATGTGGCGCCTCTGGCTGTCCTGCAGGTTTTGAATGTGTCTTGCTGCAGCACACCTGAATCAGAATGCTAGATTAATATGCATAGAATTTTCAACAAGCTGCTGAGGAGAGCCATTTATTTTGAATCAGGTGTGTTGGAGCAGGGAAACATCTTAAACCTGCAGGATTGCAGCCCGCAAGGACCGGAGCTGGACACCCCCTGTAAGAGCCAACAAGCAACTGTGGAGGCATGGTTTTTGACAATCAGATTTTACATTAGTCATACCTCTAAATATCAGTTTTTACAATAATCTTGCTGTTTCTACCATTATGCCACTGATCACAAGACACTTTTCAATGTGATCAATGTCTGGCTCTGCTCCTGACAAACTTAAAGGCTAAACAAGGCTGGTAGAAAAGAGCTAAAATATTTTGATGAAACTCCATAATAAAATATTTAGAGTTGTAGAAAATGTGAATCTGCACAGAAATGTGCGGCAGGTCTCTGAGGTGCAAAGCAGTGTTGAGCAGTGTACTCCATCTTGCAGTCACTAAACAGATTCTTGGACCAAAATAGCTGGATGTAATGTTTGATAAGCCAAGAGTCTGCTTCCCTGCGACACCCTACTGACTTGAAACAAAGTAAAACACTGTACTGAAACTCACAGCCTGCCAACCTTTGAAACAGCCCTCCTGAGACACTGTTGGCTAGCTGTTGATGTGCTATGCTAACCATCAGTCTTTCCCTATGTCATCATTTATCTGCAGTGCCTTTAGGATGTAACGAAAAGCAATACTGACAGCAGGGGAGATTCTAGCATGCAACCATTTATGTCACTTTTTTTTATAGCAGTTTCACATTTCAGACAATAAAGGATAGAACAAAACCATGAGTACTCAAATGTAAGTCCATTATGTTATGTAACTGTCATTTACAATCACTGCCATTCTCTTTCCATTAAAATAAAAACAAAATTTGTCTCAGCTATGACATGCATATGATGATTTTAAAGAGACAGATTTTATGGTGTTTTTCCTCGTTTGTTGTGTTACATTTCTTTTCCCCGATGGAATCACTTAGTGGAAGTTTTGCATGTAACATTCATTTCCTGTGGAGAGGCAAAGGAAATGAATTACAACCCATCAGCTCTTAATGTAAGCAGAATAAATGTGTGTTTTATTATTTAATAAGAAAACAAAAATAATATAATCACAGCACAATATGAGGCTAATAAGTTATACTGCAGTCAAAAGGAAACAAATTAAAGTAGATTAACTGATTCTTTAGTGCAGCAGGCAATACTATCTTAACATCACCTGATGAATTTAATGCTTTAACATTCGCAAATACTTGCAACTTTATTCAATTTTGAGCTGCATTTACAGTATGTGACCCCAAGAAATGAGAGAACACCAGATAAGTGTTTGGTTTTGAAGCTTTAAAACTTAGCTAGTCTATGTTACAACCAAGCTCAGCTAATAATAAATTCAGGCAAAATAACAAACAACCACATAGTAAAAGTTGTCCCAAAGTAACAGTATTAATTGAGTTTGTAAAAAGAAATGAATGGGATAGGGAACAACAAAACAGGATAGCCTAATAAAAAGGATTAACTGAGAATCACTGGAGGCGACTCAAAGCAATAAATTATTATAACAAAGAGATTCCTCATTAGAGTTATTAAATTATCCTAATCTTACTTAATAGAAAATAAACACACAATAACTTGCACTGGCTAACCAAACATAAATACTCATGAACTTGCAGTCTTAAAATCAATAAGAAGAAACAAACTACTAAGAGTGGGGAAATTCTACCTTTTACTTTTAGTAAACTAGGGCTTACAGCTTCAACAAGCTGGTAAGCTACCCACTGTGCTGCTCAGGTAGCCCACAATGGGTGTGTTAGAACTTTATTGATGCAGTTGGATACAGATAAGCTGCAACAGTGGACAAGAAATGTAAAGCTCTAGGTCATAAAACCAAACTATTCGGCTGACACTGAAACCCTTCCCTGTTTGCATTTTCAGCCATTTGACCGACTCTAATCTCTGCTCAATACTTTAATCAATGCATCTTTTAACATTCTTCACTTTATTATTTAGACTACTTAACCAATTGTGCATATCCATAGAGACTAAGTGACGGCCGCCTGGCTCAGCATACAGCTGAATATGAAAGCATGCTGACCCTTTAGGAGGGCTGCTGCAAAACCATTTTAGCTTCATAACTCAGCATGTTGATCAGATTAAAAGCTTAAAATGATGACACATACTGAGTGCTAATATGAGAAAACTAAGAGCCCCTTTCATGAGTCATTCATAAATTTCATGCTGTGCATTTCTGGCCAATCCTTGCCTTTTGCTTAGGCACTTTTCCAATTGTCACCATACTTCCATACTAGTGATCTCTTTCATACTTGCTCTGCCCCTGTCAGCCATAAATAATTGATAATCCAATGCAATCTTGGACTTTAAAAGTTTGAGTGCTCTGTATCTGTCTCATAATGATTAGTGAAAGGGTCACACAGCTCAAGCCCCACGGTCGCCAGCATCCGCCCCTAATCCTACATAATCCTCAAAACAATGGGCTCCTCCGTGCAAGGAACTGTAACAGATTTTTATCATCCTGCTCAGAGGGATCAGTGTGCCTTCACACCGCCAACACAACAATGACAGCAGTGTAGAACTTCTTGTCTATATAAAAGCAAAGGCCAATTCATTCACAGCACATACCATAAAATTGTGTTATGAAAATACAGATGAGATTCAAGGTTTGCCAATACACTGTTGTTCTATCCTCACTATGATCTATGACTCTTGGTTAACATTTTTAAGCCATTCAACAGTTCTTTGCCAGTCACTGCACACCATGTTTAATGAGGAAGGATAATATCTGGCTTTTTCTTTGTGCTTTAGTTTTAACAAGGGCTTCAGATCTAGAATGGAGAGCTGAGGTAATCGGAGGAACAAAAACCTGCAACGCAACACAGGAACTGGTTGCTGAAAATGTTACCACTAGGTGATGAGAGGATGGTAGTATGTTTGTTCCGACTGATAACACCTTGGCTCAAAAAGAACCCAACACATTCCTGATTCAACACATTTAGATTTTTACTACTTGGCCTGGTCACCAGAGAGGTTAGCAGTAGCGGCACATAGCTCACCAGATGCCATCTAAGGTCAGGTACAAAGTTTCTGTGTCTGCATGAGTGAACAAATTGGTGCTTTTCAGATATGTATGCAATGAACGTCAGTTAGTGGAAGCTTCCCATGCATGGCCATGTAATTGGTCTAAAGTAGATTGGAGAGAAGTGGATAACAGCAATTCTCTGCAAATATTTTCCCTAATAACAAGCCTCCATGTTGCTCCGCTCTTAATCTTCTTTGCAATCTAGCACTTACAAATATTTGGGTTGTATGCTGTCAGAGCAAAGAGACCTAGTGGACCCTTACCTACTGGTGAAGATGATGGGATTTATGTGACACAGGCATATGACTGGACATGGAAACCGTGATATGGATTTAAGAACCTGGACCATGAGAGGGCCTAGAGATAAACCAAAATCCAAGAAATACGGTGAACATTACACTCATGATGGATCTCACTTGAATTCATCAAATGCAACCAAATAAATGTTTTGCAGCCTGTAAAGAATCACAAAAGAAGCATAAAGCTCTTTAGTACACTTTTTTTTCTTTATCTTATTGGATAATCTGACTTGAAATCAATGGAAAAAAGAGGACTCCAAGAATAGTAACAGAGCGAACACACAAAATACAAAGAAAATACAAGAAAGCCAGATATTTACCAGCCCCTCCAGATGTGCCCATCAACTGATTGTCAGCTTGGTGTACAAGGCCTCTAAAGGTTACAAAATACATTACAGCATGACATCAAGAGGTTCTGAAAAAAAAACAACCGAATGTGATGTATTGAAAGTGAGACCAAGCTTGACATTCATAGTGACATTTATTTGGCAAGGTTAAATATATACTGGAAATGGTAATGATATGTCAGAGTAGAACTTTTGACTTGAGTCTTTTTGCATTCCTGACTGCGGCTCTCTGTGGCAGAAATGGATAACCATCTGAATTCATCAGTGTATTTGTCAAACTATTTTTTAAAAAATTTGCTTTTTCACCATCTTACTGACATGTAGAAACCAACCTCACTATTGCACCTTACAGTTTTACAGACAAAACAAACTATGTGAACTCAATGAAAATTAAATCAGTGTAGATGCCTAACTAGTGCATCAAGACATTCGCAACAATTATTATGTCTCATTAAATAATTCCCCAAACCTCCGGTGACTCAGATATGCCGGTGGATAAAATCATGCTGGCTTTACAGCAACCACAATTACTTCCAACATGCCTAAAGTAGACATTACCAGTTGCCAGGCACTGTGACCCACCTGAAGACATACTGTGAATACTCTAACACTGCATTTTGGATTCAGAGCAGCTTCTACCCTTGAGCATTATGATAATCTTTCCAACTAGCCATATCATTGAAAGTTGTCTATCACACAGACACAAAAAAACACCCATTATATCTATAAATGAAAGGGCCTATGCATTCACAAAGCAGTGAATGCACCCATAAGGACACAGCAGCATGGAGATGTACAATAACAGCCGTTATTACTTGGCATTTGGCAGTGACATCAATCGGGGCCAGCCATTCTAAGCACTGTGATGGTACATAACTGCTCAGCCAGAGAGCTGATTTAATAGAGCATGGTCTGATAAAGTCCCTGCAGAGATCACTTCATGGCCAATAGGTTGTTCAGGCAGCTAATTGGTCAAAAAAATAAAACCTCTCTCAGGAATTGAATCCAGTGTTATCACAGTAGGTCTGGCACACTAATAATGAGTAGCATTGGCTCCCTTTAGCCTCCCTAACTACATTTCTGCTCAGGCTGTGCATGGGGAATTGTATTTGGGCATAATTATGGTGATGATGACCAAATGTTTACCTTATAAGAAGAGTCTGCACTCTGGAGGATTTCTGCAGACTCCGTACAGTTGTATAACAGTGAGAATAATGATGCAGGCACACAATTTCAGCTGCTTGGTTATTTTAAAGCCAACCATACAACACTTGCATTGATTCACATACACCTGCACCCATAAGGGAGTTGGAAAAGATATAAAAGGAAATAATTTTCTCAGTCCTTTGGTTTTCCTTTTACTACAGCAACTAGTAACTAGAATTGGAAGGTACACAGTGGTGCTAAAGCATATCACAGCCTCAGCCCTGCCAGTTTTATTTTGCACATTGAGCTAAACTAGAAATACATTTCTTTGAAATGTATTTTACCATCTTGAAAAAGTTGTCCATTCAATGCCATATATTGCAATCACTGTGATATGGTTTTATTAGGTACATCCATTGCGTTAAACTTAGAGCTCCCATCAATAAATTACATTGAAATAATTTTGAGTACCTCAGTTAAAAAAGTACTACTACTATAAAGAGAAAAAAAAGATATATACGTTCACAGATACTTTTTTTAATGTTTTGTTTTTGTCATTTACCGCCTGCCACTTCCTCCTGCTTTTCCAGGCATTTAGATAGGACATGAGATGGAAGAAGAGCAAAGACTGTTCAGACAAAAAGCTGGACACAGAGAGAAGAAAAAGACCCAAGAACAGTCCCTCTCTGGGCACAGACGACATTTCTCCACTGGGAAATGTTAGTAGGATAGGATACTCATAAATATTTAATTCAGATTGATTGCAAATGTTTAACAGCTGTAAATAGAGTGGAATTAAACCATATTTAAAGTACATTCTTTGAAATTAGGTTTTTGTTCAGTCTGTGCAAAAGATATTTGGTTTTCCCAAATTTTCTTTATCTTAACTTTCATGTGAATATGCATTCAGTCTGGACTTTAAAGGCTCTAATCCAAACTGATTACTCCATTGCAAAATATGCTAAATTCACCTACAACAATGACATATTTAGTGAGAAAATGTAAATAGATTCACTTTAAATCAGAAGGGATGTGCTAACAATAACTTAGTTCTTAATTAAGTATACTGCTGATCAGTAATCTAGCACATAATCTTCAATAATGCAGGTTTTTGGGTGGAAAATAACATCCAATATAGTTATTTTCATTCATTGAAATCCCCAATAGTGAATAGAAGATATCAGTCAAGTGTTTGTGTTTGTGTAATTTTCTACTCATCTCTGCAGTATTGTTCAGTATTATTTATGCTTAGGCATGCACAGATAAGTTGGTCTGACACAAGCATCCACTGACAGTTTACTTGATGACTACAACTGGCGTTTAGCCAAACTATGATATAATAAAAGTTTTGTTTGGTCATATCAATAAACTTTGAATTAATTTGAGCCAAAGAAGAAAGATTAAAAGTCAGAACTCAATTTCAGACAGCTAGGTTAGAAACCACCAACAGAGCCAGAAACCTGGGTGTAGTCATGGACTCAGACCTGGACTTCAGTGGTCTCATTAAGACAATTGTGAAGTCAGCCTGTTATCATTTAAAGGACTGATGTCTCCACGGGATTTAGAAAAACTTGTCCATGCATTTATCTTTAGTAGACTAGACTACTGTAACGCTGTCCTTACAGGTCTCCCTA
>JAOXYM010000025.1:11163786-11190932 GCA_028567055.1 Leptatherina wallacei
AAAAAACAATCAAATCTCATTAACTAATATTGCTCTAACAGTACTTTATGTAATATGTTATATACAAACAGAAATAGCAGAATGCGACTAAAGAAAAAAGGAATGCTGTAGTATATCTACTGATCTGCTGTAGCAGCTAAACTCCCACATATTGCACACTGCAGCATCTCCCTCACACCTCAGTGTATCACCTCCCCATTTCTGTCTTTACATGTCCATTTTTGTTCCTCCTTTTCTTTCGACTCATCTTTCTTCTCCTCCTGCCCACCATGCTGTGACAAGTGAGTGACGACGCTAACAATAGTGGGCGCGGCTGCCCCTGCTCAATGGAGCACAGGCTGCATGATAAATTACCCTCATCAGTTTGTTTTGCCAGCAGCCCACACAGGTCACCAGCAAGGCCGGTCATGACATTTTGTTGCATACTGTATATGCAAATAACTGCCAATCAATTAGCATGCCGCTCCCTCCGCTGCCCATCATGATTAAAATGAATTGATTGTGGGCTAAAATCAAAAATAGCCAGGCAGCCAAAAGCTCGGGGGTCAGTGGGACACAACACAAAAAAACGGGTATTGCATTGTTGCCGTATCTTCATTTCTTTGTTGTTGTTTTTTCTTTTTCTCCTTATATAATTGCAGATATCAAACAGAGAAAGTTAATGAAAAAGGACAATGTGCAAAGTAAACAGCAAAACGTGACTGAAGCTAAGTTTGTTTGTTTTTTTGCTCCTTTTTGGAAATCGGGTTGATATGAGATTGAAAAGGTTATGCCAGCAGCAGCAATACTTTGGGCCACATTGGAACATTTGGACAATCAAAGCAGACTTGGTGAATGTTTTAAGTAGTAAAGGACAGAAATATCAGTCTAACCTCACCATCAGTAAAACACACCTATCAGGAGAGGATAACATCAACTAGTAGCAGCAGCTGATATCTCAGTGGGGTGCTCTGGATGTGATGCATTGACTTCATCCCAAAATTGAATAAATATATTTACATTTATTACATTAAATCATTGTTTTCCAAGGATAAAAGTGTAAATAATTGAGAGAAACAATCCTTATTGGCCACTGGGAAACTATTATTATTATTACTATATTTTTAACATCCATATTGATCCAGACTTTTTTTTTGCATGGTTGTTTCATGTTTGAATTTAATGTGGCCACTATCAGATTACAGTATGAACAGTCTTTATCCCTGAAGTAACCCTCATGTACAGAAGAAGAGGTGATGTATGCAGCATGCTGGGTTTACAGAGGTAAACATACTTGGATGCTAAACCTGTTTCATACTTTGTTTACATTTGACATTCCAGTGTCTGTCCTCCTCTGGTACCTATTATGATGTCTGTCTCGCTTCAATGACATAAAATTCTGATGAAATGTCACAAGACTGTTCAGACTAAGTTGTTTTACAATAATGATGGTAAAGTATGAGAAAAATGTTATACCATATGTTTATAGCTCTGTATTTGCTATATGACCCTATAAAGCAAAGATGCAAGACTCCGGTCCATCTGATTCAAATTAAATGGATCTAAAAAAAATTGTGAAGTTCTGCACAATGACCCATTAATTTAAAACATCTAAAACCTGCAGGACAGTGGCCCACGAGGACCGGAATTGCCCATTCCTGCTATAAAGAGTCATATAGCAGATACCAAAATGACCAAAATGAACATTTATTGAGGTCAAGCAGTAAAGCTACATAGGCATCCATAAATTATCTACTTCCTCACAAAGACTGACTCTGCTTTACTTAACTGTCATTAAGTGGCTATTGCATCCCTTTGAAAACTTCTGAAATTCATTACACACATTTTCTCCATCATGTTTCTCATCATCCATCACAGCAAAGAACACCAAACTGTGCCGTTTGACCACTTGTATGTTCATAAGTAGGAAAAATGCATTTTACCAAACTGCTGTTGATGTGTTTGCCTTGAATAAATAATGTTTTGTTTGTTATTCATGTGAGCTCCTAAGGCAAGTAAGCTCTTCAGTTTGGCCTAACTGAAGCAAATGCCATTGTTTTAAAATGTTTTCACAGGCTATGTTTTTTTCCAATCTTGGCAAATTGGCAAAACTGATGTTCAGAATTAATCTAAAAATGTTATTAGATTACTGCAGGTTTTCATAAAGTTTGTTGGTTGAAGCCATTTGAATTCAGCAGCGCTGCAGTCTCTAGAGAATTAAAGTCATAACCCTCAAGTTATTTTATGTAGAAATACCAAATTTGTTTTGTGGAATCTGCAGCCATTCCTAAGATTTTCTAAATATACGTATCATTCGACCACATGGAGGTGGGATATCCAACAAGTAAATACTCAGGTTTTTTTTTTTTTGCCCATCAGCGTTAAAAGCCATCCTCTTGATCAAGTTGCCATGGTGACTGGGCTCTGCTTTACACCCTCACTCCTGCCTGCAGCTAAATTTCTGTATAGTTTTATTATAGCAAGTAATCATATCTATTCTTCAGTTAAAAATATATAATTTTTTTTTAGTAACACAATATTTGAGTTTTATGTCAAAGATGCAGCATGTCGATGCTGACAAAATAATCATGTTGAATAACTACATATATTATTGTAGACGCCAGGACTTTACCAGAGCACACTTTTGGCTCAAAACCATGTTCAAACCCTCTCTTCTTCATCCTCCCATATACATCTTGGCCTCCATCTGATCTTCATCAATAACCCCAGCACTAGTGCATTGTACAAGCACACCCACCTGTAATTTTTCTGCAACACCACCATCTCCTACTGCCATGAAATTAAATTATATACCATGAAATAAACTGCTGTTTTCTCTTTTAATAAGTAGTAACACCTGCACTGGCAGGCTAAAATTAGGTTTATTACTTTTTAGAAAAATTTGTTGCCTCACAGGAAACAATTACTGATGTTGTTGCTGCAATTTACTGACATTAGAAACAACTCTGAACTGCGGAAATAGTCATTGCTATTTTCCTGTTTTTGCTTGTTTTGACAAAACATTACACTGAGCTATGGTAGCAGTCTAACTGCTCTAGGAAGTAGCAAAACAAATGGAAAAAAACCCCTGAAAAATGGTAAATGGACTCAGTTTTTCTAGTCTTGTTCATGCACTTTTACACTAAACATCACATTAAATCACACACACACAGTCATGCAGCTATACAGTAATACAGAATATGGAGTGCTTTTTATTATATTACACACATACACAAACCAATAGACACATCAGATAAACCGAGATGGTCAGTGTCTTACCAGATGACACTTTGGTATGTGGTCTAGGGAAATAAAAGGCAAGCCAAGTTAATTTATATAGCACTTTTAATGCACCAGACAATTCAAAGTGCTTTACATAAAACATTAAAAAGCATTAGAACAGGGTGTAGAGAAAGCATTAAAAAGTACATCAAAAACAAACTTTAAAAAGAAAGAAAAGATATTAAATAAAGACAGAAAAAGCTAAAATAGAATAAGATGTAATGCAAAAAATTTAAGTTTCAGTGTGTGGGATTAACATTTGTTTTGATAAAAAGAGAAATGTAATAACTGAACTTCCAAGTGAGAGACAATCATCTTCTCAAGCCACATCTAAATTGATGTATTCATTTAGACAACTCGAAATTATATTGTCCATGCTGCTCCAGCCATCATAGCGTAAACAGGAAGAAAGACCAAAATACATCCAGTGGCCAAAGCTTGTGGTGTTTCAAACGCCCACAGGTAACTATCTGAAATTCATTTCACAAATTACCTTTATCAAAGTAATATATTTTATAGCATGAAGTTAATCTCGAACAATGTTTACCATTTACCCATTTGTAAACATGTTAAACCAGCATTTCCTATCCCTAAGTTGGAAATAGTATTTATAGTTTTACATTGTATTTCAATCTTTTTTAGCTTGTTCTGTTTTTATTTCCTTTCTTTTATTCTTCTTATTATTTTTTTTACACATTTCCCTCTACTGCAGTAAAATAAAGAATAAAAACAACTGCCAACCTTTTTTCTCCCTCTGATTTATTTTATATAATTTATGACTTCAAACAGTTGACTGTTGTCATCTTTGTTTTGGATTATACTCTTAGTATTTATTGCTGGTTCCAGCATGTCCACCATCTGTTGTCATGCTCTAACCACCATTAACAGACAGATATCCTGCTGCAGTCAAATTTCCTGCCATTTACTTGAAGCGCTGTACGCAACAGCAGTTGGGACAATGTTTGAGATCTGACTGTAAGCTTTACTCACAGTCAAAGAGAAAAACATCAAATTAGCAAGAAATAACACTTGGGAAAAAGCATCCATTCTTGTTTTGCTTCCTTCAATTCAGTGATAGCGGGATTAAAACATATCTTTTTAAACTTCATTTTATCTTTATTTGGATATATTTGGACTTAAAGCAGTTTCTTGCTACAGCAACCTAAACAAGGAAACTCATTAAGCAAAAAGAATTCATCCACATCCGCATTACATAACGTGAATAATATTTCTATCAAAATCCAAAGAAAGGACTGTCAATTAAACAACAAAGCAAGCCATCCTAAGTCGCCTGCATGGCTAAATAGCTGTTCCAGTGGGAGCGTGAAGGTTTGCGTCATTGCATGGTGCAGAAGGTAAAGTAAGAGATCAGATCGTGACTGAGTGGCTCTTACGATGGAAGGAGGGGCCTCTGAGAATAAACCAGCGACTGCCTTGATTGCTCTTTTCAGGGCTGATATATGACTGTGTGCGTATTTGTGCGGCAGCCTGTTTGGCTAATTTGAAACACTTGTGCATTCAATGTGCGTTTGCCTGAGGAATACCCTGCGGGTGTGTTTCTCATATTAGGACGAGCGGGAAAATTGGGGAGGGGGCCGCACACCGCACCACAGTGCATAACCCTTGCATAATTCATAGCTCCGCATTGAGCCATAATCTTTGCTCAGTGCACTAATGAAAGCTGCAGCACTGCATTTTTACTGCATGTAAGTCAAGCTGACTAGATAATGTGGCAGGGAAGAGTGTATTCCATCATGACTGGGTAGACTGACTTTGCTCTCCTGCTGTAGCTATTTTCTACCTCCTGACACTTGCAGCTTTAATCCAGCAGTCCATCAAATGTCACTGGATACTGATGATACAACACTCCAGCCTTTTATGGTTTCAAAGCTAGAACAGGGGGCTGGCTGCATGTTTTAAACCATGTTTTTGTTTGGCCAGGAAAGGTGACTGTGGTGAATAAAGTCCTCCTCCAGGTAGAACTAGCTCCTGCAAGGTGTTTTCTTTTAGCTCAAAAGCAACATTTTTTCAAATTTCCCATCCAGGATGGCAAACTGGTCAATGAAAACCAAATCTCTCCTCCCTTTCTATTTTTAAAAGATTCTTGATGTTGATATGATGGAATAATGTGCTTTAGCAAGAGTAGCATATCATCCACACACCCCTCCCTTCCCACCCCCATCCATTTCCCTCCCGCTGCTCGTCACTTTCATGGGTCTGGCTCATTGGGTGCAGTGGAGTGAGACCGATGCGCATGGTCGCGCTCAATAGCACCAAGCTGCTCAGCATGGGGATATTAGTGTACTCTGCCAGACGGTTTGGATAAAGACTTCTGACCTCACTTGTAAAGAATCAGTTTTCTATCTGTCAGTCCCCCCGCATGTTTTCATGTCCCTCGTCCAGAGGTGTCCACATAGGGTACATAGAGGGGCTATAAATGGCTGATAAATGCTGACAGGAGAGACGACAGAGAAATTATTGAGTTGAGAGGAAAATGACAGTGAGAGACAGTTTCTATAGGACAGCTCAAGCTATAAATATAAGGTAGAGAGCAAGAGCAAGAGGAGTGACAGCTTGTACCCAGATACACGACGCAGATCTGCTCCAGGTTTATGCTTGTTTAAGTCATTAAAAGCTGTATTTTCTTGTGTGTGTGTTTTAGATTTTCAGGCATGACTTCTATAAAAACCCAACATTACCCCAGTAGGTCCCTCTGGATTTGAATTGTGAGTGAAAATAGCTGAAGGCAGATGATAACTGTCCTGTAGGCAAGGTGGTGCTCAGACATTAGCCTCTAGGCTTTGTGTGGCTGGTGTGTTGTCTTTGAAAAGAGCAGGCGCAAGGTTTCATCAAAAATGCAAGGTCATTATTAATTTCTACAACAGCAAATATTTGAAAAGAAATGGAGCCTGCGTGTCTGTGTCTTGGGCCAAGTTAACGTGGCTGTGGGAGAAATCCTCATTATCACAGGCGGCGACTTTAAAGGCTCACATACTACCTCACCACCTGCGTTTCAGTCTTGGGTGGTTTGTGTCAGTCGCGTCTCCATGTATGAGGCAGGCAAACTTCACAGGAATTGGAGCCTCCTGTCTATCGCCCACTATGAGCTCATGCATTATTCGGAGGTAAATTCATTTTCTATTTGAGGACAGGAAAGGAGACCTTCCAATATAAAGAAGTCAGCTTATTAACAGCGCGGTGGACCTTAAATGCAGTGAGAGATGAGTGACTATTGTATTTTATATATCCCACTTCGCTTCATGTGTGTCCTTTGCTTTATGTATCACGACAACTCACCACATTCTTTTTTTCCTCCCTTTAAATTTGAATTGTGTCCGCTTGTTTGAGGAGCTGACACAGTGCAATCCTCTTTCAGCTAATCATGTGTTCATCTGAACGTTTATCAAGCTACGCTGCACTGACATCAACGATGAAAGAGAAGCTTAAAATCTGAGAAAATCTTTAAGAAGCTCTCACAACGCTCAAGCTTGTTATTCAGTAGCATTCCCTCTTCTAAGAATATCTCCGCTGGGCAGAGAATAGAGTCTGGAGTAGATGCTGCAAAGCTGTAACCTTAAAGGAAAACATGGCAGCTTTTTTTTGTTTTGTTTTAATTCATTTGTAGAAGTCTTGTGAGTTTTACCAAGTACATTTGTGATTGTAGGCACATCCTCAAGAGCCAAAAATGAGGCTGTGATGCCATTAATGATTGTTGCGAACAACTATGGTCATTTCTGAAAAGAATCACTTATGGGCCCAAAAAACAACAGAAAACCAGCATAATATTAGTAATAATACCCCAAAATGATTTGCAAATCATTTAAACCCTTCATTATAACCTCTGCCAAGGCAGGGAAGTTATGTTTTCGGCAGCGTACATTTGTCTGTCCATCTGTCTGTTAGCAACATAACTCAAAAAGTAATGGACAGGTTTTGAGGAATTATTCAGTAAATCTCAGAAATGTTATAAGGAACAACTGATTAGATTTTGGGGGCAATCTGGATTGCCATTTGGATCCAGGAATGTTTTTAAGGATTTTTTACTATTGGGAGATAGGGTGCATTTTGCTATTACAGCTTCTAACTTAACAGATAATGCTCCAAATCACTGGCAAAAAAAGAAATAAACAAAACAAGATGACATCATGGTAGATGTTATAGTCCGACACTGTATGACGCGGATCCTGTTGATAGTCTAGATCTGGTGATCCAGAAGGTTCAAATTATAGGGGGTACAGGGTGGGCCTTTTGGGGTTTTTCTCAGGTGACTGACCCGATGGCTTGGCGGAGGTCTCCTCTTTTTGAGTGCTTCTAGTTTAATATATATATTCCACAAAGTTAACATATCAAATGTTAAAAATGAAAATGTTATTTCTGAGATATGTCCCAATTTTGTAAAACAGCTGGCAAGAGTAACAAAACGGTTTCTTTTCCCTTTTTTGAAATGCAATTTTCATTCATGAAAAAAATCCCCTGGGGGTTAAATACCTGAAACTGTATTTGCATAAAGGCAGAAATGAGCATTTGCATCTTTTATGGCTAAATTTATGAAGTCATAGCTCTCCTTTATAAATCTCAATCCCTGGAAAATATACACACAAACCTGATTTCAGCTGTAATCCTCAACAATGAATGGCTGTAGACACACCCCTAATTAATCATTTGCATACAAAAACATAATTTGCATTGCATCTAAATAGGCATGGCAGTGACAGCAACAGCAGAGATGATGCACGATTTTAACAAATGTGAAACCGAAACACTGATCAGTCAAGTCGGAAAAAAATTAAGCCTGTTGTATTTGGTGGTCTCAGACGAGGAATTATGAACAAATCTTGCTAAATGAAAAAAAACTATAAGAATTTGCATTGTAAGTTCACTGCAAAGGACCTATTAGAGGTTTAAAAAAATCAATGAACTATAATCAAGGCTCCATTAGACATAGGTTATCGCTCAAGAAAAAAAAATCAGTATGAATCATAAAGCTGTGTATGAGCCATTCATCATCTTGTGCCAGAAAATGGGAGCGATCTCTAAATACTTGTTTGGTTTTTAAAGTCACATTAGCAGTGTTCCAACAACGGCAGGTCCAGGACAGTTACGCAGCATTTTTTTATGATGCCCCCAATTTAAAAAAATAAAATAAAAAATAACTTTTTTTTTTTCTTGTAGATGAGGGATCCTCTATCCTGGTCCTCCAGGGATGATGTCCTTCAGGTTTTAGTGGTTTCCCTGCTGCAACACACCTGACTTATCAGTGGGTGATTAGGAGACCAGGATTGAGGATCCCTGTTGCAGATGTTTGTTTGTTTGTTTCTCCTCCAAATTTCTTGCAAATAGGAACACTTTTTATACAACTTTGAATTAAATTTGAATTGACAACCACTAGCAACACAGCCTTAATCATAAGACCTGATAAAACAATACAGCCTAGTTTATTTGTTTTAGAACCAGTCAATGGAAGCATATCTGATTCAAGTCTTTTTTGGCAAGTTTTTTTCTTTTTTTTTCCTGCTTCAGATTTGCTTTGCAAGTGAATGGGAACATTTCTACTGCCAAACCACACTGTGCATACAACATCCTGGCTCTGCAGTGAAGGAGTCTATGCCAGTCTCCCTCTAGCCCAGAAATGTTTTCAAAATGCATTTCTATAAAGTTAGAAAAATACAAACAAAAGTAATAACTTTTTCGAAAAAGGATTTTAAATAATTGATACCTGTGTTGAGTCTTGAAAAACCACTAAAACTTTAACTGAACTCCAAATAAATCTGAAAATTCATCAGTGTAGCAGTTTGACATTCTGATGAATCTACTTGCTCATTTTCCAACTGCCATACTTAAACTCGTCTATTTAGATATGAAATGAGACGAATATAAATCAAAGCAACATTTACTTTTAATTCTTTTGTCCAGCGTTTCCCATCCCAACGTTTCCAGCAGCCATTTTAGGCCATGTATTTTGAGCTGCACACACAGAGAGAAAACCTGACCTGATCACAGTGACCCACTGGTTCTCTGCCTCTGCAGCACTTCACGGGATACTTGGTCCCTGTAGCAGCTGTGTTCCAATTAGAGAGCCCTGACTTTTGTGGCCTGTATTAGCATTTCATTTAGGCTCCCCTGCTCTGCGCCTGGCTCCCACTGTGTTCTGGTCCACCACAGACTGTCACCAGCTCAGACCACTTGGCTGAGTCTGCCCACCAATCCCACTAATTGACTCCTGATCATCCCACAGCACGCAGGTGAGCCCAAACCGCATTAGCTCGGATATAATGTATAATTTGGAGTGGAATATCATCTTAACTTCTTAGGTCTTCCCCTCTGTTGGTGGGTAAAAATATGAGCAGGCCCATGGTAGGTTTACAAGGCACCAAGGACAGCTTGTATGGGAGGTATTTATGAAGTTAATCTGCAAACCTTTTATCATTCTTTATTCCCATCATCCCACCGACACAGACTAAGTTTATTGTACTTTTCCAACAGCAAAGGAGTAGCTTGATATTGTATTTTAAAGCAAGATAAAATCATCAACCACGGGTCTTTTGTACCTCGATGTGAACATTAAGAGCGCCACGCTGCTGTGCTGTGACTGCAGAGGGATGCCCTGCAGAGAATGAGAAATTCCTCTAATCACCGTTTGCCTGCGGAGAGGGCTGCAGAGGGCCAGGCACTGCAGTCTTATCTCTAGGAAACATGCCACAGTGAGTCACATAAACACATGAGTGCACACGCAAGTACGTACATGCAAGTCCTCCAGGATGCGCACACACACAAGGAGGTGTGAGTGTACTCCCTCAGCAGCTGAGATATTCAAGGGAGGGCAGACGCAGCACTTAACTGTGTGATCTGAATCATCCAAAGTATTCAAATAATATCGTACGATACCTTTTTTTATATAAAGTGAATCCCTGGGCTGCCATTGTTGAGATGGTTTTGAAAGAAGTGATTCCTAAGTTTATTTCCCAGGCTGCTGCAGGAAAATCGCAGGATTGGAAAATATCTTTAAAAATAATATATACATGCATAACAAGGCATGGCTTGATTTCCATTTCAGCTTGCATAAGTTATTGAAAATGTGTAAGCAGCAGAGGGGAAGTTCATAGCGTAAAGCCGCTGGGTATCAAGGCAGGGACTGTATTCTTCTCTAATTTAATTAGTGGGACTTCAATTGAGAGAACTACCAGCAGTCATCTAGCTAAACAATTGGTTTTATTTTTTCAATGAGAGGGCATCTAGAGAAATTACAGAAGGCCTATCAATTAGAGCGCACACACATTAGACAATAAAATATTAGCTATTGTTTTATAATCCCAAATGTAACATCAGGAAAGTATACAGCATATCTTAGCCTTTTTTTTTTTTTTTTAAACAAACTTTTAAAATCTGGATTTAGCAACAAGAATGTGTATCAATAAATATATAAGAGTAAAGGATTTCTTTGTAACTGATGAAAAAACATTAATTAGATCTTTATAAATACTGAAAAGAAGTAAATTTGCACAAGCAGGACTCGTTTTTAAAAAAATTACATGAAAGGCTCGAACAGCTGCAGACAAAGATGCAATAATGAGACGTTTTCTGCAGTGAACTAATCAGGTTACATCACAGCCTGATCCTAGCAAATCAGTATTGTTCAAGGAAGCAGTTGCTTTCTATATAATTCTGAATAATATGGAAATCAGCCAAGTGACAGGTGTAATCTGACTGAGCTGCATAATCCATCATTCAGTTCTATCTCTGTCATTTTGTATTTGACTGGATTTCAGTCTAGTTAAATGTTGCATTTGAGAGAAGTAGTACATGAATACCTTTTCAATAAAACACTATAAGAGCCACGAATGGAGGAAATAATGAGTTTTCCGTAACAATCATGAGGTCAGAATGTTGCTAATTAAATCAGTTCTCTTTCTCTTAAGGAATCATTCATTAATAATCTTGATGACCAACCATATGACAGTGTTTATCTCACAAGTTTCTTCCTTTACCATTGTTATAGTACCCGAATCAACTGATCAAATAAAGGGATGTTTGGCTGTTTATATGCTCTTAACTTCTTAACTTAGGGCTTAAATACAGAAACAGGATGAATAAACAGATTCTGGAGAGGGATTCCATCCCAAAATAACAACCCTGTTAAGAGGTTAGCACTTTTGAGATGATGCATCATTTGGGGGTAATGCTTGCAGTCCTGAATATTTTTGGATTGTTTGAACATTCCCAGCATTTTATTTTTGCCTGTTTGTCTCATTCATTCGTCACACACTTTAGTCCAACAATAGCTTGTAAAATCTGTCAACTTTAAGCTCTATACTGAATGAATAGTGTTACTGTACTGATAGAAGACACAGGCACACAGTGAGGTGCAGTGGCAGACCCAGAAGGATTGAGGAAAGGGAATTCTGATATTCACCAAAGAAATACGTAAATCTGAACAATAATGACAAATCTAAAGCACAAGTGGCATGTAAAAAAACACGTTAGATCCTCCAATTTTGCATTAATAAAACTGAAGCTCAATTCCTGGTTGGTAAAATGCTTTGTGACCTGTTACACTCTGCTATGGACTGTCAGGGTCAGCTGACTTAATTTGTTTATTTACTCTGCACCTTAGACCTCAGTGGAAATGCAAGAAATCCAGATCTGAAAAAAATATCTTTTAACTAAAGTTTTGTTGTTGGCTGAAATGTGGCTGTGTATCATGCTAAACAAATATAATGAATCTAATATATTTAATCTAGAATGGCGTCTGATTGATATTGGATATTGACTTTACTCGTGATCTCTGCAGGGATTCGGGGAACCCGCTCCGAAGCCTCACAGCTCCTCGATCCACAGTATATACTGTATTTATCACCACCATCGTCTTCCTACGGTCCCAAAGCTGCGGCTGTCCAAGTTTTTGTTGCATCGGCAAGACATCCTGACAAGAAATGGATTGCGGTGCTTTCCCGCCCCAGTAAACAGGCTTCCTGCTTGTGAAGGTATAGATGGGTTTGATATAGGATGCTGTTTAACCCAGAAACGACGCCATGGCCCCCGGGACAGCCAATTCCTCACACTGCACATCCATCACGAAGGGCAATCGAATGGATGGGATACAGGGCTTCCCCAAGGGCGGGCGAGGAGGGCTGGAGAGAGGAACTGTGGAGGGAGTTAGAGAAGAAGGTGGCAGATTTCACCCAGGTATTTGTGTGGCGTTACCAACAGGCCCGCCTACCACATTTTCCCACTTATGGCGTTCAGTTTTTAACAGCCTCTTTTGTCATGCTCCATCATGTTGTGACTGCTAAACAGGAGACAGAGAATCCGTGGGGAAGCCAGGTGGAGCACTGGGGAAATCTTCTGTTTAGGCTTGAAACACAGGAGCTAGATTGGTGTAGTCGTGTTGGATTGGCGGTGGCTGTGTGGAATTTTATGTGTTTACCAGCTTATTTTGATGTGCCAGGCCTTGTAACAGCTTTTAGGAGGCAGAAAGCCCACAGGAACAATATTAAAACGCACACAACAGTGCTTTGCCCATCACAGCGTGACAGCCACATACTTATCAAGTCTGCATACCTTGAGTGGAGGAGCTGGGAGTCATTAAAAAGTCACCTCTAAATTTCTCCTCAAACAGAAAAACTGACATTGAAGCAAATTTTCCCCAGAGAAGTTAGCATGTTTACTTTTAGTATCATTTCCTCGTCTACAAATAAGCTGGGACACTGGATGAAATGTGAAATAAAACAAAATTCAAACAATGTGAACCCCAAGTAAAATCAATAATAGTTCAAAGACATCATATCAAATGTTTAAACTGAGACTTTAAATATATAGACTTCTTTTTTTAAAATGTATAGTTCTTAAAAAATGTTATTTTGGCAACATGTTTCAGAGAAGTTGGTATAGAGCATGCTTACCACGGTGTTGCATCACTTTTTTCTTTTAACAACCCTGTAAGTGCTTGAGAACTGTGGAGACCAGTTTTAAAATTTTTAAAAAGTGAAAATATTTCTTATTCTTGCTGGAATTTCAGCTCAGAGACTCCACTGTCTTTTTCATTTTATAAGGCAGGCACGACATTTAGAGATATGTGCTGAGTGGTTTGGCATTGTTTTGCTGTAATAAGCAAGACTTTGTCTGGATGGCAGCATAATAAATCTCACCTTAAACTGAGAAAAGACAGACAAAGGCCAGCATTGGGTTGTAGAAGTGTTAAGGCCGAGGTGGCTGTGAACACACGCATGCCTTGGGAGACCCTCAGTGAAGCCCGAAGAGAGCAACAGAGGGTGGCCAGCTGTCATTTTCCCATCTCCTAAACTTCCATTACATTACAGACCGTCAAACACTAGAGAAAGGAGTATAAATACAATGGCAAGTTTGATCACGGTTCCATTTCAAAATGGAAAAAATATCTTTTTATAATAGTATTCAATCTATTAATTAATGATTCTATGAAATGTAGGTATACACTTTTATCTATACTTTTTTTTTAAGTTTGAAGGTACACTATGTCATTGTCAGAGATCTGTACTTTCAAAATATGGAAATTTGTTCCATGGAAATCATATGATTAAAGGGATCGTGTTGTAAAGTACATTTTTTAACTTGATTTTTTTTTCTTACAGTAGCAGAACCTGCCTTTTATTTTTCTTCCTTCAATAATAAGCATACCATCTGGGATTGTCCTCGGTTAAACACTTTAAGCCCAAAGAGTGGCCACTTTCATTCACTTCATGGTATAAAAAAACAAATTTGTTTTAAATAGTTTTGTGTAATTTAAGGGTAATGAGGGTTGTTTTGTTTGTTTTTAAATAAGGAACCAAAAGTTTTAAAAATTGGAATTAATTTGGTTGATTTAATAAGAAGAACAAAAAAAGATATATGTAGGCCTATATACATTTTTCAGCTAAATTTCCCAGCTCTACTATTTGCCCACCAGCTACTTAGTGACAAGCACTGGCTTATCATTGACCAAATAAGATCAAGAAATTCATAGACTGAAACATTATATAGTCTGTTGCAAGGCATCTACATGTGGTCAAAAATGTACAGTTGCCTGGATCGGCCTCACAATGCACCAGTCAGACATGTAGCAGAGAAATAAGCTCACTGCAAAACTGTGATGATTTGCTGTCCATCCATCTTCATCTGTGCTAAAACAATTCAACCTAAGAAGCTTTCTGGTAGTCTTGCTGAAGCTGGTGTTTTACAGGGTAAATCACAAAAATGGTGCTTTATTTGCTTTTTGCCTATGTACAATGGAAAATTGTGGGTAACGGTTCATCATTGCACTTTTCTGACACTGTGTGCCAAGAAATACAGATTGAAATATCTCAGAATTTAGGATGTCTTTTAAAAAGAGAAAAAAATTGCAAATATTTTATTGGACAGGTGACATCTTATTCCAAAGGGGAAGGACTCTAATAGCTCATCTGATTGGCTGGGACATTAATTATGCACTTGGCTTCCCTTGACCGTCTCCGTGTCCCCCTCGGTCCCGACTCTCCTCTGAGTGCTCATTAGTAAAATGGATTACTAATGGATTATTAATCGAAGAGGAGGGAGTCTGAGGCGACCCAGCTCTGAACACCTGGAACGCTAACGGTAAATAGCAGTTTAGACCCACACACACACACACCAGAGCATAAACAAGAACGTACCCTCATCAGCATATTCACTCACACACACACACACACACATGCATGCACGCTTGCTGGTTGTTAGTTACAAGTCTTTTAGGACAGAAATAGCTTGACCATTTGATTTATTGTTGGCCCAGTAAATATAACGGATACATCTAATTAGCCGTAATTAATTGTTGCACCATCTTTGGTTCTGCAGGTTTTGGCCTCCAAATGAACGGCCTCTGCAACGTCCTCTGCTCCTATCCTTACCACCGGCAAACAAATGGCGTCGCCGCTGATCCACACACAAGACACAACATAGATCTTTCCCTGCAGCCGAGGCACCATTACGTTTGCTTTTGTCACCTAATTATTTCTCAAGAGAGGCAATTAGCCACCGCGCAGCAGCTACGGCTGCATGATTTGAAACATACTACACGCATGCATGCATATACAGCCATCGAAAAGCTCTGTAGTATGTGTGAATGCACATACGGTGCAGGTGTTGCAAAGTAGCAACACATTCATACACACACCACACCAAGCCGAATCACTCAGGAGCGCTGGTCCGGGGAGAGAATAGCGCACTTCACAAATAAAAGAATCTAAAAAAAAAATAACTAGGGAGTGTATATTTAGATGTCTAATTTAATCAGATAAATGCTTTCATTTTCTATGCAGTGCAAACCACAAATTTAAATCTATGTGCTTATTCTTCATATCAAAGAGAGACTTCAAACAAAACAATGTCCATTTGGGGTTTGTTATTTTAAAAATAATCACTGGCCTAAGCAAAAAAAAAGAAAAGAAAATCAAAGCAAATGTGAGAAAACATGAAAAAGTGCTTTGTTATGTAAAAGCCGCTGGCTTCTTATGGCAGGAAGTTTCCAGTGCCAGATTAGTGGCTTTCCGAGACAATGGACTGAAGGAGTAATGACACTTTACATGTGTTTTGCCCTAAATATGTCACGTATCTGTCAGTCAACTAACAACTGGAATGGGCTTACTACAAACACCCAGGGCTTATCAAATCTCCCAGCTACTTGCTGAGACGTCACTTTAATAAGGGCCAATTACATGTTCTAAATGGGCCCAAAATTGATCCATTATAAACTGACAAGCCAGAGCCGGAGTTTGGCTGTGTTCTTCATTAAAAATGAAGCAAACTGAGAGGCTAATTTGTAGTTACTCTTAAAACACCTCTTAGAAATTAGATTATTTTTACATCCTGTTAGTCCCAAATAACACTATTTGTCCCATTTAAGTCTCAGTTGTTTTATTGTGAATTTTTTAAACATGAGATTTTATTCCTGAATGATCTTATTACTGAAAACGGGCCTAATATTCTATCTTTTTCCTCTGACTGTCTTGGGATCTGATTAATTCAGTCGGTTTCTCTACGTCTAGCAGAGATACAAGCATTGGAAGATACAAGGGAGGTCTGCAGCTCTCCATTTTCTTTGATTAGTTACAAAGGTCTCCCTCTTGCCGCTGCTATCCTGGCCAAGATACGTGGCCAAGATAATTTGGCACTCGCGCTCAGCTATGCGCAAGCACATGTAGCCACGCACACTGATATAGTGTGAGATTACGTGCCGACAGCCTCCTGGTACACTTAATTTGGTGTGCAATTACACACTGGTATGAGCATCCACGACACACAGTGTTGATTGTTAGAGCCCGGTGTTTTAGGGATGCAACAAGGAGCAGATAAAGAATTTGAATTCCTGGCAGGACTATCGGTAAAGGTTATTAAGCCGTTGTTGATGCATCCATTTGTCGTTGCTGTATCCAGCAGTGTGACATTTATCAAGTATGTCCAGCTAAATGTCACAAAGAGAGGTAGCTCGCTGTCCTGTCCCTAATTAGGACCCTGAAAGTCATACTCAAAGTCCCTCTCATCTACTCTTCTACTTCCAGGACAACTTTGATCTCTTTCTTTTCCCCTTCCTAACTCTCCTCTATTTTCTCTTCTATTTTCTTATCCCCCTCTTTTCTACAGAATACCATGGAGTGCATGTTAAGCAAACTTTGCGGTTTAACAATTGATTTTGAGATGAGGATAAAGCGCAGACAAATGGGGAGGGATGTAGGCCATCCGTCACGAACACAGGACTCATTGTTTGCAGATTTTAACCTATGGGAGAGCTAGCTTCTTCCCCAGTGGGCTCCACAAATCATAGGCAGGCAAGGGAGCGCAGCACAGTAGGCAGGCCTGGCCTGGGAATAGCCTGAAAAGCAGGACGGAGACTCAGCTGTACGAGCAAACTGCCTAGCTTGTACTACTTGCTCCAGCTCCCCACTCACCAGCCCCAGTTTTACCCACCATAAATTGATTTCAGGATGAGGTTATGGAATCGTGAAGATAATAATAATAATAATAATAATAATTAACTGAAGAAGTAATAGTCATTAGAATATAAAAGACATTTATTTTTAAGGCGAAGCCTTTCATGATAATAAAGCAATTATCCAGTAAAGCAACTTTAGTGAATGTAATACTGAGCATACTGTAAGTCACACATGAAATCCAGATAAAAGGACTTTTAATTAGTGTCCACTCAATATGTAAAGAAAAAAGTGAATAAATATATATATCATCGTTGTTATATGCTGGTAAGAGCATGAAATGCTGTTGAATGTGTAATCGTGATTAATCTGGATCATTTTGAAAACATCTTGTCACCTGATTCAATTAGCAAAGTAAATTTTTTCCCCAAAAAAAAGAAATAAAACAAACAAAAAACAACTTTTCTTGTTGCTGTATGTGGCTGCAGTCAAATGTTAGACTTTGTCCCAAATACAATAAAGTTGTGCTTGGGTCTGTTAAATGAATGTTAAACTAATTTTGAAATGACAGATTTAGCTTTTTTTGTACTCAACATTTCTGGAGATGGAAATTGTTACAATTGTTACAAATATTACAATTTTTAAAGGATCCTAGTGTTAATGGTAATTTAAATTGGAAAGCAGGATTATATTATACTTATTGAAGCCTACTCAGACAAGAAGGGCCTAACTTTTATCAACAAGTAAGAAAACCTACTAGAATAAACAAATAGTACTGCAACTGGCTGCTGTGATCTTTGAATATAAGACGTGTTGAAACAGGAACAATTTTGGGGGGATTTGAATAAATAATTAAAATTCTGCTCAACAACCCTTTTGAACACTTATACTTTTTTCATTTAGAAGCATCTTTTTTTTCTTTTGCTTCCCTGTTTTTTGTTCAGGGTGTCATATTTTGAAAATCAAACTGTTCCTTGTTCTGTTCCTGACCCTGTCTTTTTTTTTTTTTTTTTGTGTGTGGGTGTCTATTTTTTCTTTTCATAAATAACAAACGTAATTGCAACACGAAAAAAACAAAAGCATCATCTGATCATCTTGCTTGAACTTCCCTATTGGATATCACAGATTACATCTGGCATGATGCAACACAAATATTCTCTTGGCTCCAAGACAAAAATTAAAATTTTGCATAAATGCTCAGTAAAAACCGGTGTCACATGATCAATAGTTGATAATAGCAAAAACATCATTCTGGTTCACTTTTCTGAAGACGTCTGAATATTTGTTCATGCTTCAGTGGAAAGCTGAATATGTACGGAGCGGATAAGTTCTTCGTGAGCTTAAATATTATGCCATTTAAGGTCAAAACAAAGTAACTGAGGGAAAAAAGTTTCATACTTTTAGTTGGACAGTAAAGTACAGCAAAGATGGCAAATCTGATCTGGGAATAGTCTTCTGAAAGCAGGACAAAGCCTCAGCTGTAGAGAACAAAGTGCTAAGCTTGTACTACACCCTTTAACAACTCACCAGCCCCATTTCCTCTGGACCCTGTATTATTCTGAAGGTGGGGGTGGGGTGGAAAAGACACAGTTGAACAGCGAATAAGAAAGCAGACTTTGACTTAAACGCTTGGATTCAGGTGTTTGGGTTCGTGGACACCTGCCCTGGTGGAGCGCTTATTTCCCCCATGGCTTTCCCATGGAGGTTGGGTTTCACCGTGGGAATAAATCACACTTATTTAAACATTTCCTACACCGAAATGAAAGTGAGCTGTTTGTAATTACTAAAACAGAGCTCTCTGAAAAAGATACCTTACCTATATGATAAGTCAATTGGAAACATTATTCAATGAATTTCAATTTGTAGTCTGGGAAGATAAAACTAACTTATATTTCTTTATTCCATTTTAGATATGAAAAGTGGCAAAATTTCATTTAATACTCTTCATCGTTCTTATGTACTGTTTTTTGCTCCAAGAAAAACTTAATTACTTAAGTTTAACATGTTATATTTTTGGGTTATCATTGTTAGACATCAAAATCTTTCAATTTCAATTTCTACTATCATTTGGAATGTACTAACAATACTTCAATTCCAGTAGAGGTTTGCAGGCCTCAGTTAAGATGACAAGTCCAACCTTCATCATAGTCACCTTCATCATCCATAACATCAGTTAAAACATAGACAGATAACATAGAAAAACATTAATTATCCATTCAGAATAAAATGTTCTGTTGAGAAACAGTGGGTCTTGGCTTCCATCTAAACATCAAGCAAACAACAAAAGTCCAAAGCATGGACCCAGCCTCTAAATTAGCCAAATTGCAGTCGGATTGTGGATCAGTGTTGGTCCTCAAAGGAATCAAACTCACGTGGCAGCATAAAATCTGTGGCCAGAACTCGCAGTCAACCACTTTCAAAGTGCCGTTGCACCCAGCATTTTGTTAAAGTTTTAAAGTATATTTTTCATTTCAATACAGCAAGTTTCTTGCTATGCAAATATATAGTGCCACATTGATATTTTTAACACAGTGCATAGCCTTTTTATCTTTGTATTTTTTTATTTACTGCTCATAAGTCCTTTGTTTTGTCCAGAATGGCTGGGCATGCAAGTGAGCTGCCAAAGCTCAAGCTTTTTCTCCACAGAATAATGCACCTTTATCACTTAAAAAGACTTTGTACAAAGAGATATGGCTCCATGAAATCCGGGTACTCTGCACTTCTTCCAGAAAGGGTAATGGCTGTACCAGGTGCTTCACAGCTAAGAGACATGAACTTTCAAAAAGGAGAAAGAGCTGGAGCCCACTGATAAATTTACAGCTTTATTGTGCGAACTAAAAGGATATTGTTTCGGCACTAGCTGTGGGTCCGTACTGGTTGGTTTAAACATGGATTGATAGAATTATAAGGAATAAATTTCAAGTTAGGTTTCATATGTTGACTCACATTCAGTTGTTTTCCAACATCACACTTGCTAAGATGATCAATTAGCATGCATCTACTTTGTGAATATGCAGCAAAGTCTCCATAAGATGGAAAAGTCGTTGCAGATTAAGCTTTAGCTCAAGTCAGCTGTCCTGTCCAGCCTCATGACAGCAGTATGATGGTCTGGCTGCCGTGCCAGACAAACTTACCCGTCCAACCTTTTAGATATGAGGCTCTCCTTGAAACCTAAATGTTATTCTTTTTTTATCATTTTATTGGAGCTTTTCTTTCTCAGCACTTGTTTCCGCTTTACAAAACACACGTCAACCTGTTAAACTCATTCAGCTGCTGCAGCAGACTGTTGAACAATCTGATGGTGAAGTCTACTCTTCCTTGTGTTGATACTGAGGTTTTTGTTTCTATTCTTCCTTCTCTTTGTAATGAAATCTGCTGATTGTCTCCTTTCAAGTTCCAGCTAATGTTCAACCACTCAACGACCTCGTGTAGCAGCATGCTGCTCGGTCCTTGGAGGATTGTATGCAAATGGATAAGCATTGCTAATGGTAGACATAAAAAATATTGACTGGGTGACACTAATATTGCTGATGGGTGATAATATTAGGTACATTTCTGTGTAAAAGCTGAAGATTTCTCTTTGAAATGCACTGAATGAAGTTCAGGGCAAAGAGAAACCTTCCAGTTGTATTTAAGCCACTTGAGCATCAATGAATAATTGAACTATTTTATGGTAAAAGAACATGTTATGAGAAGAGTTTATTCTTTGGTTGCATTAATATTAGTACTTGCTGTGTCAATCGGTTCCTGCTGCAAACAGATTTTTTGTAATTAATCTGCGTTTGAGAAATGTCTCATTACAGCCGCTTGATGAACTTGGCACAGATTCTATTTCCAAACTGTTTTTTTTTTTTTAAACATTTAATTACATTGAATTAATTTGGCACGATATAGACTTCAGTGTGTGTCTCTCACACACACACGGTTAATTTCCGTTTCATGCCCTGATTTTATTCAAAACTTCAAGCAAACACCACAGGTCACCTTGTTTTGCCAGAGTGGCTTTGAAAAACAGGGCTTTTGATTCCATCCCAAAAAGTTTATCATGTGCTTTTTGTGTTTATATTTTGATGGTGCAAAATCCTCCACCCATACAGATTTGAATTACTGTTATTTATTTTGGCTGTGAGGACTTTGAAGATAGGCTAGCAGTGTAGAACTCATTGTAGAAAAAGAAACCCATGAAAAGTCCCACAGGAATATCGAGTGTAGTCCTGGAACAGGGAATAATCTTCCACCGGATTCTGAGTCGGTCTGCATTTAGATGAAAAACAACTGTCACAAACAATGCAGCTGATGTCTTTTTAAAAAAACAGAAAAAATAAGATATCTTGATTCAAATTGCTATTCAGTCTTTCCATGTAGTTCTACAAGATGAGATTGGATTCAGTTATATAGGTGGAGTCGGTCACATCGAAGGAAAGGAACAGAGGAATGTATATGGTTCTTAATGGGGGTGCATGTTGCATTAATGTGTAGCGAGCTAACCCAGTGGTGAGTATCAGGAGACCTCCTACCTGCATGGAGACAGAGCCAAAAACAGAGCCCTGCACTCAAGGGGGGAACGGCTCTGAAGTCTGAGATTGATGATAGTTGGGGTGTGTGTGTGTGTGTGCGCACATGAGTGTGTGTGAAAGCCAGGAAGTTATTTAGAATATTTTGTATCTGTTTATGTGCGTTTGGTATGTCTGTTTACAGGCAGTTTGCAGAAATCCTTGAGGAGAAGCTTGTAAACTGCGGATCTATGTGTGATATTCGTGGTAAATGCTTACAGAAAGAGACACACATTCCAAAAACCTGTGCACGAATGTGCGCTCCATTCCCCCGATCGCACACCACCTTCTATATTTTTTTGTCATTTAATTTCCCTTCACTCGTTACCTCAGGATCCCTGCTGATTCCCTATGGTTTCTCTGCTGGCCCGTGGTCCCCAGGTTCCCTAACTGAATCTTGTGTTGTTCAGCTGTCTGGGGGCCCACCTGCCGTAACGTAAATAATTCATTCAATTCCTATGCTTTGGCAGAAAGGTGATAATGCCTTTCTGGGTCTGTCACATCCCCGAGGAGCAATGCAGCACCGAGCAGAGTATCAAGCAGCGTGTGAGGGAAGTTTGCGTAACCTTTTGATAAGCATGTACCAAAGCAAACACACAGGAAAAGCTGTGTGTGTGAGGGGGAATCTGTGCATGCAGGCAGCCCACAATATGATTGTGATTAGGATGAAATGTTGTGACATTAGGAAAGCAAGCAAGACACTAATGACAAGGAAAAGCCCTAAGAATGATTGCATGCTTTAGTCTTAATATAATACATTCACATAATGTAGATATTATATATGCTGGTTTAATATCAACCCATTACTTACAAGCAGAGTCTAATGGATTTGACACAAAGCTGCTGTACTTTTTCCCCCTTAAATTGAAAATTTTATTTCCTTATTTTCAAATTTACAATCAGCCTTCCACTAGATGCATCAAAACAGGCCAAAGCTATAATACTACCACCATCATGTTTAACAGACAGAATGAGCTTCTTATCCTGGAAAACAATCCTTACTTTTCCACACAGCCCTGTTACAGACGCCATAACTGAGCTAGGTTACCCCGACAATGAGCTAATGACTGTAGATGTTAGAGAAACGTTTAATCATAAGCGCCTCTGTGGAGGGTAATAACGGTTTTGAATTTCATCCACTTTTACAGAATCAGTCTATTTGCAGAATGGTGGAGTCCAAAAACAAAGACGCCTTCAAATCAACTGCTAATCTGAGAAGTTTGCAGATTTTTGTAATACATGTGAAAATCATATTATAAATCAATATATACATTCATGACTTGTATGACAACCTGATTTTGTAAATTCTACAGGGCTTGCAAACTATCAAAAACCACTGCATGTAGTGACCAACAGTCTCAAAAGCTCCCATTTCAGGAAATCAGTTTAAATAGTAACTTATCTGTCTGCCTTTAAGGTCTTGTGTAGCCCAAATAAATCTTTTGTGTGTGTGTATACTGGCTTATGATTACATTTTTATAATTACATATATTAGAAAGCACTTAGCACGTCTGTTTTTGTCTGCAGCAATGTCTTTTTGACACCCTAGTTGGAAAAATAAAAAAATAAAAAATTTGCTACAGTTGCAACTAAACTGGGGAATTTCAGAGCAGCTGAAAGATCTTCAGTTTACAATGACAAAATATACCATCTGCTACATAAGGCCTGCTTAAATGTCATGAAAATTCAACAAATAGGCGATTGTTTTGCTGATTTCACATCTTATCCTGATGACTTTGCAACAGCTTGTGTGCAGCCTGATGCAATGAATACAACTAGATATACCTCACTTTAAATAAAAGAAAAACTAACAAAAAAACATTACCCCTGGCTGTAAAAACATGATCTGCAAAGGGAAAATAAATAAAAAAGGCATCATACAAGGTTACAATACCACTCAAAACTTAAGACACTTGTTTTTTTTGTTTTTTTACTGAAACAACACTAACATTGTTATGGATGAAGTATAAACAGTGCAACTCAAATATCTCAAATCTGTTTTCAGTATTTGATTCTTTTAAAGTAGAATACTTTGCTCACCATTTCTCTAAACCAGCGTATTGAGGTCATCACCTGAAGCCTTTTTAACAGTCTTGAACAGGTTCCCCCATCAGTTCATCCAGGATTGATTCCAGCAGTCTCCTCTAGTGGACACCGAGATGCAGCTGCTGGTGATTTCTGAGGTGAGTAAATCTTCTGAACTTATCCTCTGTAGCAAAGCTCTCTCTCGGTCTTCTATTCCTTGGGCAGTCCTCATGAAAGCCCGCTTCACTACAGCTAAGATTGTTTGTGCAACTTTACTCAAAGAAACTTTCGTAGTTCTCCAAACTTTCAGGACTGACTGACCTTTATGAAGTATTGATAGACTTTCTTTTATCTTTACTTTGTAGAGTAGTTCCTCTTATGATGAATTGGGCTACTTGCTGTACACAAAGAGAAATTCAAAGCAAAACAAACACTAATGATCTTACAGTATCAGGAAGAAGGTGAAGAATTACACCAATGAACAGAAAATAAGAAGTTGAAATAAACCTCATGATAAGAGAAATAGTATTAAATCCTGCTTCCATATATCCTTAAAAAGGCAAGGCTGAACTCAGTTCTCCCTCTTGGTTCATTTTCACATTTCATACCGTTCACTAGGCTCAGTACACTTGAATACCAGAACAAAGGAGACTGAGCAAAGTGATCAGGTCAAAGGATAGAACTGTGATTGGGCCCAAATAGTTGCAATGGAAATCAATAGTTTTTGACACATTTAAGCAAAAGTTCTTCCTTTCAACATTTGGTCATTATTATAATTTGTCTTTTTATTATTATTATTATTGGAATTTATAGGAATGATAAACTTTTATTGATGTCTCAGAACGTGTTATGGATTGCTACCAATTATCATCGGTAAAAGCCAGGAGATGCAAATGTCAAAGTTTTATAAATGATCCTCGTCCCAATTAAAAGCAGCAGTGGGAAATTCAAATAACCAATACCAGCAAACTCTGAAAGGAAACATCATATTGTCCGAAGCTGAAGATGGATGGGGGGGGGGATGTATGGCCTCTACAAGAGGATGATGATCACATCTCAGACTTTCGTGTGAGGTGCATTAAGGTGTTGTCATAGCCTTCACAATCTCCTTGACCTATACAACACTGAAAATCAATGGCTGGTTCTAAAAGAGCAGAGCTGTGATACCTGCCAAACACAATGTTACTGACGATGCAACTTTTCTTTCAGGTCCTTTTTCTTTTATGTTCATAAGTTCAAGTTCCTAATTGCTTAAAAAATTAAATTCCTGCAATTATTTTCTGCATCTCAACCCATCCATAGTGTCAAAAACCTTGTATTTTTCAGAACTCAATTTCTTATTCATGTTTGATACAATCAGATTTAATTACTAAATATATGGTCTTAAGTATAGAAAGGCGATTTCATTTAGAAATTTAACTGTACTGCAGTTTTTTCTGGAACATGAAAATCTGGAGGAGTAGTCAAAAAGGAGAATTTTGACAGTGGGTGTCCAAACTTTTGTGCACATCATTATCTTTGAAGAGATGATGAAAGTGATCGGTATTTTCCATAGAATGCATTTTCACACTTAGTTGGCAATAGAAAAAAAACAAGTTTGGGCCATAAAAAAAAAGAAAAGAAAAAAGGAGGATGTTAAACTTTTCCTTCTGTCTGCCAGAGGGCTGAAGATGTATTCTATAGAACAGAGACCATTTCGTCTTTCCCGTCTCTGCTCACACAAGAACATCTCCTACATGCAAGCCGACTGCATAGTGATTCTGCATCCTTTGTGGTAATACGCGCATATGCATTAATGGATACACACACACACACACACACACACACACGCACACAGCCAGACGGTTTTCATCAGCAGCTTCTGATTAATGAGCTCCAGCATCAAAGATGACAGATGGTATAGTCCCACCAAAACTTTTTTTTTTTTTTTGTATTCTAACCTAATCAATGTTTTCTGAGTGTGTGATCCTGAGGCGTGTGCATGGTTTTGTTCCAGATATGAGACTCAACAGGGGGCCTGTGTTAACAAAGCAACAGAAAGAAACCATACAGGAAGAAGAGATTGAGACAAAAATTGGTGTTGATATGAAAGGAACAAGATGCGACTCAACAAAATAGAATTGATCAATCAGCTCCTCGGAACAAGGCAGTGCTCTTGCTTGTGGTATATCTTTGCTTCATCCAGGTACAATAGGTACCGAAAGGTGCAGTAATCTTTTTTTTTCTTTTTCTCTCTCAATCAGACTCATCCTTTGCTCTTTTTTCCCTTCCAGCACACCAGAAGCTCCCTAATCCTCTCTTTGCAAATTTACCCTCCAGTATTTTCATTAGTTATTAAAAGCTGCCAGGCCAAGGTTGGCCTTCACTCCATCATCCCCAGGAGTTCCCACATTCGGTGCAGTCCTGAGGAGATTCGGCATAACACACACCATCTATTAAGCACAAAGTATGTGGGAGAATTCTGCAGAATATTCACTCAGTCTCACTCTGTGCCTTTTATAAATTATCATATTACTAAAGAGGCCCATTTGCTATGTATGGTTTGTTGCCTGGGAGCTCGTCCTAATAGCCGTCTATAAAGCAGGAGGGGGGCTTTGGACTCTGATGTATGGTGGCCAGAGCCCACTGTCAGTGGTGGACCAGGCCATCATTTATCAGTTTTTTAAGCGATCTCCAGATGGGGAATATTAAAAAGCATATTTGGCGCAGCTAAAGTATATAACAATCTTAGTGCTGTACTTTGCTGACACAATGCAGAAAGGTGAGTTGAAGCGAGGGGTGGTGGTGATGGAGGAGGGGGTGGTTGAGTTGAGGATTGGTATTCAAGATCTTAAGTGGATGAGTGGAGAAAATATCCACACAATATGCCTGAGTCAATTAGCGTGTGCCATGTTGCAGCGCTGCGACCATACATCATCTGAGAGGGTTTAAATCGAAAAAGTGACGCCGCGAAAGTGATGACATTTTCAGTCAGCTGAAAATGCACTCTCTTTCACAATGTTTCACTAAATAAATCCTCTGTATTGTCAAGATATAAAATTCCATTAATGTATTATTCCGTGCTATCCTTTTTTTTGTGTTGTTGTTCTATTATTCATGAGAGCTATTCATACAAAGTTCAGTACACAGTCTCACACAGGGCATTAAATACAACTTTTAAATATGATTTCATTACTGAAAAACCTCACAGGAAATTATAAACACCCTCAAAACTATTACTGTAAGAGCACATGGTAAAGTACAAAATTGCATACAAAGTTTTAGATGAAAGTTTTTTTCTCAGAAGAAAAATAACCTGATGAGCAGAATACTTTATAACACGTAACATCAGTAATGATTTAACATCATGCAACTGTTTTAAATATATTTGTGCAAGCATACAAACACACAGATAAACACAAACTACTTAGAA
>JAOXYM010000025.1:11191032-11203932 GCA_028567055.1 Leptatherina wallacei
GATTTAACATCATGCAACTGTTTTAAATATATTTGTGCAAGCATACAAACACACAGATAAACACAAACTACTTAGAACCGCTGCTGATAACTCAGATTGAGCTTTTTGTGGTCTTTGTGTGGTGTTTGGAGCAACATTATTCTAAGGATTATTTAGCATTAATCAAGACCCAATGCAGATTACTGCACTGTTTCTTTTTTTTTTTTACAAAAATCTATTGAAACAAGGTTTTAACCATCATTACTTTAATCATTATTCAGTCCAGAAGGATTTTGAGGTCATGCTATAAGGTTACAGAAGACTTAAAATGAGTGTTTCTCCACAAAGCTGACACATCGTGTATATTACAAAGAGCAAAATGAACGTGCTGTGTAATAATGCAATACTATTGATTTCATTGCATTTTATTAGATGATTTGAGCTGTACAAAGGCTTTCTAATCTTGACAAAATACAAGCTTCAAAAGCTCACAACAAAGAAATTCTAACTTGACATTAGTGGAAATGTTGTATGCACTAAATACGCATCCTACAGAAGTACAACACATACATTAGCAATACTGAGAGAAATTTAGCACTTTGGGGTATACAATACCTCAGCATTTTGAGCAGATGAAATAGTTTTGCACCTTCAGAGAGACTAGAGGTGATCAGTCCCTTTAAGCATTAGTGAAATATTTATGAATTAATTTCCACCATAATATTTCCCTAATGGATTATACTATATTAATATTTTACATGCATTTGTTTAATATATTAATTTGGTATTGCATGTTTAAAAGAAAATTGCATTTGCACACATTTCTAGAAATCTGAAAACTCAAAAGGAGTAAGAATTTTTCTTTTCTTTTTTTCAAACATTTGTATGGATGATCCTGAAAGTCTGTTTATCAATAGCTAACTGAGAGAAATTAAAGAAATATAAATAAAACAAAGAAAACACCCAATTTAACAATTAAACCAATATAGAAAAGACAAATACTGAAGAATATTCAAACTAATTCTTCTGGTAAAAATAATAGTGAGTTGTACATAAATTATACTGTTTATATAGATTATTGGCTCAGATTCTGAAATATAAATATTAAGCAAATATTTCTGTTCACTTTAAAAAAAAGAGGTTTGATGTAACTTGGGTATTCTTTAATTAAATATGCATACATATTAAATTGAAAAATGTAGTAAAACAAACTAAATATGTATTTTTTATGTTTTATTTCCAATACTGTGAAAGTAGAGTTGTTATGGAAGCAAACACAGACTTGTGCTTGGAAAATGTGATGCATTTGCTCGTAGTATTTCACTGCACAGAGAATAGAAACTCTAGAATAATGTAATAATCAATTCAGTTTGGGTATAACATGTACAACAACTGAACAGACTCTAGTACAGTTTATAATTTGGCTGTAAGAGATGATCTTTAAAAAACATACATCATATGCAGAGTGAAATATAAAATTAATAGTGTGTAAAATTATTATGACTTTTCAGCTCATAGTATGTTTTTGCTTAATATCAGACTTTTTTTCATTCTTTTTTTTTTTATAAGTTACAACTTTCTTTGTTAAAATGAAACCAGTATCACAGCTCCAACACTTGAGCTAATGTTCATTAGTTTTGTTGTTAAATGTGTAAATATTCTTTACGTGCCAAATCGGGATATTTCCTTTTTGTTTATACAAAAAACTACACTGAACAAAGTTATTCTGAACATACACTATAGATAGGAAAAATCTGAAAACTTGTACCTTTTGTTTGCCTGCCTCCAGGTTTTCAAGCTCCAGTAACCTGCAGCATGTGTATTATACAAACAGTATATCTGCGGAAGCCAATTTATGTAGTTTTTAGTTTGTGTAAGCATTTAGAAAAACACGTAAACTAAGAAATGCCGTGAATAGAAGAGAAAACAGAAACTACTTTGGGGGAGGGGGATCCTTTGGTCTATCTGTTTGAGATGTTGGGCTGAGTGTCACTGAACACAAATGTTTTTGGTAAGCTGAAGTCTTCTCAGACAACAGTAGGCCCGGCTCAAATTAAAAAGAAAACACAAGTGAGGCCATGTGTTACAGTTGCTGGGGCTCCCACAACTGTAGGAATCTGTTCTGGATTTATTGGTTTCAATTTCACACCTCTCCTCTTTTAATGCCTGCTGTTTCGCTCCGCTCCTCGACTCCTGTGTGCGCTTCTCTGCTTCTTCTCACCAGCCTGCTGCACAGTTTCCAAAGTCTTCTCCTCTTAGTTCTGCTGATTTCTGCTTTATTTTCTCCCTGTTGAATACTTCCTTTGGTATCATCCCTTTTCCTCCTGCTATTCCTTTATCTTTAAGCATCATCCCCAATTTCTCTTCTTTTTCTGTTGACAGCATTGCCTTTTTATTTCATTAGCGTTTAGTATTTTTACATTGCCATGAACAACATAAAATGTATTCAATGTAAATATAAAGTTCCAGTTTTGGAAAAACAAATTAAATTTCATGTTTATTTCCAAACTAGGAATAGAATCTGGGTCCTTCAAATTAACACTAATGCATCCACCTCCAATTTACTCTCCATGTCATTATTTCAATGTCAAACAACCACCTGTTTCCAGCCCTGTGTTTTATTTAAAGTACACTATTTCTTTTTCTATTATGAATTTCAGGCTGCAGACCTTCCTCTTGTCGCAGTTAGTCCCTCTTCCTCTTCCCCGCCTTGTCTCTTCGGACTTTTCAGCCACCCTCCGTCTATTGCAGAGTCTGTCGTCCCACCACAGAGGCACAAGGACCCGCAGGCTGTGAATTTAAACGAGGCTGAGAGCCGGGCAGGCTTGGGCTGCACCCAGCCATATGGCTAAATCTCTGATAGAGGGATGAAGAGGTGGGAGAAGGAGAAGCAGAGGAAGAGGGCGAAAATGAAGGAACAGGATATGAGTGAGGAAAATGGATGAGGAAGGCTTACAATGCAGGAAAAAAAAAGAATGAAAGTCGGGATAGAACTGACCACAGAGCAACTAGGGTGGCTAAAAAAAGTGCCTCTTTCATCTAAAGGTGCACAGTGAGGAGCAAATTACCGGGCTTTAATCTGGTGCAGGATGCAAGAAGATGGAGGAGGAAGAAAAGGGTGGTCGCAGGTGCATGCGAGGACTCACCTGGCAGGAGAATGTAGCTGAAGAGAGCAAGAGAGACTAGAGCAAGGAAAAAGAGCAGAGAGAAAGATTGATGCCAGCTCAGTCAGGCAGGGAAAAGAAAAAAAAAGAGAAAGATCTTGATTTTGGCTAGAAAAGAGGGAAAGATGTTTAAATATCCATCAATTTAAAAAAAAAGGGAAAAAAAGACTATAATTCACATAGTATTGAAGCTGAATCAACCTGATTCCAGGAATCTGCCCGATGCTGAAGTACCAAAATTTATACATAAGCAGACAAAAAAGTCCCACATTTTAGGATTCATGCAATCAAAAAAGAACAATACGAAACACTCATGTGTTTTTGCTAAACATTTAGAAATAATTCAAATGTATACAGCTTTACTTTAGCTTTTGCCTGATCTTTTAGTGAACTACTTGCTTTAATAAGCTAGTTTTATCTTTTATGACATTCGCACCTTTTTTCACTTTAATTGCAATCTATATTTTATTGCCATTTGCAAATTGCTTTTGTAAGTATAATTTTATTTTATTCCATTTTTTTTCTAACCCATGCGCATATAAATAAATAATTTGATGGCTAAATCCTTCCTTCCCTTTTAAATGAGGTTAAATAACATCAACAGTTGTTTACTTACGTTAAGACAATTATTCTTTTAGATTTTATGTAAATCCGGCAACGTATCACATCATTAGCATTTTTTCAGATAAGTAATGAAAAAATGTGAGCGTTGATAAAAGCCAAGTATGAAATGTTTTCAGAGAGTGGGTTTTGAATATCCTTTGCAACACTGAACATATATCAGAACTTTAGCATTACCATAAAAAATATTTTTAATGGATTTATGGTGGTTGTTTTTTTTTTTGTTTTTTTTTTTTTGCCTTATTGCATTAGAATTCCTTCAGTGGATTTAGTATGTACGTGGTAAGATCCTATACAATTCAACTAGAAGACATTATGTACTGATAAAAAAAAAACAAACAAACATATGTATATTTTTTTACCAGTGTAAAAAAGTTTCAGACAACAAAGAATCATATAGATTGTTTTCTGTTTGTTTCTGTTACCATCCAATTGATATTGGCAACAGAACAGGAAGAGATAAAATTAGACTCATCTGTGAGTCTGTTGCCATGGTGCTGGTAGTACTTCAAGTCCATGTGAAGATACTTCAGATTAAACAAGTTATATCATGCAGAATGCCCTAGGAATTCTTATTTATAGTACTCAACAGCAGCAACTAAAACAGAAACCAGAAAACCAACAAAAAACAAGTTTAAAGTTAAAAAGAATGTATAAAACATCCATTTAAATGAACAATGCTACAGTCTGCAGGATGATGGATGGAATGGTGAAGAAATGGAAGACCTGACAGAGGCTAAAACACTAGATAAAGAAGGGAAAATTGCAGAAGAAGCTATTTTTTAAAAGAACAGAGCAAAAATGGAGATGGGTGAGTAGACAATTCTATAGAGGCAATGATACATAGAGTACAGAGGGCCACATGGAAGGAGGAGGGCAGGAGAGACAGGGGAATCTAAGAGAGGACAGGAAAGAGGGCGGGAGACAAGACATACTGGCCTGGTACAGGCCGGCTGTGGAGGCTGGGTGTTGGACTAGTCCCGGCGGGCGCAGGGGTGCAGTCGGACGAAGGGAGGGGAACGAAGAAACAGAGATCAATTCTGTCAGAACTGGGTTCATACCCCCGGGGCCACAGAACAGGGCTGGCCCAGGGAGAGAGTGAGGGGAAGAGCACTTGTGCTATTTATACCATTTTAGTCTGAACTTAACTGTTACAGAGAAAAAGAAAGTCAAGACACTCTTTGCGAGCGGGAGACATAAAGTAGATATTAGTACGTGTTTGAACATCAGTGCACATGAAAGATCTGTGTATGCATATTTGCTCTCATAAATCAGTCAACAAAGGGTTGTTTCCTCTAGACAGATGCACACTGAGCACTGAGCATCCTTTTGTCATTGCAGGGGAGAGTCATACACCCAACGGAACAACAGAGGCAAGACAGAGACAAAGACGGAGAGAAAGAATGAGGCAGCCCTGCCTTGTCCCCAGCATCGGGGGAAATCTCCAACTCCAAGGTTAATTAAGCACTGGAAATGAGATCAAGAAGCTTTCCCTTTCCGACTCATTAACCAATTACAACGCTTCTTCAAAACAGTTCAGCACTCATCTCAGAGTGCAGAATAATTGTCTGTCAATGCAGATCAAAATTCAAATCACACCATAAAGCTACATTAGCTTCGGCAACGGCCAGGGGCGTGAGCGTTGATGTCCAAACAACGGGCGCAAATTAGTCCAGACTTTAACCAACAATGCCCTTTTAGTGGAAGTGCTTGTTACACGCAGCACAGTTCAACAACGCAGACAAAAACTGACTTTATCAAATAACACGAGTGAATTAATTCAAAGTTTATTACCACTCAAGAAGCATTACTGTTGTTTTTGGCAAGGGAAACTAAGAAATGTATTATTTTTGAAGTCAAAATGCTTTTTATTTTTGGGCTGTTTTTCAAAAACAAGCCCTCGTAAAAAAGGACCATTTTTATTTATAAGAGTTTCTGCCTCCGTCAAGACCTTTTCTAGATCAATTTAACTGAAAATTCAAAGCCCAATATCTCATTTTCAGCAGAGAAGTAAATTTAAGTATCTGAATTAACAGCCTGACTTGGATTCAAAATCTATGCAGAGAGTTGGACTTTCAGTTTCTCATACTAAGTCTCCCCAAAAACTGAGCAGACCTGCACCCATACATAACCAATAAGAAACAAACTTAGCTTCCATATTAACAACAGATTGTATGAGTGGTGTTAATGTCATTACCCAACATGACATTTTATAGCAAACCCATTTGTTAAATGATGTTCAGGGATGTACGGTACAGTCATATGGCACCACAGTAATTTAAGGCCCACTCCAGCAGCTTTCAGCTCAGATCAATAGTACAGGCACAATCTATCACAGCCACGGGGCATTTTACCAACACGTGCTGTGCTACTGACAAGGTCACTTCAAGACATTCTTATTTAGAGGATCATAGATCAGGCCTTCAGAGTCTGAACATTACCACACACTACCTGCATGTTACACTCACTGAACACCATGGGTTTAACAGCAGAAAATAAAGATAACCCAATAAACACGAGGTCACTGATTAGTCATGACTGGTGTTCTGCTTTTAAAAAAGTGGTGCTAAATGTTCTGATATATTCCCTTAGTTGCAAGCTGGTATTAATAACTAAATAAATAAATACTTGTACAAACAGGTACATATCCGGCTGTGTTTATGTTGAAAATACAACACATTGTTGCATATAGTATGTTTAAAGGTAGTAAAGTGTTACTTCTTCGACCCAACTGTCTGTTTTTGATGAAAATATGCAGCTCTGTTTCTCACTTCCTGCCGTAATCTATCAAACATGTCTAAATAGTTTAAAGTAGAAAAAAACCACAATTTGAACAACTGAAATAATTAACAGTATTGCCGACAATTGTTAAAAAAAGTTACATTAGCAGTCTAGCAGCAACACTTTCAGTGTTTAAAAAAAAGAAAGCATAAAAGAAGTGCAAGATGGAAGGCTTTTGTAAGTGCGTAACAGTAAACTCATTTAAATATTCTCTTTGAATTTTGCAGTCTGGAAGGAAAATACCCATGAATACATATGCAACAGAGCCAGGTGAAGAGATCAGTCTGACTACACATTTCAGGTGCAAATTTAGAGCTGAGCCTTTTGGTAAATACAAACTGGAAATGATGTCAAATTTGTACTGCAACAGGAGCGCAGCTTATTAGGACCTTAATGTTTGATCTCCTGATCTCCGTTTATCAGTGGACAGATGGAAGGAAGTCGTACCCAGCATACAGAACTGTTCCATCAGTTCTACACATATAGTCTAGACATTTTACTACAAATGAGAGTTTCACATTGACAGCATTATTTTAAAAACAAGGTGGTGTTTTGGAGGGATTAATACTATATTTATTCTATACTGTTCTCACCATACTAATTCCCAGAAAATACAAATGCAGGTTCTTGGTGAGCCCCAGCCATATCTCACATTTCATGTTCTCCCAGGGTTTACTGTCATGTAGTAGTCTTTGCAAACTACCTCACCTTGTAAAATGACCAAATTAGCCACAATCCTCTAGCCTGTCTGATTATTGTCTTTGTTTGTGTGCAAAGGGCCCAGCCTCATATCATACCAATTTTATTGCTGCCGCTGCTGTTTATTACCGCTCGTGTCTTGGTAGCTCTTAATCTAAAACTGCTCTCGCACATGCGCTGGAGTCCTGAAATGCTCTTCCAGGATGGTGACATGTGATAAATGCAAAGGTCCACAGCAGTTATTTTCCTCTCTGGTCCTTCATAAGATCACGGCATCATCAGCAGGTAAGACAATGTGCAAATGAGTCAGCAAATATTTCAGAGCTTTTGAGGCTGCTGTGCACAGGATTGTGTGTAAATTGGTAAGCATGTCCTGTGTGTCGTTTTCCATGCACTCTTCACCATCATGGATCTGTCCAGATACATGCAGTGCTCACATCAACATAACAATATCTACTATTCTCTATGTGTTGTAAAGAAAATACAATACCCCCGGCATAATTTCTCCATCTCATGCTGCCACTTGGACGCTGGAGACTGCCGTTTCCCCACAGTCCTGCCCTTGAAATTTCCAGTCAGGGGTGAGCATCTCCTGCACAAAGCCTCCCGCTGTGATGTGAACAGTGAATTTAGAAAAAGACCAGACCAAATCGTGCAGACTTTCTCCTAAAAATCTCCAGTGTTCCTGAGTGAAAATGGCTTAAAAGAAAAAGACTCAGACATTCTTCTTTTCTAAGAATTACTCACTGCCTATTTGTTGTGCTTTATTGTATAACAGAGACTTTTTTAAATAGATTAAGTTGATTATTTTAACTGCATAAGCACGTTTTACTGCTCAGATTTTAAAAGCTTTGTCCCCCTAAGTTAAAAAAAGGTAAAAGTTAAGGCTTCCTCAGATTAACTGAGCCACTCAGTATTTCCATGCATCATCTAGTTACTGCCTTGAAGGAGTCGAGCTATAAAATAATTGAACATTTTCTTTATAGACGCCATCTGGGCAACATTCTTTCTATTGGATTAAGTGGAAATCTCATTTTCCCAGCAAAATTGCAATTCCTGAGCTCTTGCTCCATCTACAAACAACTTTCGTACTTGATCACCCTTTTTAGAAATTAGATGGAATAACTTGGTATCTATTTGGCCAAGAGACACTAACTTTTGTGCTTGAATAATAACTTATTTAGTTTGCAGTGTGTAATACTTCCAGTTTAAAAAAAAAAAAAAAGAGTCCCCAGCAGCATCAGTGTGTGACATGCAGAATAAATGGAAGAAGCGAGAATTTTACAATGACTGCTATTGTATAACCTCATTTAACAATGAGGTTTGCCATACATGATTTATAGATTCCAAATGTACGAGAATGGGCAGATGGACTGTGCTGTGCTCCATTTTGTTATTCAGACTAAAAAAAAAAAAAAAAAAAAAGTCATGCATGAGTAAAAAAGGATGTGGATTTAAATAAAAAGAGAGAAAAAACCTGCAAGGTAAAAGGGCAAGAGATGGACTAGATAAATTCACTGTCGCCTCTTGCACACACCTCTCTCCTGTTGTTCATTTGTCTCAATTAGTGAATGTCCATTCAGGTTGTACAGTCTGTAAATTTATCCCACCCAGCCATCTATTTCCTTTACCTTTTCTATTTTTCCTCTCCCTATCTACTTCTTTGTTCATTTAGTCTTCTTTAGAAGTTAAGTGACATGAATTTCTGACATTGCCTGAATACATTTAGTAAGACATGCGCAACAAAGGAAATACTATGATCACTGAATAAAAAGAAATTCTCTAAGATTTTCTGACTTTGAAGTGATACAATCAGATATATCCAGGGTGTGAATGACACTGTATGAAATGGCAGTCTGCCACATTTTTACTGGTAATATCAAATTCACTTTGATATTCAACCACAATAACATCACAAATCTGAGCAGCTGACATTGAAGCAAAAACAAATTGACACAGTTGACCTGGAACAAGAGCACAAAGTCCCTGCTTAGCATGCAGAGGGACACAACCCTTTAGTGTCCCATTGATATTTGCATTTTGCACAATTTGTGGCTGTAAAAAGTAATGTTTGATCTGAGCTCTGTAACACACTTGATTATTGCAGCTGAGGCGCAGGGAGTGACCATTAAAACGATAAATGAGTTAGTCTTGTGAATATGAAGCAGGTCTTTATTTTGGCCATTTTTCACAAGATTTATCGGTGGGTTTGTTAGTTAAAGTTTGAAACGTGTGCAGTTGGCGAATAATGTCCTGCTGCTTGTTCTCTGCCTCCATCTCAGCCCTCTTCTCTGTAATGAAAAACAGAAGCAGCTGCAGCTGGGTGGTCAACTGTTGTCCTTCACAACCCAGTGACCAGCAAACACTGATCACGTGCATTACTTCATCAAGGCTTGGAGAGCATACGTACAGGGAAACTGTACTTTTGCCCATTCAGAGAGAGAGTTCAGAGAAAAAATTCAGAATTTATTACTAAGAATGGACATAAATTGGGGTAACTATGACCAAATACAGCTTGAAGTAGCACTGTGAAAGTTTCCGGCCTTCCAAATGTGTGTTTGACTCATTTTGATGCCATGCTGAGATTCATCTACATGACATGACAACTACACACTGGCTGCTTTGATCGCACACCATGGCAGATTCATTGAAGAAACGCAAGAAGATATTATTGGAGGAACAGAGGGACACAAAGATGAAAAAAGGACTAAGCAGGAGATAAAACAAGAGCCAGAATTGCACTTACTTTTACTGGCTGGAGAGAGCTCAGAGTACAGGTTGTATGTGGGTGGATGCTCAATTAGCTATCTGAATGGGGCACCTCTTTTTGACAGTATGATTTTACACAGACATTTACAACTTTTTAACTGCAACTCCATTTTGACACGAATGTGAACTCAAGGTGATATAACAAAATGAGGGGAAACCAAGAGGAAATAAACAAAAAGGTGGGGGTGTTGCTGGTTGTGGCAGTCCAGTATATAGCCAGTCCATGGATATGTAATTATTCAAACTGTTTCTTTGGTCCAATATGATGTCCACTGTTCCAACGTACCCTCTAGCATTTGATTAGCTTGATCTTGCTTACTCTGTATTTCTGGTCTAATGAAGAATCAGATGAGATGTTTCCATCCAAACTCTCTCCATATGCTTTAGTAAGTTGTTGTGTTCTGGACTTCAGTAGTGCTTCTTTAAAGCTTTATTATATCTTTTCATAATTAAAATCAACCGGGTGGTGTGTGTAATATAAAATCGATCTCTCTCCCTTTCCATTCAGTTTTAATGCCATCCTCCACATTAAATAAATCCATTGCATTAAAATGTATGAAATCAATGCCTGCTGAGCACGAGACAACTAAAAGGCAAATGCCGGCAATCTGGTGGACTCAGTGGAGCAATCCCAGACAAATATAGTAAAAAATTTTAGATAAAAATCTGAACCCAATGATACTGCAATCAGAACACTGTGGGACTGTGCCGGCTGTTGCCCTGATCTCATATGTCTGTCTCATCAATGTCACCAGTAGTTTGCTTCTGCTGCTGGCATCCTTTTTGCCAAGTCTCCAATTACAGCAGAAATTGCAGCAGTGATTGAAGAAAAAATAGTAAATTTGATCCATCTGCTGCTGACTGTGTCTGTCTGTCTGACTGAATGACAGGAAATGGGGCAGGATAAACCCACATCAACCCGAGTTAACTATGACGTGGGGATCTGTGATACTAGTTGAAATAGCACAGCCAAACGTATTAAATAGTTTCTGCACCCTATACCCCCGTCTGAACCAGTTAACCACACACTATGGGCGAGTTTATTGAGGCCCCTCATATTCATGTAATAGGCTCACCTCCATTTTCTGTAGCATGTGGTGTACATTTTGTTGTACAAGGAAGCTCCAATGACTGCTTTAAGGCCACACTGATGACAATATTTTTCATCAGTTAATCTTGCATTTTTAAAAATTTATTCATACATATTTTTATGATTCATTAATTCTGTAAAGAAAAAAATGTCCCAGTGAAAAAGATATTAAATAAGACACTATTCTGATTTCAAGCAATGTTTTGATGCACATTTAGAATCGTTACATAATAAGTTGATGGAATCAGTCAAATTTGTATTTTTTTTAAAGTTTGTTCACCTTGTTAGCATGTCTGTATGGTGTCTTTATGTGTCATAAGACATGCAGTTTAGAATCTCTGCTTTGAGCCTGCGGGACACCACCTTCAGCCTCAGAAAGGTGAAGTCAGAAAGCCGTAATGCTCTGCGTAGACTATTTGAAGGATCCAGAATCAATCCTGATTACTTGCAGGGTGGGGCTCTAACAAGTTTATGAGAAAAGTTGTCTATGTGGAAAAGCAAATTGGTGCATTTTATTCTGGTTGCAAAAATGGTAAATGTGACATGTTCTGTTTATGACTGTGAATGTCCCTACCCAAAGATGTGGATTCAGTTTATTTGAAAACAGTGTCTTATCAAATTTGTGAGAGAGGACATAAGTCTGCAGCTATTTTCCATGTTTGACAAATAGTTTGGTTTTTCCATCAAATGACTTATATAGTGTAATATTGTTCCAACAGCACAAGCATGAGCAGGCATGTCCAATAAGCACATTTATTTTCTTCTCATAAGACTCTGGGGGAGATAGCCCTCCACCGGTCGAGGCTCGCTGCTACGGCCGCCAGGACATCAGCGCCCCTGTAAACGCCGACTCACCATCTGCCAAATCTATCTGCCATGTTCATAATGCAATGGCCAAACAGAAATAAAATGATAAGGGCTATTACTCTCACTCAAGAGTCCCAAAGTCCCATGCCACATAGTAGGCAACAATGGCTTGTTCACTTCATTTCTAGAGTTCCCGTGTCTGGCTGACCTAGGCAAAGTGATGCATTCAAAAACATTCCCTTAGGAGAGGCAACTCCACCGCACCACTCTAGAATCAGACAGAAAAATCCGCTAGGTTTGCCACTAAACTTATTACGAAGACTGACGCTATTTCAGCCATTTATTTATAGACACCTTGAGAATAAGAGGGCATGTTTTCTCTCTCTGTCCTTCTCCCGTTTGCCAACAAATGCCAGCATGGGAAAAGCCTGTAGCCGCCAACTACCAACTATCAACCACCAATTACCTGTATTTCCAGTCTGTATCAGCCATTTTTCCAGTACCGTGTGTACACCACGTGACTAAAAAGAAATACAATAGGGAGGCAGGATTTTTCTAGTGAGGCAGGCTGTCCAGCTGAGTGTCTCACTTTCCTGGACAAAAAGTTGACGACACCTGCCCAGCAAGCCCATCATTTTGGTACTAAGAGAGAGATAGTAGTCCCGGTCATTCTTTTATTGTTTGTTCTTGCCAACATGGGCTACCATGCAGCGTGTCTCTATTGATCTCAATGGCAACCCCAATCCATATTAATGGCACCATTTGCTAAAGGTGAGAAATATAAAAAGTAGCAGACAGCAATTTTGATTGAATGTGAATTTGCAGAAGGTTAATTTTCTTGTCTCTCTTGCAACTTGAGCCGGTTGTAGGTTTTCTCACTGAGATGAACTATTAGGGGGGGGGGGGTTGTAACTTTACACTATGTACTTCAACAGGTATCATAACATTACATTATGCTGGCCATGAAAAAGTTGTAAATGAGATACAGCA
>JAOXYM010000025.1:11204032-11215250 GCA_028567055.1 Leptatherina wallacei
TTTACACTATGTACTTCAACAGGTATCATAACATTACATTATGCTGGCCATGAAAAAGTTGTAAATGAGATACAGCAGACATAATTACTCCCCCCAGGCCCAATGTGAATTAGATCATCTCTAATGGGGAAAGTAGTATGTTTATGTATGTGATGTGGGGTGTTTCCCCACCACACTGCAGATTATTACTACACCCCTCACTGCATTTTTCCATCTCTAACACACTATCATAATCTAAATAACAAATACCATTTTGCTGTCTGTATGTGAGTTAAGTGCAATAATGGTCATTAATATTTCATGGTTCTCTACATGTACAAAGACAGGCTTGTGCATCCCTGCATGCATCTGATGGCCGTGGGTAAGTTCTCACACCATTTGAATTTTTAAACTGGCTGTCACCATGTCACCACTGGACAAAGCCCTAAAGGGATTAACAAGTTGGAAAGTTGATACTGTGCACAGATTAAATCAACCTCCCTGACAGGCAAAGCAGTCAGAGAGAGTTCATCTTTCACAAGAAAACAAAGAAGCTATTCAGGCCTATTACATGTCAGAGATGAAAGAGACACAACAAGTAAAATCTTCAATTAAATTTTTTTCACGTTTAACACAACAACAAATTCCCCCTAGATATACTTGCACACAGTTTGGTTTCCAGCTATATGGAAAGCAAGCCCTTCCTAGCATCGCTAATTATTTCCTCATGCTTCCATCTGGTCATATGATCCAAGATTGACTTATATTGTAGGTTTCAGTGTTTTAGGGATTCACACCGCCTATTGTGGGACTCTTCAATGTTGTTCTTACTGAAGCTGGCTATCTTTGATATCTGACCCAAAGTTATAGGGATGTTGGCACGCTCCTTACTTAATTTATGAAAAAATTATAAATAATAATAAATCAGATATTTCTCTGATAGATAAAAATGTGAGCATCTGCTTTGCACATGCTCAGTGTTTTCAAGTTTTTCTAAAATTGTGAAACAATGTTTCTATCAACTTTGGGTTTCAAGGAGAAAGGTTTAAAAGCTGATGAAATATGTTTTAAGACACATTTCATTTTTCCTTTGGCTCAGGTGTTTTTACTGTTATTGTGTGCTATTCTGTAGCGAGACTCAGTTTTTTTTCTAAGATTACATATTACATTTTTAATTGTCATTTTGTTCACTGATGCTGCTGTTAAACTGAGTCAAAAGCTGGGTCGTCATTGACAAACAAAGCAAATTTGAAATGATCTTTTGAAAAGCCCCTCAAAAGAAATGGAAATAAAATGTTTTAAAAACTCTGACATGTTTCCACTTACTCTTGAAACAAATAAACTAAGCTGTGAAGTGTCACCAGAAAGTAGTGCCTGTGGTTGTAGTACAGTAGAACGAGATGTTCTAACTGGAAACCTAGCTCTGAGAGGAAGACACAATAACTGTGGTGGACATCAAGGATAAAATGGGGATGTGAGATGACGTTGTGAATTAGCGCTAAACAAATAAAGATGAATTGAAATGAAACAAGTCTTTCTTCAGGAATGACTTAAATCTCTGGAAATATCTGGAAGACCATGTCATATTTTGGACGATGCCAGTGGGTCATGAGATTGTTTTTTTTCCTGGCTCAGACTAGAAACTTCTGATTTGTTGTGCCATTTTAAATTTTTTGCCTGTTAAAACAGAATTAGCAGTTGTTTTTGTTCAATCTTACAAATATCAATAATTTTTCACGGGAAAAAAATAAATACAAAAAATAAATAAACACCATAATTGAGCCTGTGATTATCGCCTTTATTATTCACATCCTCTAAATACAAATGAAAAACAAAAGTCAAAATGTGGCTACCAATCCCAAGCAAACTGTAGCAAAAAGATTTTTGTCTAAGTTCTTAACAAACTTAAGCTTTATTGTTTATAGGGATTTTTCTCTTGCAAAGTTAACATGGGTCTGTTCCTCTCCTCCTGTCTATAAAAATATCTATTAACCCCCCCCTTTTTTTTGTTTTTGTTTTATCTGTTCTCCCAGAAATACTTCTTTGATACAAAATCCTCATGAGGTATCTATGGACATGTGTGAGTGTCAGATTGGAGACATTTCTAAATAACAGAATGGCAGGTACCGATGAGCATATCTAATATAAAACTGTAGCTGGCAGTCTACTTAGAATCAATGCATCTGTGTGTGTATAGCCTTGTAAGTGAATGGCATGTACCTGCATCGGAAGCACTTCTGCACTATATAAATCTTATATCCAAGGTCACATATTCAGAATATTAGTGGTGCTTCTTTAGCTGTGTTAGATTCAACCAGGCTGAAAAAGCTGCTGTTTTGAAGAGCTGCTTCCCTGAACATTAAGTGATCTCTCCTGTGTGTTCATTGAGTGATCTGACTACACAAAAGTTTACAGAAAATACTGGTGCAACCATCATACATTTTCAAACAATGCAGAGTACAACAGAAAATGCCAACTTCTCTCAAAATTTGTTCATAATGTAAACTAGTGTCAGCCTCATTGAGTTATACATCCGCTGTAAGCTGGTAAATTCCATACGAATAAGCTGATCCATTCATTTTATGACTATTATCCACAACTGGATTGCAGGGTGCAACAATCTGAGCAGACCTCTCACTTCCAAGTCTCCCACCCCAGTATTTCTGGGACGCGTAAGATGTTGCCAAAATCATCTGAGAGATGCAATCTCTTTAGAGGGTCCTGAGTATGTCCTCATATCTCCTCCCGATACTGAAATACCTCCCTTGGAAGGCGTCCAGATGGCATCCTGACCAGATGCCTGAGCCGTCTCAACTGGCTCCTACTGATGTGGAGGAGCAGCAAGACTAGAACCCCTGACGACAGAGCTCCCTATCCCTAACAGCGAGTCTAGCAAGTCTTAAGGGGAAACTCATGTCAGCCACTTATATTCACGGTCTAATTTTTATTGTCATTACCAACGACTCCATTCTCTCTGTGAGGGTTGGAACATAATTAGACTGGTAAATCAACAGCTTTGCCTTTTGGATCAGCTTTCTTTTCCCTACAACAGACCAGTGTCCGTGTCACCATGATGGATTCAAGAATAATAGTAAGATGATAGCTTATATAGGGAATATGATTTTTTTTTTAAATATTTTTTGTTTTATAAAAGATAAACAAGATCAAAATTAGTCTCAGGCAGCCCTCTCTGGCTCAATCACCACTTTTCCTCTACTCCTCCTCTCTCATCCTTCCCATTCTGATCCCTGTTATCTATTTGATTGACCAAACCCTTTAATCACATAGCTATCTAGAGGATGGAAATGGCAGTGGCTAGATAATTAGCAGCTAGATAATGGATGCCTCTTTTTTCCAACAGCGATCCTCTTCTCCCTCATTCACTGGTCATTCCTGAAACAAGTTTATAGTTAATTGACTATTCATCACACGCCATCTGATGCTTGCTGCGAGTTGCTTTTGCCAGCACTCCACTTTCACCTCCCTGAATACAGATACATAAGCACACAAAGATGGAAAAGAGATAGCTGGCTCACAGTGAGCATTCCTGCACAAATATATGATTGTATACACAAGGACACAGAATCCAACACGTTGACCTGTATTAGTATGAGAATTTAATGTAGGCCATCACTTCGAAAGTCAGCCTGAATGTAGCCTCTAATTTGGTCAGTTTAGACCTTGACTGAGTGATGAAAAGCAGCAAAAAACGAAAAGAAAAATATGCAGTGCAACATGTCACAGGTGAAGGTATGTGACAAGATGTCAAACCTGTTTGCTGTGTAAAAATGTATGCCTCAGAAAAATTCTGAATTTCTGTAGAGAACAGTATTCTCTCCATGCCCAAAATAGACTTTTTATTTGTATGTGCTGGTTTGAAAAACCACACTGTAAGAGGAACTGTCAGTCTTCTAGATCTTAGAAAAGCTCCAATATGTCCTCAATAGGATTCACTAAACATACTCAATTGTAATATTGTCATGTAAATCCCTTATTCATTAAATGCTCCTGAAGTCAAAGACCTCCCAGGAACCATCCATTCAGTTTATACTATGTGAAGTTTTAACTCAAAGAATCCAGTTTGTCATCTTATCAGATATTGTGACCACCAGTGCGATTGTTGAAACTGCTGCAAAATTAAAGGGCAGAGCAATATTTATTCAAGGAAAGGACTATTTGAAATGAACAACACTGAAACCAATTTTGAACACTAAAGGAAAATCAAATGCAAGCCAGTCTAAACGCTTCTCAACAATTTTCATCTGAAGAGAGAGTCGAGTAAGCTTGTTGTGATAAGTGATACCATCGTTCATTTATCAGCAGAATGAATTCTTAATGGAAAATTAGGGGTTATCACCACTGAACAATCATATCAGAACTGAATTTATCACAAACATTTTCTCCTCTAGTCATGACATATACATCTGGATAGCAGGGTCTACTTTTTCACTGCACAGCTGGGACTGTATAATGTTTAGTGTGGAAAGAAATTGGGAAAGAGTTTAGTTTTCCATTTAAAGACATTTATCCAAGTCGGCTGATCACTAACATCAGTAATATGTTGAGTACGACTGTGATCATCTGGATTACAGATTGAATTTACATATTCATTCATCAGTTAACATCATTCTCCATGTTAAAGTCATGCTGTTCTGCTGTTTAACACTGATCCTGTAAGGATCGAAGTCAACTGTGGAATTGTGATTTGTTTTGATGATATAACCGGCTTTTGGAATGGTAGCTTTTCTATGTGCTCCATTTTGTTGAAGTTGAGTTAATTTGGTTTAGTCTAAGATTGGTTTCCATCTGTTTCCTGAGGATACATCTGAATCTAAGTGTCTTGTGTTTAGGTATTTTTGGTTTTGCATTAATATTATGTTGATTAAGCTGCTAAAATTCACCTCCCAGTGCCACTATCAGTACTTCATTACTGTACTTACGTATGTTTTCATGTATCTGTACTTAAGTACATTAGGTTGTGGATATCTTTGACTTTTATTTCAATACATTTTACAGCAAATCTCTATTTTCTAGTCCATTACATTTCTACAATTCATTTTACATTTACAATTTTATAAACATTTTACTGTTCCTCAGAATTCCGGTGAAAATTCCGTTAAATTGAATGGATTGCCCTATATTTTTTATAGTAAACGCTGCTATTAGCAATGGGTTTTGTGCTTCTGATTCACACCCTTCATATTATTCCCCGAGTAGTCCGTTCACTTATTGTAACACCTAATATGTTGCTATAGCATACTTGGGGTGGGACTTGATAAAAAAAATTCTGTAATTAATTAGAGGCTATTTAATTAAATAATCTCAAAATATCGCATTTAAATCGCATAACCGAAGTTGCCCCAAAAGGCTATTTTTTTTTATTTAAACCGATTTTAGTGGACAACTCAATCAAATAATAGACACAGACATTAATAATGTAAACTCAAGCTCTAGTAATGTCTGGAAAAAAGCATTTAATTGCATTTCCAATCCAAACAGTAGAAAAAGAAATAGAAAAAAATATCCCTGGCCAAAGCCGAACAGACCTAAAGTTAAAGTACCATTTGAAAGTACTTTAACTAACACCTCCGGCTGTTCTCTAATCAAGAGTCTACAACATGTTAGAGTACATTTAACTTTTTAAATGTTTTCGTCCACACTCTTCATTAATAAGCATTAATATCTGACAGTAAGTCAGGGTGGGATCAGCCAGCAGCAGCTTTGAGTAGAGGAGGACATTTCTTAATCTGACTGTTGATAATGCGTGCGGATGCCTTTGGAAGGGGGCGTGGCCTGCTTTCACGTCAGTATCCAATAATGCCAGAAGAAGTCATTAGATTTTAAAACAAGAGTCGCTAAAGGGGTTTGAAAACTTGCTAAATATAGAGCTAAAGTTGCTAAATTGGCAACACTGTGTTAGCAGAGCTCTGACGTATCCGTCAGTGTAATCAGTGTACCGGAAATCATGCACGGACAAATGTTCCGTGTTGTTTGGAATGCAGACTGCGATTAAATGTGTTAATTTTTTTAATTTTCTTGTAATTAATTAATTGTAATTAACACGTTAAAGTCCCACCCCTAGTTGCTACGCAACAACTGCAACATAAAAGTTTTGTTTGCTAGAAGGACTGTTTTCCCGGCAGAAGCCATGACAGGATAATAAAATCATTCAAATCAAATATTGTGTGAAGTTTCTTTTATCATTTTAGTAACAGTACAATAGGTGAGATAATGTATAATCTGACGGTCATTATTAGAAAGCAAACGGCAATGTTAGAACTTCCTTTAACAAGAGTGGGGTGCACCCGCAGCAACAGTATCGGAGGCAGCAGCACAAACTGGTGGTAAAAAAAACCCAAATGGATTCTGGAGTCTTTTTCGTTACTTTGTTCACTGCTTTTAACTCTGCAGATCATCCCTAAAATAACAAAAAAATAACTGTCACACAGGGTAAACAAAATAAGACCAATATGATATGAGATTTTCCCAGTCTTAACAGTAGCATTATCTCTACCATTAATTAAAATGGTACAGCCCATACTATTGATGGGTTAAAATATACATACAGTCAGCATACATAAGGATATGGCAGACCACTGCATTAGCCAGAACATTAAGCAAGTATTTTACTTTTAATACTTCAAGTATATTCAAAACCAAGTACTTTTTATTCAAGTAAAAATGTTACTGTGGTAGTTTCAATAGAAAACATTTTTGTCTGTTTATCTGTACTTTTAATGAAGTACAGTGTTTGAGTACTTCCTCCACAAGTGGCTACTATAAGAGGTTTTTCTCATCATGGAGCAGATGTTTTCTCCAAAGATCTTTCATTAAGACCTGCAGTTTCTGCCATCAGGCAAACGAATGACATTCACATTTTCTCCAATTTAAGTGTGCCACACTGAGGGAAGCTATGGGATAAATTGCCTCCTAATCAGGCAGGTGTGCTGTGAGGACTCTAGGCATCAGAAGGCTTTAGATCATTCCATTTATTACCAAGTTGATTTAATCACCGCTGCCCGCTGATTTGATGAATTGCTCTAATAAGGTGATTGGTGAATTGTTAATCTTTGGGCCAAACAAGGCATTCAGGAAGTCTTAATACTGCAGCACAGATAAATAATTGTGACCATTATATGTGAAAGCAACATATGGAGACAGAGAGCTAAAACAAGTGTGAGATACTTGTTAGAAATATGTCAAGAAAATATCTTAACTGTATACTGGTCACTTAGAGTTCCGTGAGGTTTGCACAATCAGGAACACATCAGGACAGCAGCTCGTTATCTTTACCTGATCATCCAATTTATCACCAGAGCACCTAGCAAAGGACAGCATGTCCAAGGTTTTATGCTCCAAATACACTTTTTTTCATGCCTAATTTACACATTCAGATGATTAATGAAACAGTGGTCGGGGTGCCACATGAGCTCCTGGATCTGAGTGTGTGCACATGTGCCTGTTACGCTCTGGATCTAAAACAACCTACTGTACACGATCATGCAGCGAGGAAGTCGTGTGGGTTGGCAGAGTTCGTTCCCATGTGCCCACCTCGAGAGCATCAGAGGCACAGAGCACAGGCAGGAACACAAGATTTATTTATTTGATGGGAAGCTTTGTTTTGTAATTTTTGCACTTTTTTAAGGTAGAATGTGACAGGTTGACATGATTAATTTGATCTGTGTTCCAGCAAATGTAACTGGATTCATAGGCATTATTTACAGCAACTAAATATGCATGGGCTCTTTTCCTTTGAAACAATGAATCTGCCCCAGTTTGTTCACATGGGAACTGTTTGGATTTTCAATTTGTCCTTCTTAATCAGACTGAAGTTATTCTTTGCAGCTTGCTGTTAATTTAAAATGAGACAGCGTTTCTGTATGTGCTGATTAAAGAATTTTTGAGGTTGATAAAACCATTTTTCTCCTGTCAAATTAAACAGGTGTTATGCTAAAATGCAAAACCTGTAGGCTTTAGCAAAAGCTTGTTACAACTATTCTATTCATTCATTTCCATTGTGATTTTTTGTGAGTAGTGAGACTGTTGTCTCAATAGTAGAATTTCAAACTCAATGCTTTATACGATTGTCAATATTATTGAGGGAAGCATGACAAGGTGCATAATATTTTTTCACAAACACGGACTAATGTTTTCCACTAGCAACACTGGTGCTCTGATTTGCTTGATAAGGTTAAATCTTTGGTGAACGCTGTTTTTACACCTAATCCTGGCACCCTTACCTGTCAACAATTCTTCAGCTGATTGTAAAATCTTTATTGGTATATTATACTTTTTTTTATCCTCTTTCTAAATTCTTAGATACCCTGGAAGTTTCATATTTCATATTGTTTAATATGAAACTGTCCAGCACACAATAGGTACATTTCAAATGTTGTCAAACTTTAGTGCCAGATAGCTCCATCCACGCTTTAAAGAGTTAACTTCTTTATTAATTTTTTTTCTTAAAAAAAAAAAAGAGTTAACTTCTGAGTTCTGACGTCAGTTTCAGTAGCAATATGACAAACATGCCAACAGTGGAGGAGATAATTATCATGCACACTCAGAAATAGACAAAAAGATCCTGCTAAGAAGACAGTTGTGGTCTATGCAGCTATAAATGCCTCTTCTTCTTCTCCTTTATTCCTATGGCTGGTCACACATGAGCTATACTGCGCAACACTGCCCCGAGGATTTCTGTTGCGCGATTTGGCTACACATCCACTAGCTCTCTGAAAACAGACTGAACATCACACAAACTGAACGCAGAGGACGGACAGCAGGCTCCGTCCGTATGCATATCAAGCACACAGGTTAAACCCGAACAAAACAAGTTTTCAGAGTTTATTTGTATGAAAAATGCTAACAAGAATTCTAAATTCTGATTCTCATGTTATTTTTTTTCTTACTTATGTGCAGTGTAAAAACAATGCATTATGACCTTAATGGTCACCCAAAAACCAAGAAAAGAGGTATAGATGTGTTTTAGTATTTTCACAGAGAAGAAAGTTTTTTTCTTTCTTTTTTTTTCTTTTTAGTAACATGCCCACTATTGCATTATAATTTCTGGATTTCCTTGTGTGGTCCAAACTGTCTAGGCAATGCACCCCAACTAGAGAGTGGACTATGCAGTGACCTTTTTCAAAGTGGAAGTTTGTGCATTGCAAGGCGTAAGTAAATAACATTACTTCTCAGGGAATCGCGCTTTGTTTTGGTTTCAGATACGTCTCCAAGAAAATGTGCTTCTGGTTGAGAGAACAAGTTGACCATTTTCCCTAAAGCCCCAGCCATGTTGGATTAGTGGATTTATATTTCCTGGCCAGAAATACAGTCATGGAAATGTTGGACTTGTTTGCTACATTTCACGGGCGACTGTTTTATGAAGACGGTCCAGTACAGTGTTGGCTTTTACTCGGAGACTGAGGCTAAATATTAAAGCTGTTCCAACACTTAAAGGGCATGAGTCTGAGCCTCAAGTGGCAAGTGAAACTGTTACATAGGTCCGTGTTGTGTTGGTATCAGGTGTATGAACTGATTTTACAGCAAACATCAGGGGTATATTGAATAAAAAAGGCAGAAAAGGGGGCTAGAAGAACTTTTTACTGATACATTTATTTCACTTGGCAACAGAAAGTGTCCATTTATTGCTTCGACTAATCATAAACTAAAGGCGATATTATAATTTAATAAAAACATTGTCAAAGGTTTTTCAATGCCAATGAGCTGCTGTAACCTCAAGTGACCATTTGTACATGATCATAAGTCAAAATCACCATTTTCTTTGCCTCATCAGCAAACCTAATCCAACTACTCAGAAGAAACTTTAGGCAAACCCTCTTGTTTTCAAGAGGACACTCCCCCCAGAGAAAAAGCTTGCCCTAATTTTAAAATAATTACTAAATATTTGAAGTTATAATAGGTGCAAAGCTTATCTAGAAGTACCTAAGATTAATGAATGGAAATGATCCACTTTAATCAATTCCACCTTGAAATATGCCAAGCAGCTTCTAAACTGTATATATGAAAATTAAAAACATATGATCTTATTATGTTTTTACCAGTCTTGTATGACCTCCAGTATTTTCTAAATTAATTGGACTTCTTTGCCACCAGCACAGCTTTGTTGTTCATAAAATGCAGAAAACACACAGCGGACTCATCCAGTAATTTACAGTGCAAAGCTTCCTCTATAACAGTGGGTGCTGCTGTATTTATTTGTATTTTTATAGTCAGTGTAACCTGTTTCACCGCAGCAATGAATGTATATAGGTTTAACTGTGATTCCATAATGAAACAACTGACAGGAGGTATTATTATGTGCTGTATAATCACTCAGTTACAAGAAAAAAGAAAGCCCAGAACCATTCAATGACTGCATGACTGCATACCAATATGAAGTGAATTGATATGATCTCTGTTACTGATTCAGCTTTGGTCTTCAGTAAATGGAGCCAACTCAAGAAATAAAAATTGAGCCTCAAGCTTCTTAAACAATTAATATCACTCTGATTTAACCATGACTGAACCCAACTCAGTTTTTAAATTGTCTTTTTTTGTGTGTGTGTTTGAACCATGGTTAAAATAACAAAAAAAATGTTATTAAACCTGTACATTTACTATACATGTACACAGATTAGAAATAATCACTTCAACTTCATATGCATGCTACTTGGATGAGGCTTAGATATTTCAGTTTTTCACACCTTTATTTTTTTCAAAGATTTCCAAAGGTTTTTAAGTCACTTACTTCCATTGAGTTAGTATTGATGTTAGACTGGTGCAGTTGTGCACTCTTGAGCATTTTAGGCTTTTTACAATGTAGTAAAAAGCCTAAAAAAAGAAGAAATTGCTCACTGACATTGTGACCCAGTAGAATATAAAAAGCATCCTCTGAATGCAAATGTAAAAGTGATGTGACCTTCTTTCTTTGTCATAAGGAGAGAGCAACTATATGCATTTTTAAACATGGGCCCAAAACACTTGAATGACTTTCTTGGACAGCCAAACACCCTTGCTTTTACATGGCTCTCAGGCGCATATGGAGAGATGTAATCAGTCTCACAGGAACATGTCGCATGTAAACAAATTCACGTGTGGGGCTCCCCATCCTGCTGTTGTCATATCCCTCCTCCTCTATTCAGTACAATAACAAATGTTCCTTGAACTCTCCATAACCTCCAACTGAACCTTTTTTAATTCTAACCCTTATAATTCTATAATTCTATAATAATAATTCTATAAT
>JAOXYM010000025.1:11237596-11258290 GCA_028567055.1 Leptatherina wallacei
CGTGACTTAGAACATTGTAAGAGACTATTCCAAGGACTTATAAAAGTGATTTTTGCATAATATGTCTCCTTTAAGAACCAATATTTTACTCACGACAAAAAGCAAAAGTACAAAGTTCTCTGTTTAACTGAAAAATATTAGCTGATCTTGAATTTGGAGGAACATGTTGCATCTGATTAGGTAACATGGCAACAAGGCAGTAACATGATTGTGTATAAAAAGAGCACCTTAGAAAGAAGAGTCTCTCAGCAGTAAGTATATATGCATATGTTTGGCAATCTGCAAAACATCTCGGGGGAGAAATTGCTGAATAATGTGCCTCACTGTTCCTCCTTTTAAATCAATCCATTTCAAATAAGCCTCACAATGTTTAAACCAGCATTTGTGGATGATAATGGGATATTCAAAGTTATTTCTATTTTGCTTTGTGTGCAGGAACTTCCCTCCATTGAGAATCTGGATCGCTTATTCAGATGCTTGTCAGGAAAGGCCAGTATTTTTATTTCCCTTCTTTATTATCCCAAATAAATCATTGAATGGAACTGAAGAAGATTTTTAGCAGGTCAATGTGGTGATGTCATGATGTAAGTTAAAAATCAGCAGATAAAATTAAATCTACCTTGTTTTGATGGCTGAGGTCAATCTAAGTCCACCTTAAAGCCAGTTTGAGTGTTTGTGTTAAAAACTTTGACTTTCTAAATTATTAAGGCTGTTTGGCCCACAAGAGTCCTCTTCAGCACCTAAAGCAAAGCCAGATCAATAGCCTGTCCAGGTTAATAGCAGTTGTGTTTTTCTTAACTTGCGCATCAACTATTAATTAGCTGGTGATTAGAGTCAGCTGGAAAGAATGAGTTACAGCCTGAGGAGACTATTGTCCTTGTGCTCTGAAAGGATATATCCTCCCATATTGAAGAGAAAGTTTCAGACTCTCTTACTGTGTATATGTGCATCTTGTAAGGAAGTACAATCCTAAAAACAAAGGAACAAAGGCACACAGGATCAGAAATTTTAGCCAAATACATTAAATGCATGTTTGATGTTTTTCCAACTTTGAAGACCTAAAAGAAGTTTTTTCCTTGAAAGTCAACTAGGGAAGAAGTGTTTTGCACAAGAACACAAACATATCGATTCCAACATCATCCAAAGAGACAAAAAAGAGGTAAAGATGTGGGAAGATGGGGAAAAGCAGAGGGTGGAAATACTGTCGATGTCTGCCTTGATAAATGCTCTGGAAGAGCTTGGGCACACAAGGATGAGACATTTCAAAGGCCAGTTCTTGTATGAATGAAAATGACAGGGCCTTGACACACCCATCCCGAGACAGCAGGTTGTTTTAGTCCCTCCCTCAGGTGTTGTCTAAACTAATCCCTTGAAGCTAAAAGGATCATTTCTTTTTTCTGAATATTTTTTTCAGTCTTTTGCATTCATGTTTCAGTGAAAGATAATTGAAATGCACACCTTCACATTCAAGATCTAAAGTGGAGAAAAACGGAAAGGACATTAAATTACAATTCAAGTGTTTATAGTGTGTGTATGTACTGTGCCTGTGCGGCACTCTGATATGATTACAAAGGAAGAGTACACTTCGCGTAACTCCACAGAAGCAACATAGAAACTGCCTTTTAAAAATTAATTTTGATGACAGTTTTGTTTCACAGATCCAAATAAGTACTATATACATATTTGGGGTTAAAAAAAAAATCTATTTGCTGAAGTGTGTAGATCAAGCATGAAAACTCCTGATCAGGAAATAAAAAAAATAGTTTTTAAACCAAGCCTCCCTCCCTGTGGGTCCAAACTGAAAAGCAACATCTACCCCAAATAAACAACATCACAAAGACTGCTCAGACATAAAAGAAGATGAAAGGAGGACATGTGTCAAATACATATCATGTTTCCGGCTTTGGAAAGCAGCATGCAGTGTTAATGGATCAGGGACCCCTCAAAGGCAATTACCACCACGATTCCCTCAGTGAAAAACAGGTGTCAAAAGATACAAACCTCAGAGGTCAGATTTCATATTCTATCTGTTGGTTTACTCTGCAGTAAACCACATATGAAATGGAGAAATGTTTTTGATGGGGGAAGATGTATTTGATTTGATTTATTAGGAACACAATCACTCTTTTGTGTTCCATCCATCCATCCATTCATTTTCTGTACCACTTAATCCATCTTTAATCTTTTGTGTTCATATATATATATATATATATATATATATATATATATATGAACATATATATATGTGTGTGTGTGTGTGTGTGTGTGTGTACCCACACACATATGTATGATTAGAAATAGTTTAATATCAGCTCTGCTCTTTTTTTTTCTTTTTCTTCCCAAACACATAATACACCAGGTTTTGTTAGCATGGTGGTGTCCTCTGCTAGGTACAGAAAACTATTGTCTGCTTGTTGTGATGCAGCACAGTGCTCCATAAAGCTTCCATTATCTCAACTTTTCCTTCCCTAAACAACTGCACTACCAGCAGCACATATTTACTGATAAAGATTTACCAAAGTTGAATATGCTTGTTTAGATTTACTTCCCTCCATCCAAGGAGTTAATTTTGCTGTTAACCTTCTGTGTTTTTGATAGGACCGTGTATGTATTAGATGTAACATCAAAAGATTTAACAACGGCGGGGCGATATTCGCCTGTGCCTGCGGGTCTTAAAGGATCAAGGGTATTAGGGTAAAAGCAGAAAAACATGTAAGAGAATGGACTTATCTGGAATTCAGCAGTACAAAAATGTGGGCATACAGTGGGAGGGGGCACAGGTAGTAAAAAAAGAGGAAAACACCAAATACAAAACAATTGCAAAATATATCAAGATACATATTGTGGTGGGAACATGTAGCTGCACGTCAGAGAGGAGTGACGTGCAGCTAAAGACCGGCTGCATTGCAGACAGGACCGCTGCTAGCCAATCGGGTGCCCTAAGCACAAGGATGCATAACCCTTTTAAAAGATTGTTTGATTACTTGATGCCACTGTTGTTGTCCTCAGTTTCTAGGACAAAATATCCCACTAAGTCACATTAAACCTCCAGGTATGAGATCATTCTTTCACTAATTACTGTACAGACTACCCAGACACCACAAAAAATTGCATTTAGGACACCCCCACATTTTCCTTTCAGTAAGACCTTTGAGAAAAACAGCATGCTTTGCTCTGTACACAAATGACTACAGTTAAAAGATAAACTGAAGCTTGTTTTCAATTAGTAAATGAAACATAAAATCAAGGTGAATGGCAGCAGTTATCAATTGTTCACATTCCTAATTATGACACCCTGTCTTATAGAAGAGCTTTTGTAGTTTGAATTAATTATTATTTCAACTTATAATACCAAATTGAAATAAAGAATACAGTATGCAGCACAGGGGCTTTCTCACCACAGCAGCATAGTAATGGCACACAAAGTAAAGATGCAGCTAATGGTCAAATAAAATGAAGATGCCTCAGGTGGGCTGTCATGTGCTCTGAAGCTTGTGTGTTTACAGACAAACAGTTAATGGGGGCCAACTTCTCATTTCTGATGTTGGACTTACAAGCAGATCAATCCAGCTATGTCCTTAAGGGATTCTTTTTTTCCACTAATATTGAGTCTAAATCACAAATGATCTTTCCCCTCTCCCAGAGCTGAAAAAGATGAGTGTTGTGAGTGTGGACCTTTAAAAAAAAAAATCCATTTACATTACTTACAGTAGAGCTACAGCTGCAGCATGCGTACCGATTGAATGCCCAACATGACAGTTTTTTTATGGTCTTTCACCCCTGATGGATGACACATGTGCGGCTTAGTTATTGGGCAGCTGTAATGACCAACAGTCAGTGTGCACTGTTCCAGGCCACAGCTTTTGATTCCTTGTAAGATCCTGAAGAGACATTACATTACCCGTGTGCAGAAGTTGTAGCAAGGTCGTCTCAAATCACCACCATTCCCATCAATGCGACAAGTTCAAACCTGATGCATCCCCACTTTGTGCCCAAGAAGACATCATAAATAAACTTAGTTGACGAGTGAATATAAAGCTTCTGAGTAGGGGGGACGGGGGTGCAGGGACAGAAAATAGTTTTTCTCCCCTTAATGGAGCCATCAACAATCACTTTCAGCAGAGAAATGGAGACAAAAGGCGGATGGCGGTTTTGTGGTCTAAAGCGGAAGGGAAGCTTCATTACCATAGAAAACATTCCAGCAAACAATGGGCGCTCAGGCCATCAAAGATGATCATCTAATAAATTCTACGCACTGATAATAGGTATGCCACTCTTGAAGGCTGAATGGAAAATAAAACCCGCAGTTGATTTTTATCTTCCATAGTGCTTCTACTGATTACTGCTAAATAGGCCTCAGCTTGTTTAGATAATAGTCACCACAGTAGCAAAACCACAATGTGGTGGGCAGCCTTTGATGGCCACTGTCCGAATCCATATGTCCCCTTCAATTTCCGCATGTCTAATCATTAGGCCAATAATTTGATGAGCAATTAAAATGAGGCCGTTGTAAACAAGTTCTAATCCAGCTTGATGTGTGGCATGTCCAAGTGGGAGACACGGCGGTCCTCCAGCCACTGCTTAAATGCCAGCAGTAGGTAATCAGCCATCAGGAGAGACTCTAGATGGGCAATTATGACAGTGGATGAAATACAAATACACACTCTGACACACACAGTCAAAGTTTACAGGTTCACAAATCCACACAAAGGCGCAGCTCGCAAACGTGCATGCACAAGGGAAGGGTAACAATAAGACGCTAATTCAGAACAGCGTTCGTCTAAATGAAAGACTAATGCCCAAGGTGGCAAACCCTCTCCTTGTCTTAAAGGTCACAAATGATGTCTTTGTCTCTGAAAACATGAAGTCTAGACAATGTTTTGCAGTGGATAGTTCTTGCAGGAGGGTAGCATTAGACAGCCACTTCCCCCATTATCGTTAATTACATGATTAAATTCTGCTAAGGTTAAAGACCCATTCAAAGCTCTGCATAGCTAATTGGGGCACTAGTGAGGCTGTTCGGACTTCTTCCCTGCCTTGTATTCCCTGCGCGCACACACACACACCAACTATTTTAATTGGTTACATCAAGTGTAGTAATTTTACATATCAAATTTGTGAGCCAAGAAATACCCTGTTGTGGCACCACATTTACCACAAACTAGCATTTTATTAATGCCTTTACGCAGCAGTGATTGTGCCAGTGCAAACATTTCTAAAGTCAACAATCATGCAAGGATGCAGATTTGGTTTAAGAAAGATGTTTAAAACATAGAAAATGTGTTGTTTATTTGCTCATTAATTATACTCTGACTAATACTTTCATAAATGCAATGTGCTGGACCACCAATAACACAAGAAACAGAATCTATCCTGAGAGGCAAAACCTAGGGTAAAAAAAAAAAAAGAGTCCTGAAAAGGACTTCAACTCATTAACAGGAATATTTTGACATTTGGGGAGAGACGTTTACCAGTAGCAGTAACTTCCTTGAGATGTGTTGCTAGGAAACTGTTCCATACCTAGAAATATTCTGGGTGCAGTATTGGACCCCCTTGTCCACCCAAAAAGAAAACAGGTTACAGTGCATGTTCAAGATATTAGACTACTTGTTACTATTAAGGCTGGAGGGGACAAAAGTGATGCTTTTTTAAGTGGCATCAAGTATTTACAGATATTGTATAACAGATTTTCATTGTTACCTTCATCTTTTTTTTTAGCTTTTTTTGTTTGTTTCACCTTTAAAGCACCTTCAGTCTTTCAATGTCTGGCATGATAACTTCTGTTAAAAAATGCCTTTGGTCTCACTATGGAGCAATGCAGGAATTTCAGATAGAAATGAAAGACTTCTAGGTGCTGGCATACAACAGAGCTTGTAAGCTATATGGTCTCCCAGGACTGAGCTGTAATGAGTATCATGAAAGGGCCTTGTTACTGACAGAGCTAGCAGCTAGCTGTAGAGTACAGGGTAGAGATAACTGATATCAGAACTTCATCAAAATGGACAAATGAAAGAAAATTTAGTTTTAAGAAACAAACCGGGGCTTTAGCTTTACCTACAATTACTTGTGTAAATGGAGCAGAAAGAACAGAAAGAGGGAGGTATGGATGAATAGGGAACACACTCGCACAGTTTGGGAATTCACTTTTATCATTTACTATAAAGAAGCAACCCCCACTCCCCCACCCCCCTCTGCTTTCACTCTCTGAGGCTAACCAAGAGATGGTGATCTTTTCAAAGGTCATTTGAACCATTTGTCTTATCTCAGAGTTTCTTCACTAAGACGGCGAGCACAACAGAGAAACTTTGCTCCGGGCTTTGGCTTTGTACATTTCATAACCAGCCAGAAAGAGCCCGGGAAGCAAAAATCCTTTCTAGCAGTAACATCTTACTTCATCGGTTTTAAAATGATGATGCACTAAATATGTCTAAACTGATTTTTTTTTTCTCGGTCCCTAGAGAACAATCAGTAATAGGAGGGTTGTAAACAATACAGTAGTATACCTCTAAGCAATGCGAGCACCAGAATGCTTGACTAAACTCATGCACTTGGACCTGAACTTGTTGCTCCTCCGTCATGACTTGCCCTTTTCACTTCTACTGTATTTCTGCTTTAGTGTGTGTAATCACTAACACGCTGCAGAGAACAGCCAGAAAGCCTGAAATAAGAGAAAAATTGTTGTGGATTGCTGCTGCTGCCAGTGTCCTACTGCGAGGATCACTGTGTCTGGGCTCGAGCATTTACCTGCTATTATGACAAACGAGGGATGATTATTACCCAGGGTGCACTGGGGACGGCAGTCATTACCGCAACTTCCTGTTCCTGCGGCACTTAGCCGGTTGTCCTCAGTGTTATTCACAAAACACCTGTGCCGGATGGCTTAGGCTTTGGCAGATGAAGATGAGTATATTAATATTTATAAAGAGCAACAGCTTCAGACTAATACCAAGAACAAAATGAAGTGCACGTCGACAATATGGAGTACATAATTAGTTAAGAGATCTAAGTGGATGCATTTTTTGATTAGTGACAATATTAAAAACTGTAGTAAAATACAAATTAATGTAATATCATCATGGATTAAAGGCCCAAAATACACAGACAGTGAAAACACTAATGCTACATTTCAGTGGAGAAAACAACAACATGCTAATTAAACTAAACCTTTTATCATTCTCACTCAATTCATATAAACCTTCCAATTTATGTTGTGGACTTCATACCTCTTATACTACTTTTTTGTTTGTTTTGTTTTTGTTTTTCTTGGTAAAAGTAGGATATGTGGCTGGACAGCTGCATGGATTGCATTAGATTGCATGCATGTGATTTTGCAGGAGGAAAATTAGATGTTTTAAAATATATATTAGATAATGACAAAGTGCTTCCATGTCTTTAAATGATCTATTATTTCAATTAATAATTATATGATCTCATAAAATTAAGACAATGCTCAGAGGAAAATTTAGATTAAAATAAAGACGGTAGATTAAGTCAATTCCAGTCACACTAATACCACATACAATTCAAGTTTGGTTCCAAGAAAATGAAAATATGACACATAAGATTCATTGTTATTAGAAAATAAATTATTATAAATCTGATCAGTGTAAAATAGTCACCAACAACTATGAACTCTTAATAACTTTAAAAGGTATATCATGGGGAGAAAAGTTATTTAAAAAAAATCCCAAAATGTTCAAACCTTAAATTAACATATCTAAAGCAGTTTCTGTTCATTTGCTTCGATCCAGATTTTTTTTATTGATAAGATCCGGGGCAGCTGCATACAAAACAGGCACATTTTCCAAAAACACATGTCTGTAACAGAGCACGCATGGATACATATTTAGAGCAATTTGAACCTGATAAGGTGAAATAATATTGAAAATATTCTTCTTTGCTGCTTTTATTGTTATGTCTATTCAGTTGTGGTGCAAAAAAAAGGTATTTGTGCAAAGAATTACGTATGGAAGCATCTGTATCTATTCATGGTTAAACATAGAAGGGGGAATATAGATTTTGCACATGCGCACAACATCACAATAGTTAAGACTTAATAATGTGAACTGTATAAGGAACAGCTTTATAAATCTGGCTTTGCACATTTCTGCCTTTGTGCATACACACATATTTAGTCATGGGATTACACAGTTTTATGTTTCTGGCCCGAGGCTTTTCCTTAGTTTTAACCAGCCAGCTCCCCAGTCAGAAGTCTTAAAAAATAAATAACAGAAAGAAAAAGAAAAGAGAAAAATTCAGAGTGATTCCACGTACAGGTTACCTTAGGGAGAATTTACAATGGATGAGTGTGTGCCGAGAACAGTTACTGCTTCATTCTCTTCCACTTGTAATCATTTGGCTTTACACCTATTTGTCAAATATTGAATTTATGTCTAAATACATACTGATATCAACACAAAGACTTAATAGCATGGAAAAGTAGGGAACCTTATCTCTATCTTTAAAATATGGTAAATAAAACTCTATAAATTTTACATCATGCTTTTTACAACACCGCCTGCCTCCTGTGGACTCTACTCACTCCGGAGTATTTCCAGAAGTGCGAATGTGCATCCTGAGAATTTCCTGCCTCCAAGCACATGTGCAGATGAGCAACTCAAGTATGAAAAGGGGTTATGGAAGCATTGGGATAAGAGCTTGAGGATTTTACAAGGTCCCATGAACTTGATGGAGTTTTTCACATCATTTTATTCTAGAGTTTGGAGAATTGGTAGGAAATGATTGTTATTTTAACTGAGTACTGGACAACTACTGACAACTACTCTTTTTATTTTCTTGGTGGTTGCATGGCATGACAATGTCATGCCGCAAAGCAAGAAAGATGCTAAATTTGTGCATGTGATTGTTGGGGGGGGAGCCACTGAACTATCCAATAAGCTTTTAGGACAAGCTGCCCTCAGCCTCCCTCCTCTCAGGAAGTATCTCAGTGCCCGGTGAAGCAGGCCACGGCGACAAGACGCCTTCAATTAACCTGCTGCACTCTGGCCAATGACATTTAGGCTTAAACGCAACCTGAATCACAAACTAGCCTCCGCATCTTTTCTCAGAAGTGTTTCACTTCTAATTGCTGCTTCAACAGTAACCGTAAGGAGTACCGGCACACAAAGGGCACTTCACCAGATGCACAGAATTAATTTACTGCACGTTTATGTGTGTGATACTCTGGCAAAGGCAAAACCAGCATCACATGAAATTACCAACAATGTTTCAGGTAGACATCATTGCTCTCACAGCAGCTTGAAAACTGAAATAGTCATCTTTAAAAAAGATGTTTACAGTAGATGATTTATTTTGATCGTCTTAAGCCTGTTAAAGATATTCACATTTGTGGCTGAAGCTATGGCATGGAAATAGAACATACATGGAGCTTTGTTACAGCCAGACACTGCTTTCACTTGTCTCACTGATTTTGGCTGCTAGTGCCACCAAGTGGTTGAACGGTCTCACTCGGAGGAGGATAAACCACACTGCAGCCTCTCCTCTCCTTCCCCTCTCAGCCGGCTTGGCCTATGTGTGCCGGACCGCTTCCCCATAAAAGGAGTTGATATGCCTTTTTAAATGTTCAAGGCAGTCCAGTGGCTGTCATCTACAATTCATCTATATCACAGGCCAGGGGTACAAGCACATATGTGTCAGTTGGTTCAAAATTACTTTTAGGGCTGGTGATAGATGTGTTGCTGATTGTTGAGAAGACGCTAGATTGAAGAGCAGTCCGCCCGCACCACCTGCACTCTTCCACTCACTCTCTCCTTCATCTCGTGGGATGGGGAGGTGGGCAAGAGCCGTGAGTGATATACGATACAACTTGAGAGAGATGAGAAGGACCTGCCATTCCCTGTCAAGAGGGGATGTTGCGAGGCGAGAGGTTACACACATTGAAATGCCATTTCCTGCAGTTCACTACTTCACTCTCACACCTATCTCGGAGACCGGGATGAGAAATGTGCCTTATGAAAAATGGCTACCATTACAGAGTTGACCCCAGCTGATCTTTGCTGCTGACCTTCACATCTTATAAGTTTGACCCTATTGCAACGTTTCAACCTTTTAACCGTCCACACACGCACAGCCATTCACTCATGTTCTCTCCCACGTGTGCATCTAGATTAGTCATGACAATCTAGCAGGTTACTAATAGGACCATAGTGAGAATCTACTAGTAGTCCTTTTCTAGCTCAGTGCTAATGGATCTGCCTCCCACCAAAGGACAAGAAATTAATCTGGCTCTAATCACTACCATGGACTACTTGCCAGGTATGGTACAGCAGCTGAACCCTGATCTGTGCCAATGAACTAATTAGATATGACCGCTGATAGTACATGTTTAGCACTGCAGAAATAGTTCCTGTAAAAAGTCATTAAAAGTAAAGAGTATTCTAGAAAAGTTAAACGTATCTAACATGATGCTAAAGTGCTGTGTGTTCTTCAAGACTTCTGCTGCTTTAAATACAACAAACAATTTTATGCATAAGCATCTTATTTTTTTAGTTAGTTTTTCATCTAATTTATTTCCGTTTTGTTCAGCGCTGTTACTCTCACACTCGGTTCAGTTTAAAGACACTTTAAAGAAATTCAGAACAAGAAGGGTTCAATACAGTCCATTTAGATCTGATTATTATCCAATTCAGCTCACAATGAGTTAGAATGTGAAATGATATTCATTCATTTTCTTTACCACTTATTCCAATTCAGGATCCCAGGGAAGCTGGAGCCTATTCCAGCAATTAGCAGGCAAGAGGCAGGGTATGCCCTGGACAGGTCCCTAGTCCATTGCGGTGTGAAATAATAAACGAGCTGATTATCATTTCATATTGTAAGACATTATAATATTTTCTTATTTAAATACATGCAGCCATTTTAGGCAGATATATTATTAAGAATGCTGTATCTTCCAATTTTCTCTCTTACATTGTTTAACTTCTTTTTTTTGTAAAATTTACTTGGAGATAGTTCTACAGGAACTAGTTAAATAATGACAAGACAGTGTTACTTTGTAACACTGTAACACCTTAACTTCTAAGAGATTGAAATCATCTCACAATTTTAGAAATTAGATTAATTTTTAATAAGAAGTTAGAATCAGTCGCTGTCATCACACATCCCATTTGTGAAATATGGCAGTGGTACTATCACAGTTTGCGACTGCATCTGGGGCCGCAACCATCATCAATGGAACAATAAAATCTAAACCATACCAATACATTCTGAAGGAAAATGTCAGGACTTCTCCATAAATTCGATCTCAAGGGACAGAAGCAATGCAGTTAGACAGCAACCATGACCAGTACACCAAGGACGATATTAATATTCGACTTTTTGGACAACGGTCTAACATTTGCTGATATCACAGATTCTGCCACAGTATGATTTGGATTTGGATTGATTCAATTTAGGAGTCAGAAATCAGTATGAGACTTTATCACATGCTGAGTTATAACAATCCCTTCCCTTTATTAAAATCTAAATCACAAAAAACAACAAAAATATATTTTTATTCCTGAGAACAGTCGGAACATCTAAATAAAAAAACTATGTTATCGCAACAAAAATAGACTAAAAATTTGCACATATTGTAAAAGAAAACTAACAGATAAATAAAGTTCCATTTGTATACATTAAAGGAAGACGAAATGTAAACCTCGCTCCTGGAAATGGAATGGAATATTTCAGAACTTAGTAATAATAACTAAGGTAGTACTAAAAAGAAAACAAATGGGAAATTTAGAAATAAAAAGTGGTCTGACAAATGATTAATGGATCCATGTCTGACAGACATACATGTATTTATCTTGGATGGACGTGATTGACTTGTTCAGTGTTCTTGTGGTGGCAAGAACAAGAAAAAAGTTTGTTTTGGCTCGGTTATTCTACACTTTAGAAGAAACTTGGGTTGTAGACATGGCGGTGTCTTCATATGCCTCATGTGTTCTCACCACCTCGATTAGCTGATCATTAAAACTATCCGTTCAACCTAGTCGCACCTTTCGCTCACATGAGTGGAAAAGGAGAAGTGACAACTCACTTCATGCTTTTCCGCATTAACCACGCCTACCTCAAATTTCCAACCATTCACACAATTTTTCCTGGATGTCCCCCGAAAATAAAGTTCTGCTTCACTGATTGGTCGAGGACAAGATGCAAGAACTCCCAAACCAGGGCCACGAGAACAAAACGACGTCACTTTGCTTTTGCAGGTCGAGATCAAGAACAAAGTTCTGTGTTCTCACAAGAGTATGTAGCAAGCTTTACACTATTACCAAATACTCAAGTCATTAAAAACTAAATTAAAGTATCAATATTAATCCAAAATAATTTTTGGGGAAAGACTTGAAACATGGAAACTCACCAGCATCCCAGGATTAATTCTTTTGTTTACAGAGGATTTTCATTTTGAAACCAGAATGTTAAACTCTTTCTGGGAAAGTGTGCTTTACATTAAGGTCACATCCAAAATACTGTGAAAAAAAGTGGATTATTTATATTTGTTCCTTTAGAAGTTATAAAACCTAATGTTTCTGTTGGCAGTGATGCAGAAATAGTCTTACATGGTGGCTAGATATGCTTTTTCTGCCAATACAATGAGGTTAAGCCAAATGGTATTTTAAATTCATGATAAACCCATTCAACTGCTTGTAGTTGTTCAGTTTTTAAAACAGTATACTTTATATTCTTACCCAACTTTACAAAGAAACAAAGGCAACAATTATGGTTACCAACTTTGCTTTCTTGCCATACAAAACATTTTCTTATTTTATCCCGCTCTCCTGGTTTTAATCCGGTGCTAGAAGTAAATATATGTATGAATTAATAAACTTTACCCAAATGTGTATGCGTTCAAGCTGCCTTCAAATGTGTGTTAATCAATGCTACTAGCACATGATAATCATACATGACGTGGGATGAAGACATGCTCTACAGAGACAGTCAATGAATGGGAAAGGAATTGTTTTACATATTTAACATATTAGCGAGTGTTTAGTTAGTGGAGATGTAGGCAGCATTCATATTGAAAAATCAAGGATGCAGCATTGCTGTTGTTGTTACACATTTATGCAAAACAAATCTGATCAGAAGTAACCTCCAGGCAATGACACAAAAGAAAATGTGTAGCGGGAGGAAGGCAAGCAAATATTTGATCAAAGTTAAGACGAACGTCTCTGTGTAAAGCTTTTCATCCGTTTCCAACTTTGCAGCCTGGCAACACCCACCAATCAAATATACTCAAATCTTTACTTACAAGAGCACATTGTGTTGGGCCTCAAATAGATGATAGTCGTAATCATCACAGTGGAAAAATGGAGAATTAAATAATAATTATTTTAAAAATCTCTGCGGTAACATTTGAACTGATTGGTACTGTGGGGTTTATTTAGCAAATCATTAATCAACTTTTTATCAATAGTTAAGAATCAATATCAAACAGTGGGGATAAACACATAATCAATATAAGCAATGATTTATAATATGCTCTTCCTATCAGAAAGTCTCATTATTCACCTCTGCATCTCAGCGAAAATAAATTCCAAACTTGGATCATTAGAATTTTACAATAGAAAAGCTATTAAAATTACCCAAATTGTCCTTTGCAATTCAAATTCACAATCTACAACCCTGGAGAGATAATTTCATCATCTCCATATTCATCCACAGCAGTGTCAACAACACTATTCTCCCCCATGGATGTTATTAATGCCAATCCAAAGACTTGTGCTGAGGCACAACCCCTACAGCTCAAACACTTCAAGGTTATAATCAGCCGCTGTTGTCACATTTCCCTGCATATATCATTTGGATGGATTATGTTTATTTTCCTGAAGTGAAGATGTTCAGGTCTGGTCAGGGTGACCCAAATAGATGACAAGTTAAAATTAATAGGTAACCAAGGATTATGATTTGACTTGTTAATGTCTAAAAAGTCTAATTAAATATGCAAATGTTTAACAAACACTTTTAAATAGTTCCAGCCATTTATTCCAGGAGCGGGGTTAAAAGGATAAAGTTTGTTTTAAATTTTTTTTGACAAGTCACATTTTTTAAAAAGATGGGCTCAAGTGTTTCAAGCAAAAGTAAAGGTCATCATTTAACAAAGAAGCTGGAGGGGACAGGAAACTGACTTAATTGCTGGTGACTATTTTCAAAAAAGAACTGGTGCAGAAATCAGCTAAAACACAAGAGATTACCATCACATGAGATTCTTCCTATTTTGTTTTAATAGGAAACCATACCAGGTCATCATCTTCCTTCAACATTTTCACTGTTGAGCAGTGACACATTTATTAAAAAACAACTTGAAAGTCTCTTTTCAGCTCTATTTTCTTTGCATTTTCAAATGATAATTTTTTCTTAACTAATCAATAGAAACCCTGTTGTTGGCAAAAGTTTACATTTAGTAGTTTAGACGGTGAAATTTATGCTGGTTGAAAACTTAAGAGTTGACACAATATAGAGACTGCAAGTGCCAAGTTGGCTAGATAGTTCTGCTTGGGATGCTCCATTTACAGATTCTAGTAAAAAGCAAAGCAAAGATTTCACCAAAGGCAAGGACTAAAGTCACATGATGAAATTAATGTAGTTACATCTGGTAACTTCTATTGATGCATTCATGATACTAAGAGCAGCTGTGTTAATTTGACAGGACTAGGCATTAGTGTGTAAAGCAGCTAGGTAGCTAAACAACATTAGAATATTGTATTTAAAAAAAAACATTATGATTTTTCCCTTACCTGTAGTGTTTAAAAAAGGTTTTTGGGTTTGCTTCTATTTTTGGTTTCTTTGTATGTAATACATCTGCAATATCACAAAGCCCAACATTACAACCAAAGAGTTGTACCACTGTTGAATTTCCTGAAAACACCTGGTCTGTGAGACTTTTTTCTTTTACTTAACATCATCGTGGAACACATTTGCCAGAAACCTGTGCTGTGAATAGTTTGGTACATCTCAAACGATAATACGGAGCAATCTTGAAGTCTCTAAGCAATTCACGAAAAATGGTAAATATGTGATTTCAATGCATGACATTGAGGATTGTTCCACTCAGACAAGATAAACTGATTTGCCAAATCTAAAGGATTTAAGAGCAAAATTGAGTAATGAGTAAAGTTGTATGACTACTTTTACTATCTTTTTTTGTGCTTTTAAACATGATACAGGATCAAATTTATTATAAAAACCCACACTTCTGAACCAAGTTCAGGCTTACCAGAACTACAGAAATGCCAGAGACCCCCCCTCCCCAAAATGATTATACCTCACATATCAAAGCTTGTGTTTTTTTTCTCCCTTCACAGATAACTTGATTAAAATGCCCTCCTCCGTCCTCAGCCTCCAGGCTGCTTGACCTGCTACCAACACCCCTCTTGTCTCTTGCTGTTCCCTCGTTATCACAACCAGCTTGCCTGTTCCAAATGCCCGTCCTTTGTGTGTGTGTATGTGCGTTTTTTTGATACACCACCTGCTTCCAAACGGCCACCTTGCATCTCATTACAACTTCAGCAACAGCACTTCACCTTCAGCAGCTGCTAGAAATTAAGGGTCAAGGGAGTTTTTTGGGGACTTGGCAGATTCTCTGATCGCTTAAAGACGCACTACATAACTTTTGCCATTTTCCTATCGATGGCTAATTCCACGAAATCTCTCCAGTCAGTAACAAACAGGCTTACCTTGACTCTTGTCTTATCCCTGGCTCTCTTTAGTTTCCTCTCTTCCCCCGATTATATCTTCCAACATTTATTTGTTGAATCCACCAAGGCGTGCATTCAAAACGGCCAGTTTGTTTACATCAGCTTCTTAGCATGAGATGCCTGCGTAAAGCGAAACTCAGCTGCAATGTCACGCATGCGTAGTGCAGTTTCTTAGCCGCGGGACAGGCAGCGACAGCTCCAAAAATGCACATATTAGACGTCACTGTAAAAAACAAGTCTGGAGCGCGGAGTTTTAAGGTCGAATAGTTAAGGAGTTGGTCTTTAAGTGAATAAGCAACAAAATAAAAGGTGGTAAGAGCTGGGTGTATAACAGAAAAGAAGTAGACAAGAACAAGGGTAGAGGCGTCATGAGTCAGTAATGTAAAGACAAAAAAAAAACTGGATGGACTTCATCCAGATAACCGCCTGGATTATTGGAGCCACGTGTTTATCTGGATCACCCCCAAAATCTGTGCATAACTTTCTGAGTTATGTAGCTAACACTCCAGATGTCCATCTGCAAACTTAACCCCAGATCTGATCGTTCAACCAGATCAGTAACAAGTGGTCTTCTGCCGCTACCACTATCTAGGAACTCTTATGGACAAAGATCTTTCCTCCAAGTGCTGACCAAAGCTCGGAACAACATTCCAGATCACCATCACCAAGACTGTTGAAAACCACTCACAACCGCCATCAGGCAGACAGTTACTCCTGCGACCACAGATGTAGCCCCCTCAGCCTCCTCCAACCACTGCTTTCTCCCTCTGTACTCTGTTTCTGCAGAGCAGAAACCTGCTGAAAATCAGCTTGCTAAGTCAGGCCTGATTGCTTTTTTATCTTTTCCTGCATAAATATAAATAAAAGCAAAACAGAAAATATAAAGTGAGGAAGCACTCTGCCCGGAACATCTAGGCTGTAATAAAGTGAGTGATCAGAGTGCTGTCCGTTTATACTGTCCAATGAATTAATATTGTGTTATCTGAGGAATATACAAATTAACAGAGTCGGTAATTTTCTGCCAGCATTCCTTCCTGACTGTTGCTGTGGCAACAGTGTTGCTTTTGGCCTGGATGATTTTGGTTTGGCTGCATATTCTGAGGAATAATTGTCTGCACCTCCTTGGTGAAGTAGACTTTGCAGAGTTTCCCCATGTCGAATGGTCAGACGACATGGGGACATCAACATCCTTCACTCAAGAATGGCAGCTTCTATTAACACACGTTATCTGTAGTTTTATGGTTCATTGTTGACTGAAATCTCGTGACTTTGATAGACAGGTGCTTCATCCTATTACCTGTTCAGGATCGTCATGTGGCTTTTGAAGTGTTTCTGTAAAACAAACCACTAGTGTACTAGTATTGCACTATTCACTATAAGAAGAGCTTCATCTTTTTAAAGTTACATTTTCCTACGTATCTATGACATGAAATTGAATCAGTAAGAGACTTAAACTTAAGATATATTTGTTGGTATTTTTATTAAATGAGGACAAAGCCCTTCCACTGAAGGTTGGTCCACCACACTTCTTTAAAAAAAATGCATTGCTTTTTTTCTCCAAGTAAATGGAAACTACATACAAATAAAATAGAAATGTCAAATCACTGTTTCAATGTTTGAATCCCCTTTTTCTGTTGTGGTTCAGTTGCGATGATGACAGTTTTGTCTGGAGGGGATTGACCAGCCGCACTGTGATCAGCATCTACTGATGCTGATTTAATAGATTTAGTAGGAAAGCCAAATACCAAATCATCAACGTGGGCACAGTTTGCTTTAAGCAAGATGAAGCCCAATAGCATGAGAGGTGATTCATGAGAACTGCAGGAATAAGACAACAGCCAAATGTGTAAATAACACTTATTTAAAACTAACAGAGACATAAAATTACTTTAAAACAGAAAACAAATATTATTCACAAGTTTTTGTATAATCATTTGTCAACTAAATGTAATGACTGTGACAACCCTGCATTAAGTTTACTGGAGTGGATAAATGAGTTGACATGTTGACAACATGCAGTTCACAATTAATTCTTCTACATGTGCACATCAAAGCATGTTGGTATTTCCATATAGTGACAATTCAATCAAGCTCCTGATACAATTTTAAAGGTACAATTTAAAAGTTTAGCCGCCTCTTTGTCATTTGAAATGTATTGTTAAGCAAAACAATGAGGGAGTTTTCATTTCTATTAAATTTTAAACAGTTATAAATTAGGAAAGGATTGGCCAAAATGTAATAGGGGAAAACAATTGTATTTCTTATTGTGTGAAAATAAAGAATATTACACTTTTGCTTCCATTTCTACAGCCTGTATTGAAGGGCAGGGTGGATTGGTGGGTAATCACTTTGCTGCAATCTGAAAATTCTCCTCTAGATGTCCCTAAATCATACACACTGGACCTTTGACTGTAGATTTCAAATCACCACCAATTTAATGGTTATTTTCATTGTTGATTAGTCTGCTTGATATTGTCTTCAATATTTGTTCAGTAAATAACAGAAAATATCTATTATCTTTCATTTTCAAATGGATAAAATATTGAAATTTCTTGTATTGACCAACAAGCATCCCAAAACACAAAGTTCTTCAGCATATTAAAGTATGAAATATTCCTAGTAATATACTATAACCAACAACGTGCACCTCTGCTGAAAAATGGACTTAAATCACTTCACTGATTTTGATATATTTGTTTTAGACTGTAATAAGTCTAACTTTAAAAAGTAGTTATGGGCTGGGGAATTCAAACTTTTTTTCCTATGGACTATATCATTTTTCTTGTTCTAGGTCATTCTCAAAAGGTGGTCAGTAAAGGAACAAAATCCCTCTCCTCTTCTATCATCCATCCCTTGCCTGAGGCACATCATGCTGTTCATCTTCCTCCGCTATCTCACTTTTTTTAAATCATTTCAGTTACAGGCATTTGCCTGTCCACAGGTGGGCAGTGATAAACTGAGAAATGTTCCATTATTATGTAATAAGGTGGTGGTATCAACAGCGAAGACATTTCACTTTTTGTTTTGTTTTTGTTGTTTGTTTTTTGCTGATTCAACAGAACTCATTTCCACCGAGATGCTAATCTTTCCTGAAAAATAAATATAACCTGCTTGCAAGTGAGAATCTTTGAATATCATTCACTATATCTCCCATTGTCTGAGTGGGATGACACTCTGAGCAATGCAGTAAATTGTCAACACCTGTGACAACTAAATCCAATATGTGGGGAAAGGCCTGTAAGTTTTTAGTCTAAATTTGGAGATACCTCATACTTGTTTATCCGAGTACTTTTTTTTTTTTTTTTAGGGAAATGAACTATTTTTCACTCCTTGTGTTCATTACAGAGTCTCCAACAAAAAAATGTTCTTTTCTGGCAGATTTGCGACTCTGATCCAGGGGCATAATCAGCAAACGGCTTTGTCGGCATCACTGGCTGCCTATTCACATCACTGTTTATCACCATGTTCCATGAAAACAGAGAGGAAAGGAGACATAGAAGTGGGAACCGAGATGGAGGTGAGGGGAGAGAACTGATAGAACAGCAAAGGAAAATGGGAGAATGAAGGGGAAAAAAGAAAACGGGGGAGAGGAGTGGGGTAGAGTGACATGGAGAGGAGGAAATCAGTCAGTCGTTTCTATGGAGGGAAAGAGGTATGAATATTCCAATTTTACCCTGCTCATTAGAGACGGCTGCCTCTTCCTTTGGGGGAAAAGCGCTGCTTGTGTTTGTTTCCAGCCTGATTATTTGCATGATGTATTCCAGAGCTTTATATTCAGTGATTGGAGAAAGATGACGTTCTGGCAGGCTGACAATGAGGCCTAAGGGGTGCTGAGGCGGGAACAGTCAGCTTTATTCAGTGCAAAGATCAAAGGCCATGCTTCTTTACCCTAAATTAGTCACTATTTCACAGTCACTAAAGCTCCCTTAAATAAAAAACTCCACTTACACGCACAACTCCCAAACAAGAATCTTTTCTTAAAGGTTGGGCACACAAAATCAAGTCCATACTAACAGGAAGGAAGGAAAGTAGTTAACACTTTTTTTTTAATTAGTTACCCAAGAAAGTTACATCATTTTTTGTTTCTGAGAGAAGAGTGGAAGCATCCAATGGCACTGGCATCAAAGTGCACGCCATTTATGAAGTGAAGCAGCTACAGTTTACGCTTCAAAAAGAAAAGCAAAATCAGACCTTTAAATTCATCATTAATCTAAAGGATTCTCCACATAACAGAGAGACCTACATGTTGCATATAAAAAAATGTTTGTGATTCAAATTCCTTCTAATAAGCCACATGATGATCAGTCATTTCAATGAATGTAGCCATGGTAACAAAGGTTATCGTGGCTGTACAACAACAGTTATGCTAGAAATAGAAAGGCGGATTAAACTGATGATTTCAAAGCTGCAAACCAGAGTAAATGTTTGAATTGATTTCTCATGTTCTAACATTTGTGAACATTATTTCATCAATTTGTTCTAAATACCAGCTCAATATTTAAAGCCACTGCTGTCACACTCGGACTGAAGTGAGAGCCTAGAGTGGTTTAAATTGAAACTTTAAACCTCATCATATTCATTTTACAGTCTAAAAACATTTCAAACATTGTTGTATGAAAGTTGTTTCAGCGAATGATTAGAGGATTAGATTACATTTCCAGAACTACATCACGGTTTTGCCGCAATACTGCGCTGGATGCAGCAAAAGCAATACTGCAGGTGTTTTTTTGTTTTCTTTTTTGGTTGTTTTTGTTTTATTTTTGTCCATCACACATATTTGGTATATATTTTTGTACTATCCAATTCTAAAAAAAAAAAAAAAAAGGGAGGGGGGGGGGATTACAGAAACAAATATGTATTTGAAAAAACTTTTTTTTAGGTATGAATTGTGAAATCAACCTTATTGAATTGTGTTAAAACCAAAATAATCAAATGATTATCTGAACCAATGTGAAGAAATGCATCTAATAAATAAATCATAAACAAGTCA
>JAOXYM010000025.1:11262923-11287343 GCA_028567055.1 Leptatherina wallacei
CACACACACTTTTGCAATAAACACACTATCCCTGATGGTTTGTATGGACTAACACACACACACACACACACACACCTTGATAAGCTCACCTGATCAATGTGACTCATTCATGTCTCTCCCTCATACCCCTCTGTCACTTACACTCTTGGGAATCTGAAGAGGACACACACCTGCGGCTGAAGATGGCCTCGCTAAACAGGCTATTAGGATGCATTCAGGGATGACAGGGTCGACTTGTAATGCCTCTATAACCACAAAGGTCGTGCGTTGATTGCTTAAGATGACCGCTTCTGCACTGCATTCAAATTCTAACATTTCATTTATCATTAAAATTTTTAGGAATATTTGCCAAATTTGCAGGAAAATTTAACCCAATATTTTCACATTTGTTACCCGTATAAATTACGTCCAACTAAAAAAAAAAACTAAAAAAAAACGAGATGCACGGATTAGTTCAGCAAGATGTTACACCAGCGATGAATGCTGTAGAAGACGGCAACGTCCCGATCTAGAAGGCTCCAGCAGAGTTTAACTGAGCGCGGCACACCACACGGCTAAAGAGTTACAGCCATGAAACCACATAACCCCTCACAGTATCTGATCCAAAATTGAATTTTCTGCTCCGTCGCATGTTGCTCGTTGAGATGGAGACAGGGTGAGCACGGAGGAGGAAGGGGGAACGTTTTTTGAATCTTTTAACCTTTACGGCTTGTTGCAGTATCAAGCCCTGCGGACAAGATCGGATGCTGACACGTTTGTCAAGGGATGACAAATTAGCTGTCCTTCCAGATGCCTGATTGCCTGACCTTTATTCAGTAAGTGGTGGTGGTGTTGAGGGGGCTTGACAGCAGTAAATAGTGCTTGTATCAATGAGGGGGGAGGTGTAGGGGAAATGCACATTTTACCCCATTAGCCTTCATTATGGCAGCAACATAATCAAGGGTTTAACTCTTTTTTGTTTCATAACTTTATATCATGTTGTATTTTTAAAATCTGTATAATGAAGCTTTTACCTATAAAAATCAAATCCAGTATTTCATGAATTAATATAAAGCATTGTGAAAGACAGAGGGAGCTCATATATTATTCCAAAAGAGGTGGAAAAGATGACATTAATGTGTTAGAAAAATTACTTTTAAAACTGCTTACTTACTCACTGGTCCAAACTGAGATCATGAAAATTCAGTTTCTGCTAGTGTACAATTTGAGTGGGACATCTTGTTTTAAGCATTGTTAAACTCTATCTGTTTGAGATGCTTTTAGCTCCAAGTATGATGGCTTCAAATGACAGTGGTGACTTTTTCAAAATTGGACTTTAAAAGGTGTCCATAATGTTTGCAGCATAAAAATCCCTCCTGGCATGTAGCATGACTAGTTGGTGAGAATGGGCCTTGGCAGAGGTGGGATTGCTTTTTGCAGAACTAAATGTACCCGTGGAAATCAATGTTTTCTGATTACAAGCTGTAATATAATATGTAGAGCTGACCTGAATGCTTTGAAGCTTTCATGCTTGAGTTCTTGCCATAGCACCAGGTTTCTGACAAGTTGCTGGAGTCTATGCAGGTTGGAAGATGTAATGTGTTAACTTGTGGTATTATGTTAATCACTGAAAACAGGGGGGAAAGGCATGATTCCTGGTCCCACTCGGTGTCAATCTAACCGTTTTCCACACTTCTTTAATTGCCTGTGGAAGGGAAAAAAGAATATGATGCAAAGAATCTTTAACTTGGAAATACATTTATCTCTTTGTAACATAAGTATGTTATATGCAGAGGCCATTACAATAACAATAATAATACTTTATTTATTTAGTACTTTCCAACAACCTGAAGGTAACCAAAGTGTTTTACAAAAGATACACATAATTAAAACATACTACATGTAAATGTTTTAGTGATTTATGTTTTCATGCGAACGAGCAAAACGGCATCATGTCTAAAAACACCTAAACACAAAAAGGCAGTTCAACTTTAGACTTTTAAAGTGAACCCTAATGTTATACTAAAATATGAACCTATAAATAAATCAGCAGCATTTTTAACAGATGGGTTCTTGTTTGAGCTTGCTCTGAATTCGCTCATATTTCTTAATAGGCTAACTGTATTTTGGGGCTTGTGGCGTAATTAAAGCCTCCAAACGTTTATTGAACCCATGATCCTGATCTTAGCACGCTTTATGGATTTGTTCGTTCTTTGAGTTTCCAGTAAAGTACTGGATGATAACCTTTGGGAGTCCCTGATTTCATAGGCACACCGTTTAAAAGATTTTATTTCTTGTTGCTTTGTCTTCTTTTGAGGTCTTTTCTGACAAATCATTTGCCATATCATCCCTTTTGATGTTCTTATCAAAACTTGGTTGGTATCAGTGATTAGAAGTTAAAATTGGATGGATAAATATTTAAATGAAGTCTTACTTTGAACATCGTGCGAGTCTACATGAAGTATACTTTTTATACTTAAACACCAAGTGAGGCGGATAAGGAAGGGTTAACTGTAACTCTTACTTTACAGAAGTCTGAAGGTTGCATGTAAAGCATTTCAATCCGTAGTCAACTTTGTCAAAGTGCATCCTCTTCAACCTAGCTGAGTTAGACGATGCCATTTTCTTCAAGAACACAACTTACTTACTGAAGCTTCCCTATCTGGGAATGATGGAGAAGTAAATCATTTTTAATTAGAATAAACCTAAAGATAAGATCTGGCCTTTACCTTTCAATCATTTACATCTAGCTCCTCTAAATACCATTAATGTGATGCTGGTTGATTTAGTCATTAGAGAAGAAGCAGGGCGCTGGGACTGGAGTTCATAGCGTTGAACATGTGACTTAGAAATGCAAAAATTATAATCCCTGTAATATTGCCTTTTTGAGGCAATTTTCCTGATTATTTATGGAGCAATTTAAAGCATTTTTACATCAGCTAATAATAATAATGGCATGTTTATGATCATGCTTGTGTTTCCTGATGTTTACCTGTGTTTTCGTCTTGGGGAGTCAGTGGTGATTTTGAGAAACAATAATCATTTAATAAATTGAATAAGACTTCTCCAGCTCATCACTTATATGAAATCAAGTTCATTTTAATTACAAATTTTCTGTAATTATGTTAAATCACACAAATTAGGCATTATTTTAAGCAATTAAATTTGCTGATATTTAGAGCAAAAATCAGAGCACTGAATAAAGCCAGGTTCAAACTTCTTTCATTTTGTTGACATATCATAGTCAACGGTTTACAGAAAAGATTTGAGACAACTAATCCCTCAAATCAAGAGCAGGATAGAATAGATAAATTGATAAAACATCTCATTCTGAACACATTTTTAGAAGTCAGAGGTTCCATTAATGAGTCTATGAATGAGATATGATCCCCTTTGTAAAAGCCTTGACAAATGAATAAAAAAAAACTATAAAATGAAAATGTGATGCATTGAAGTGGCAGTGAGGTGTAGAGATTTAAATTAGACTGAGAAAACTTTAACTTTGGTAAAAGACAACTACCCAGTTAATTACATACATTAAGTATTTATGTATACAAAACTGAGTTCCCTAGCTCCCATATTTTCTTAATAAATTAAGTCAGTTAATCATATCTATTATTATTATATATTTTTTTGTTTCCTTTCTGATCATGTTCCCTGAATGGACATACCTGTGTGATCTTTGCAGGTTCTATGTCCGTTTGCATTTTCAACCCCAAGCTTCTGATGTTATGTCTGTGCAGATGAGAAAGGAAAGTAATGCAAGAGTACATAGAACAGCAGCGATGTAAGAGAAAAAAGAACGAACAAATGAAGCGACACATTGGTGGCTGAACATGAAGACAGCGACCGTACCCAAGTGAGGGAGATGTGAGGAGAGGCATCCCAATCTCCTCTCATTCTGAGGTGACAGTCCATCTGTCACCACTGTAGAAGTCCGCAGGGGGATCAATGTCTGCTGAGGTGGCCAAACCAGAAGCTATCTGCATCCCCATTAGTATTCCTCCGTGGTGGGGCCAGGGCCGTCCGCTGCGTCGGCCTCCAAGCGCAGGCAGCAACGCAGGTGCCATGTCGATAGATTGATAAGACAAGCCAGACACGGCCCTGGAGGGCCCGTGACTGGACAAGTGATTTAACCCCCTCTGCGATAAACTTTTGAGATCTCACAGGAGCAGCAAAAAAAAAGAGAAAAGCACTTGCAAATGCACAACGCTGGCAATCGCGCACACACAGACACACATGAACACAAATATACGCCCACACTGAGAGTAGATATGGACATCTTACAAGGATGAATGGCCAGCCCGCGAAGGACGGCAGGACAGCATAATAAAAGTAAGACGAGGCATTAATCCTCCTTGTGGGGTTCGCTGATGTTTGCAGCATTATGGCAGGCCACAAACATTTTTCACATCTATGGTGTGTGTTTGTGTGTTGGGGGGGGGACTCAAATTAAAGGACCAGCGGTAAGTGTAATGCTAAATCACTATGAGCCTGGCGTGTTGTGTCATCATTAGTATACAGTAGCTGTAAGGTTGTGAGTGTGTAGCTGGGGGGTATGTGTGGAAACAGGACTGTCCACTGGGCCCTGTGTCCAATCTATACATTTATATAGTATTCACACTGACCAAAACATTTTTAAATCCAAGTAACTACACATCAAGATTATTTAAAATATACCACTTATAATGTATTTATTTAATAAAACGTCAATACTGAATAAACCCAGTAGGGTTATTGTTTTTGTTTGTGAAGTTTCATGGACTTCGATTAGTTCAAGTGGTCTGGTAGCAAATTGTCCCCAGTTCCCTTGTCGGTGCTGTGAAGCAAGCGCACTGGAAGAACTTAAACCCTCTATTTCCACCAGATGCAGTTTAAAATCGTGCTCTGATGTGGAAGCCAAATTAACAGATTGACAGAACTAGATGAGTTGGACAGGAAGTCAGACAAAATATCCAGAGAATCTAATGAAATCCAAGATAAAAAACAACCATCAGACTCCATCATATACCCATTTTCTATATAGATACAACTTAAAGAACACGGTCATCTTTTTATAAAAAAATAAAAGAAGTCAGAGGATTTTAACCATGATAATGAAAACAGTAAACAGCACCTGCTGTATTATATAGTGCCATGTTTCCTTAACAGAGTGGGATAAGATTAAGGGCACAGAGTCCTTAGATAAAAGAAAAATGCATTATTTCCAAAATTACAAGCTTTGACAAATTTTTGTTTTTTTGCAATGTTGCAGGCCTATTCTTTCAGCAGATAAAGAAAGATGCAAACAATATTCTGATAAGATTTGAGGTCTGAAGGGACATGCATGCATGGTGATGAATGTATTCCTCTGATGTTTGGTGCTCAGATGGAGACAGCAGGAATAAACCGTGTTTGTAAGATGTCAAGCATTTTGATACTGGAAAGCGAATCAATGGTTTTGTCTTGTGCGTTTGCTTCTGCTGTCTGAATTTACATCTTGTGGACTACAAACAAAATCCACATAATGACGACAAGGAGGAGGAGAAGAAGAATTCAAATTTGTCCGGCACTTTTTTTGACTGAACAAGTGCTTTACAAGAACGGATTAAATAAGTTAATTCAGATGGATGTACACAAGAAAATATTACAATGTGTGAAAAATGTATCACACGGCTGAGGGCTTTTATCAAAAAGGGAAATTTTACCAATGGATTTGAAGACAGCCATAGACTTGGTGTGGATAGGGTTTCATAAGAAGTTCTATATCTCATCAGCTGTAATAAAACACACACAAAAAAAACAACAAAAGGTATTTATTTGTATCAAGTCATTTTGTCTGGTCGTGCCTTGGAGCCGATTTCCATCAACATGTGAACATTCCCACCAGAGGAAGAAATACCGGGGCCTGAAGCATGAAAGTGTGCATATGTTAAAAGCTAAAACTGCGTGTCTTTGTGTAGACACCCATAATTATAAAAGCCGCTACGTTTTCAATCTTAAGTTTAAATCATGAAAAGATATGCACAAGCCTGACTTCCACTAAAATCTTTCAAATGACGGTCTCCTAGTTAATTATTTGCTCATAAAAACATCAATTCTGTTTCATGTTCAATTTTGCCCCCCATTTTTCCCTCCCCATTTCCACTTCATCATATCAGGATTAAATTACTCCAAAAATGTGTATATGTGGTCTGAAGAATGACGATGGACACACATCCTGATCACATATTCTTTTGTAAATACTAAGGACTTATGGTTTTCAGTGTATGCAATTTCAGTTTATTGCAAACAAGCAACCACAGTTGACCGTAATTACAGCAACAAGAGACAAGGACAGTGACTAAAAACTAACCTTTGTGACTTAAACAGGGCCATGGGCAACAGTACCACTGTCCAATTTTTTATTTGATTTTCTAGGTCAAGTCTGTCAACTCAGTTAATAAAGAAAAAAAAGAGAAAAAAACACAACTGAGCACTCCATTTTATGAGTAGAGCTGACCTTTACAGAACTCAAGCAACACTGAGGGGATTTCAAGCCACCAATTAGCACTCGTGTTTCTGCTCCAGTGCAATCTCAGGTCTCGGAGAGAGACACACATGTCATCAACAACATCAGCATATAAAGCAGGAGGGAGAAAAATGGCCACAAATGGATACAAAAGGGCCTTGTTGAGTTGAGGTCACCCTACCAAAGACTCTGGTGATGCTGAGGATTTTCTTTGGAATGATTTGAAACCATTAAATACATCAAATGTATTTTGATTTTATGTATAGGCTATCAAAGGAAAAAATACTTTAACTTTAACAAAGTAGTATACAACACATACCAGAAGTAGGTCTTCAACTCTATAACTTAAGAAAATGACATCAACAAATGCACTTTGAGGCTTATGCCCCAGTAAACACACTAAGACCGTGGTCAAGGACAAACATAATAATTGATTGATAGTCCTCAGAGTTTCATAATGAATGTGAATCAGACTATGCAGTGTACTTTTAACAATCAATACGAGTATGAATTGCCACCACCATCCAACTGACAGATTATATTCATTACTATTTAAGCATAATGCAAGGTTCGATCAATCATGAATTTCTTCTACAGTACTTTAAATAGATTAAGCATCAAAGTAAAAAAAAAAAAAAAAAATTCTATTATTAATTTGGAAACACAAGGAGAAAGCAAGAGGGGGAAAAAAAAAACATTAAAAAAAATTAATTTCCAAAGAGTTGTCACTATTCCTGAAGTGTGGCACATGCAGCGCCCAGCTATGGTGCTGCATTAAGCTTTCATGAAAGTGAAAGTTAATTAGATATGATGACTGAACTCCCGGGATCGTAATTAGCCGAACTGCGTGACTGCTCTCCTGTAATTAAATGTCATTTTCCCTCAGTTCACTGAGCCTGAAAAAAAGAGGAAGAGGAGGAGGAAAAAGGCAAAGAAGAGGAAGACTGTTGCAGAAAAAATGTCAGTTGCAACTAATTCACCTGTGGCCTGGTCTTGGACATTTCTGGAACAAGAGCGAGTCAGGATGACAAAAAGCGGATTTAAGCTGGTTGGCAGTAGTTCACGGTAAACTAATAAAAATGAGCCTGTGCTTGGACCTCTTGCACTGGTCTAGTTTCAGAGCTTACTCTGAAATTTTAACCGTGTTGATGGAGCTGCACAGTGTAAACATTCAAGGTTAAAGTGTGAAGGTGAGAAAGGAGAAAGGTTCATAACTGCAGGTGAGAATGAAATGTCAGATTCCGGTATGTGTCATATGTGAATAACCCTGGGAGGAGAAAAGAGGGTGAGGAAAAGGGAGTCAGTCCAACAGAGTGCGCGGCAGGTCCCTTGTCATGTGTTTGAGGGGGAGTCAAAGCTGCAGGTACAAACTATTGACTGACACCAGAGGACACTCTGAAAGGACAATCACAACAACAGCAAGTGCTTCTCAGCTTTTTCCCAGTTTTAAAAGTAAAATGCTATCAATGCACTTTCCAACTTCATGTTTTTTCCCCTCTTGTTGCACTCAGATATACAATTCTGTATTGTCAAGATGCTGAATTGGATGCTGTGTAAACACCTCTGGGGCACAACACACTTGAAAACCTCAAGTATAGAAAATATTTATGTTATAAAATGATGTTTTACTGAAATCCTGAGTGCCGGCATTCATATAAATGTTGTTTTGATGCATACCACCAAATGAAGCACAACCCCACACAGCAACACTGGCCTCTTCTTGAAGAACAATGTATTCCATCACCTCAGGAACAAAAAGAGCTATAGAGGTTGACCCACAAACTTCTCAAACTTCCAAGATCTGATCAGGATTTTCACAACTGATCGCAAATCTCCAGTTACTGGAAAAATGATTGGCCAACAATATTTAAAGCCTCTCATTTTTTGGTCACAGTTTTTTACTTAGCTTCCACCGATTGTCAGTGTTTGTCTATAGAGACACACTTGTTCAATTACAGGATGCACATGTCATTGAGTTTGAACGTGCAATATTCTGGGCTTCCCTGATTTGGCTCTACAAAGCTCCAGCTAGAAGATATTTAACACTTATATCAGCGATCCCCAAATGTGGTGGAGGACACCTGAGCTGAAGAGCACCAACAGACTTTGGGGGAAGCTTTGGTTACCTTGTCATCTACCTCTGGAGTCCAACATTTACCAAAAGCCAAGTGAAATGCAGTGTGGGAAGATGCCAAAGCAAAAAAAGAAAAAAAAACTCAGGTGTGGAAGGAGTTTCCTGGAGCCAACCAAGATCACTTTAATTTGGCCTAAAATAGATTCTGGCAAAGCATCAAGTAGGGTTTAGAACAATACCTCAAGCAGGGGAACTACTACTCAAATCACGTTTAAAGTGAGGATGAAGGGCTGCTAACCTAAACTGAGAATATAGTCAGAGTCTGGAAGAATAGTTTGACTTCTTCTCAACCCTATTGATACATCTTTCATAATGGAAGCAGTAAATGGTAGGTCAGGGGAGACTTGCAAGTTACTGAGGTAGTTAGCCATGTCCACAGCAGCAGATCCCACTGGGGCAGATGTAACAGGCCCTCTTTTGCTTAACACTTGGATGTTGTTGGGCTGTCATAGTTGACATGCAAGCCTAATGAGGCATGGTCAGGGACAGTGTCTCTGGATTGGCAGACTAAGGTATGGTCTATCTACAGGCAGATTGCACTTTTCAGCACCCTTGGAAAAGCCTATGCCAAGGTGTTGGAGAGAATAGTTTGGTAGTTGAACCTCAAAATTAAGGAGGAATAAAATTGTTTTTGTTCTGGTTGTGGGAAACTGGACCAACTTTCCTTGACAGCCAGCCTTAAAGGACTCTTGAAAGTGCATGGAGTATTTTTGACCATTCATCGTGTGCTTTCTAGAGAAGGCTGATGATCATGTTCCTCATGGGGTACCTCTGAAATATGGGAAATCAGGCCACTTGGACTTTTGGTCATTCAATCCCTGTATGACCGGTTCACATTACTGGCAGTAAGTCCGACTCATTTCAGGCAAATGCTGGGCAGCCCTTTGTGCCCAATCGTATTCATAACTTAACAGGCACAATTTTTTGTGAGGTTTAGGTGAAGATTGATCTAATTTGTTTAGCTTAAGTTGTCGTTTTTGGTTTTTCAGATTATGTATGGCAATTGAAATTCTTTCACGGTGAAACTAATGAATTGCTTAAGTGTGGTGGTGATTTGTTGTAAGTTGTGATGTACATGAATGAAATCATGTGCAGAACCAGGGCTCGTAATGACTGAGAGGAATTCCAGGTTTCTATTTACGCCATTCAGATGGGGAACAGAAACAGCAAACATGATGATAAAACAGTAGAAGGCCCAGGTTTGTGATTAACCCTTGAGCAGCAGATTGAGTAAAACATTTTGTAGAGATCTTGTTTTGTTTTTAATTGATTTCTCTCTTTGTAATTCTCAGATTTTTAATGTTTCTTTTTTGCCTTGCTGTTATGCTATTAACAGGACTCATTGGAGAGATATCTCTCGACTGGTTTGGGGCAGCCTCAGAGTCCTCCAGGATGAGCTGGAGCAGGTGGCGGACAAGAGAGGTTTGGGGATCTCTGCTTAAACTGGTGCCCCATTGACCTCATCCCAAAAAAGTGTGTTAAAAAAAAGTGATAGACTACTTTCATCATAATATTATTCAGTAATTCAAATCATCCCTAAAAACATTGTACATTAAGTATTAAATTCAGGTAAGAAAATACCATCAGGGCACCAACAATAAGTTAAACAGAGGCAGATGCAGTTAAATTAAGTTGAACTGTGCTTAGTTTTGTTGACAAAATGAATGAATATGATGTTGAGCTCCACTTTATTTTCTTCTTTTCCTCTCCTTTTTGAGAGGCCCTCTTAGTGACCACTGATTAAATTATTCAGATGATATTGGGCGATAAGATCTGTGACTTATTGATTGATGCATCCTATCAAACTTACCAGTCTATCTGCAGGGCATTCAAAAACAAACCTGAACCACAGAGGCCCTACTACCACATTCAAGACTTAAAGCATCCTTTCCCCTAACATAGCAGCTTTAATCAACACCTACAACCCCTTAACATTAATTGCACTCCAGGTTGGCTGACTCCGGGCTCCAATTAGGTCTTGGAGAAGTCATTAGCTTGGGGGTTCACATAGTTTTTTCAACCAGCACTGTAAATGTTTACATTTTGCATTCAATAAAAACATGAAAGCATAATATTTTTGTGCAGTATTAGTTTAAGTAGACTGTTTTGTCTATTGTTATGACTTAGATGAAGATCTGAACACATTTTAGGAACAATTTATGCAGAAATCCAATTAATCCTAAGGGGTTCCCATACTTTTTCTTGCAACTGTATATGTGTTTGCTGTTAAGCTGGTTTTGGAAATGTGATGAGTGGCTATTTCTCCATTAGAATAATGAGGTACTACTAGACTGGGAAGTATTAGTTCGAATGATAAAATATACATTAGAGTAATCTATGACTAGTAGCGGCTAGGAAATGTATTGCTATTCACTTGAGATCTCCTTTTTTCCTAACTCCTTAAGAGTGGCTGTTAGAACTCTCAAATTATTTGACTCTTCACAAGGTTTTTAAGATCAAAGGAAAGGTCTGAGAATTTTACAGATTTTTAGTCTTTTAGATAAAATCTGCTTTTCTGAAAGATTAAAGACTGTAAAAAGACTTACAAAAAGAAATCCACACCATTTGCATTTTTAGACCAAAGATATACCCGGAGGAAATAAAAGCAACAAGGGTGCCATCCCATCACCAAATTTACAGTCATAAAAACGTGTCCCTTCCATCAAGTTTTGATACAAAAATATTTTATGTGCAGCTTTTTGAACCATTGAGATCTAATGGGACATATGAGAATATCTCTATAGTCACAAGTATCTCATACCTAAACTATGATATTGAAACAATTACAAAAATTATATATTGAATGTTGCACATAAATGAAGCTACACTTTCTGACATTTTTCTTTAACATTTCAGTATTATATTGTAATTTTGCAATATGCCAACTTATGGCTGTGTGGGCTGCATCTCTGAGGACGTATTCATGAACACACGCATGAATGCATCGATGACGGTTGTCATTGACAAGAACACCCGCGGGCTATGTTCTCTATAATAATCACATATTTTACAGTCTCCGTATACCGTGCTCTCTGAGATATCACTAGCAGTGGAAGAGATGGTGTGAGCAGGAAACCTAATTACCTTGGCCCGATGGACAAAAAACCATCACTGAGAGTGTAATAAGGCTTTAACTTGTTTGCCTGAGAAAACGACTTGGGGCTCCCTGCCGTGTTTTGAATTAGAAAAACAACAGGTTAAAACCCACCTGTGTCTTCAATTCAGTCACTAATGTAGAGTCACTGCACTCCTCATCTCTGTTCTGTTGCTATCTGTAAAATGATCAGCATCAGAAATGGCTCATAATAAAGACCCCACCCCCAGAATACAGCTTTTTTTATTTTGCTGGTGGGGAGGGGTGCGTCAGTGAACACACCATGCCCATGTCAATGTAGTGATGCTTACTTGCCAATAAGCATGTCTCTTAGCCAAGGTGTTTAACTTGGCTAAAAGTGTCATAAATGTCTACAATAGACTATCTGGTGTCTGGGAAGAGAAGGTTTTGTTTGTGAAGAGAACTTGCCATTAAAATTTAATTGATTACACTTGGCATTTCCAAAAGCGCACAATGATCTCTTTGCTGTTTCTTTTATTATTTCAAGATGTACTAGAAAGAAATGGTAAGGACCTATTATGTGGCATACAAGGACATGAATACTGTAGTCCTTTGCAATCCCTACATGTCCAATGGCAAAGAAAAAGCTTGTAGTCTGGTACAATTTTTGAGATAATTCTATTATCTATGGCCAAAACTTTTAAAGCCGAATGTTTACCACAAAAATGACTGAATTAACTTTATATTGCTTAATAATATAACAATAAGGAAACATTAAAGAAACCTTGAAAAATACAACCACTACCCCTTGCTGTTGTGTGAAAAGCCACTTATACAGCCGGAAGCATAGAACCAGATACAGTACCATGCTTGTGGCTTTGCATTTGTTTAGCCATGCTGTAAAACATTACAACAATGCTTAAGAACTATTGTCATATTAAACTGAATTGCCATCAACACAAGTACACACTGGTCTTTAACATCCAGGTCAACACTTTAAACATTACAACTTTAAAGCTAAATTTGAACCCTTTGAAGAATAGTGTCCACTACAGATGACGCCTAATTTGGATGTGTATCTAAAATATACACATCCATTTTAATGACCATGTTTGCCTCAGTGATAAACATGGCAAGAAAATTATAGCTATATTTCTTATAGAATATTTATACTATACAGATATGAAAACATAATTTTATAAATATTTTATATAATAGATTAAAATAAATAGACTAAAAAAGTCAAACAAGATTAAAAGTAAGAGTCTGTAAGAGTCTGTAAGAGTAAAATATTGTATGTGAAAAATATGTGGCACTGCTTTTTTTTTTTTTAAATAATTCATGCATCAGAGGGTTAATTAGCCGTTCAGGGAAACACTTGGCCAAAGGGGGAGAACCATAGACCCACAAAATAAGTGCTGAGAATATATCATCCGATTATTATCTAAAAGGGAGAACTTTGAGTTCTTTAAATTACGTGAATTTATGACTGTAGCAGTCTATGTAAGATAAAAACATTTAACCTTCTAAAATAGTCTCCTTAACTCTCCTTGCGCTCACTTGAAACTGCTGGGATTTCTCACACTGAACTGGTCCCATGCCATTAGGAATAGGTAGAGGAATGTCAACCAAAAATCTCAGAAAGTGTTTACAAAACAACTTAATATAGTCCATAAAATTTGTCAGTGGACCTTACCATTTCACAGCCACCTTTTATGAATAAAATATACTTTATTTATCCCTCTTAGAGGGAAATTATTGTTGTAGCAGGGTTTTTTTGTTTTTAAATAAATAATAATAATGATACAAAAAAAATTTAATTTGAAGGTACAGATAGGGCATTTATTGCACCGTCTGTCCTCTAGCTATACTATAGCTTTATGTCCTGTCAACCTATTTGGCTTCCTGAGGACACTTAAGGTGTCTACAGCTAATTCCACCTGAGCCCTTAATTACCTCATTAATTTCCACAGACAGGGGAGGTTAAAACCTCTCTGTGATCCCCAGGCTCCATATACAGACATTAGCCACTGAATGTGAGGCCATAACCCCTGTCTCCCTTTTTCAGATCTTGGAGTGTTTAACAAGGTTTATACTTAATCCACAATTTTATCTTTATGGATCTTGGCTCACATTTTTTTTTTTTTTAAAAAGCCTAATTTTTGATTGACTTACAGTTGAAGCAACTATGTGCTTGGGGGTAGAAAACTCTTGTTTGAAACCTTCATTAGGTGCAACTTGACAGCTAAGGTAGAATATCCGGCCCCCATCTATAAAGAGGGTCACTTAAGTACAGAGTTTGGGAAAAGTACAACAATTTGAAGCCTTCTACAGATGATATCTAGACAAACAATTCATAAAAGGAGGTTTAAGAAAAGGGTTATAATGGTGAAGCTAGATGAAGGAGAAGGCGGCGGCCATCACATGTTTAATATAGTCTTTACTGAAGACTATATTAAATAGGAGGCTGATGAGACAGACAGGCAGAGATAGACACAAAGTAAGTGATTGTGAAGGAATAGCAGAAAGGAAGATTGATGGTCGACTTCTCTGAGCTCTAATTTTTTCATTTATTTTTTTTGGTCTGGGTACAGGTGCTCCTACTGTCATGGAAATTAACAAAAAGTTATATGATGGTGGTAAAAGTGACCAATTTAAAACAAAATATAAAAAACAAACAAAAACTGCCAAAAAATTTGACTAAACCAATAAAATAACTTATTTTACAGGGACAGGTTGCAGAGTTTTATGGAATGAACTTCCTGTAGCATTTACTTATATATCATGTGAATCGCTACTGTGACTGACTATGTTTGGTAGTGTGTGGTGGGAATTCAAGACATCTCTGCAAATATTAATGCCTGGGACCAAAAAAAATTTAAAAAATAGTCAAGGTGGTAAAAATTAGTGGACCCCAATAACTCCAAAACAATGTGAGAGACTAATAAGGGCAAGGCGAGACATGTTTAATTATATTCATAAAGCGCCGTGTGCTTTGAATTAGAGAGCATAATAAAATAAATACTAAAAACAATTAAAAATCCTGTTCAAACATAAAACAATATATAAGATCATATCAATAAATGTCTTCAAGGCTAAATTGAAAACTGATTTATATTTCAAAGCCTTTGAGTGTTATTAATCTTTTAAAAACATTTATTATTATTATTATTATTATTATTAATGTTTTATTTCCTTTGCTGTATCTGCTTTTATTAATGTTTTATTGTTGTTATCTTTTGCTTCTGACAAGTGAAACACTTTGGTCAACTTCGTTGAAGCATTAAAAGAAAACACAGCAGTTCAGGCAAGTTAATGAAGACAGTTCAGATTTCATAGACATATTGAAAAAAAAGAAAAGAAATCTTTTTAACCTCAATTTTAAAGTGTATTTGGTGAAAGTTTAAACTCCATTAGCTATATGTGCCACTTGTCTGCAACGGCTAAAAGCTAAATTCCCCATATTTATTCTGGATTCTGGTCTCAACTAGCTGACCTGAGTCCTTGGATCTAAGAGGCCAGATGTTCTCTGGGTCTAATAAAGTTATTTTCTGTATGATGTTAAGATATTGCTACAAAATGTGGTTATTATATAAGCTTTTAAATCATAGGGGGGTTTAGTTTTGTTAAATAAATGGTAGCATAATGTGACATATGTTGCTGTACATTCGAGGCAGTTTAGTTGCCTGAACACATAACCTCTGTGTTTGGCTAAGATGTCTGATCAGCGGAGAGAAAATTAAAACAAAACCTTGATTTATTCATTTATTTATTTGTTTTCCCTGTTAGCCATCCATTGCTTTGGTTGTGTGAATGGCCCAATCCCAAACTGCCCTCTACACACTACCCTTTCACTACCAAGTGTCACTCCACATGAAGTCACACTCACAGGCAGCAGAGGGCACTTTATTCGGAAGGGGAGGGCATAACAAAGATGGGCAGGAAAGAGGTGCCCTCTTCCTTCCACCGGAAAAGGAAAGCATGCGTCGCCATGGCAACACAAAGACGCCGTGTAGCTTTGCACACAGGTTGCAAGGCGCACCACGGGGCGGTTTGGGGTTGGGCCAATGTGTTAGAGAGAGGGAGAAAGAGTAGATGTGTACTTTTAATTGTAATTTTATGTTCTTTTCAATTTACAAACATTATTTTTACATGCATTTTATCAAGGAAAGCGTTGTGCTACTAACGCATGAAAAGTGCTTTAAAAGTCTAAGTTGATTAGATATTGTAGTGGGTGACGCAGGATTGAGCGGAGTGAGAGGGGAGAGCAGTGATTACACCTGAGGAGCTGAGTGATTGCACCTGTGTGCTGAAATGTTTGTGAGAGAGAAAGGAGGGTGGTGAGCAGGCGCACACAGGCCTGGATAGCAGAGCTTGGTGGAAGTCACAGGGCTGCAGCCCAGCCAAGACATAGCCTTGCACTCGTGTATGGAGGGTGGGTGCCGTTTGCATGCCGTTTAGGGCTGCCGGCGGTGAAGATAGCCAGGGGTAATGATGGCCAAATGAAGCTTCCTGAAGCTATGAGGCTTTACAGCCCATTACTTCACTAAAAGGCTCATTACTCAAAGCTTCATTTATAGCTCACTATAGTGACACCTACTGTTCAACTTGAATGGCAGCAGTTGAATCTGTCAAATAGATTTCAGTGTTACTATCAAAATAAAGAAGCTATAATAACATCATATGATTTTATTGCACGTCTGTATAACAACAAAGTTTGTTCTACTTTATATAACCCTTTTCTGTGGCTGTTTATTGCTTTTCCTAACATCATGAACTCATGATAAATTCAAAGTTTTTATTTTACATGGTGGGTGTGCAAAACAAACACATCCTCAAGTAATCTCAACTACTACAAACTTATGAAAATGCAAACACAGATTTTATAATTAACTAGTTAATGCAAACATTAATCTGTGGGATTTACGTGTTAATATTTTTAACAAATTAATGCATAAACAAAGTTATTACTCATGCCATATTCAAAATCCCATTTGGCAATTTTTCGGCAAGAGAAGCTGATTTCCGCATGCAAGCGGTGAACCAAATGCATAAAAAAATAAAAACACACTTTATACTTCTTATTTATGAAGATCCTGATAGTTTTCTAGCCTTGTATCTAAACAATGACCGCAGGATGATCTCACACAGTCTTCAAAACGTTTTTAAACCACCAGTCTACAATAACCCACGAAGCTCAGCTGTTACCGCACTTTTATTTTGAAAAACCACACCGTACAGACTATGCGAGGCTTTGTCGGTCATTGATCACTCGGTTTTCAGCAATCTGATACAAGCATCGGAGCGATGCTCCATTTACCACGCCCCTTTCGTACTCTGTACACGCCTCGACGTCTCAGGAAAACCCTGAAGTGTATTGCTGTATGTGCCCTTAGGTCACGAGTGGGTTTGCAGTGGAAGACTGAGTGGCTTGTAGCCTCATGCTGTGTGTGGTGCCTGAAAAGGGTTAAAGATTAGTGTGGTATTGCAGTGTACATATTGTTGCAGTGCCCTGTGGGGGTGCAGTATCGTTTGGTGGCAGAAGCCCATACACCTGTTTCCAGCCATGTGCAGTCGCTTTGAAAGGTTTGGGGTCTAGATGGTGATTAATGTTCCAGAGCCTAAGATGGTTTGCTGCCTTAAAGTCTTTAAATAAAGATGTCCATACATTTTTGGTAACCCATGACCTCTGTCATCTTTTGCTTCCAACACACATTCAGCTCTGGTGGAGACAAGGTTTATTACAATACCATACAGCACAAGTGAAACTGAATAATAAGCAACATTTGAATTTGGGTTTAAAATGTCCCTGCAGCCAAGTTTGGCCAAGTGACTAGTAAAAAAAGGCCAATATAGCAGACACAAATTTTTCCCCCAGTTTATTTAATGTGAAATATTTAGCACCATGCAGCTGGTATTTGTCAGTGTTGGTGCTGTGGAGATAGAACCAAACCACCATGTTTTTAATTTTTTAAAGTAAAACAAAGCTAAAGTTATAAATGAGCATTATATTTTTGAGAAAAGTGCAACATAAAAACCCTGCCATTTTAGTTAGTCACTACATCATAAGTTCATAACTTGTTTATTTTGGGCTGAAAGAGTATAATACATAATAGTTTATGATCTGATTCAAGATTATTTCAGCACATCATACATGCACAAATGGTCACAGCTGTGTCATTTTCAACTGCTGCAATGTATGCTTTGTATGTGTACATTATTCACAGGGGGAATATTTTCAGGTCAGTAAAAATCATTTAGAAAAGCGCACCCTGATATAATAATGTAAACACATTTCTTCACTCTCTACTAATACGATTATTTCTGCACTGATGTGTATGCAGTGCAGAGAGAAGCTGGACTGCAAAGCCAATGCACCATAAACCACTACATGTATTATGAAAATATTTTGTTTTTCCAGAGATGTAAACTTTTTTGAGTGCATGTCTATTTGCAGCACAAAAAGGACCAAATACAAATTACACACCTCTAAATAATGCCAGATAATTGATTTTGTTGTAGAGTTCATTGATTTGCCACTTGAGTGAATATCAATTCATTTTGCTATAACAAAGTACAGAATGTTGATTACTGAAGCACATTGTGTCCCCCTTTACAAAAGCATCTGGGGCAAATTAGCAACATTGTCACTAATTAAATATTTAAACTATGCAAGAACAGTTTTGTGAGGAAGAGTCAAATCTAAATAGCCCTGTAATATGAATAAACTTTTTTAATGTAGCACGAATATCTTGTTAGGAAAGCATTTGCTACAATTTTACAATTACTTGAACAAGCATGACCCTAAAACTTTGTTTAGAAACACTGTAAACACAAAACACCTTGAGGCGACAGGCAATGCAATAAATAGAAAAAGATAAGAGATGTGAAAACTTTTCTCATACCAACTTTGCTAAACTGGGCCAGAACTAACAACAAGCAATAAATCACAGCAATTTCCAACAAGTAACTTGATGATTGTGAAGGCTAGTGTATGAAAGTGGAGATGAAACCCTGTGTGTCCTTCCCATGCCTGCAGGCTTACCTCCTATCCTTTAAAACGCATTGCATAAACTAAACTGGCAGCTTACAGCTCCATTAAATCAACTGGGATTGTGACAAAGAGAAGGAGCAAGGTATTACATTTGTGTTATTGGTCAAATATCGCTGGCCTGTGAGGGGGAAAAGGTGATACCCAGCACCGGTTGAGCAGATAGAGAAAGAAAGCGAAAGGAGGAGGTTAAGGGAGCATGTGTCAGAGCTATGTCCTTTCTGATAAGTGAGTTTTCACTTGCCTTCAACCCCCTCCCCTCTCCCCACTGTAATAAGAGCTGACACCTATTTATGACATATGACTGTATCTCTGATTGCCTGGGGCCTGATAGCATTCCGATGCCCCGCTCAGCTCATGATGGAGGGATAGCGAGAGTGAGCGATAGAGAAATGGAGGGGTTTCTGGCTAAAATGCGCTGGATAGTGATACCATATCTCTGGTAGAGATATGGAGGCAGCGTGTGTGTCTCACATCTGGCTTGCTTGTAAACGTGTTGGATAACATGTAGAAATAAATGGATGGAAAGAAACCACTGAATACCACAGGTAACTTTTTCTTTTTTTTTGCCACACATCAAATTACTAGCTGCGAGTACAACTCAGGTTGGCAAGGGAAAGCACATATTACTTTGCAGGACAACTTCCACCAAGAATAATATCCCCAGCTGCTCTTACAGTGTGAGCTATATTCCCCTGGGTAGGGTTTGAGTCCAAATCTGTAATTGTTCAAGCTGAAATGCCCATTACATGTTTTTTGTGTGAGCAACGGGCATCCTTACATGTCTTAAAGGTACAGTGTGTAAGAATTACTGTTATCTAGCGGTAAAGATGGACATAGAAATTACTTCAAATGCCAAGCACAACTGTAAATGACGATGGCCATCAGTCGCCGTTCTTCCAGACATAAGCATGTTTTCATCTGCGAGTGGATCCAGTGGTCTCAGAGGCCACAATGACCACATGACAGGTAACTACTTCAAAATTGTGCACAGGTGAAGTCATCTTCTGTGTGCCTTTAAAGGTATTACTTACTCCTGAGGGGTTACGCAGGAAGTAGAGCAGGTCGTCCAATGGCTGGAAAGTTGGCAGTTTGAATCCCGCTCACCCAGTCAATCTGTAGACCGACGGCACGTAGATGTGAATAGCTCATTTTAAGAGAACGAAAACACAATAATTATCGTAGTAAAGTGATTAAAAAACAATAAACAGATTTTAATGCTATATAAAATATTTCTATTGACCTGTGATTTTTGTTACATGCTGCATCTTGAGCTCTTCAGATGGGTACTATGTATCCCCTTTGGAATGAAGGTAGCGCTTGAATTCTGATTTGTCCAGCAAAACTGAATTTTTTATATCTCTTTTTTGTGATAAGTTTTTAAAGCTTTATTTAATCTTTTCCTCATATCCAGACTTTACTATGCGGCATCCATGGCATATATTCTTGCACCAAAAGGTGTTTTGGGCTACATTGGTCCACACAGAACTAAATGTAAGCCGAATGATGACTTGTCATAATCCTCTGTGTCCAAGTGAAATTCCTGGGCTAACTACCACCGTCCAGCCTCTTGATATCAGTAAACTTGTTGGCTTTTTCTCTTTGCATAAAGAACGTAACTTGACAGCAATATCCCATAAAGTAAGGACATTAGAACACAATACGGGAAAGCCATGTTGTATAGCAGTTATATGTATTGTATATTTACCTGTCCTGACTTTCCTTTTGCTACGACAGACAACCACTATTGCACGACACATAATTGGCAGGGCCACATACCAGAACTTACCAATCAGGTCCTACAGAGATCACATGGCAGCACCAGTAAAGAGGCCTTTCCAAAGCTGAAGGTCTTCCTTTCCACTAAAACCAGAAAAGGGAATGGAGACAAGTCCACAGACTCCATCTTTCTTACACTGATCACCGGTTATCGTCTTGTTAGCGTCTGGCTTTTGAAAGCAATAGGGAAGTGTTTAATCAGCGTTCAGTCAAACGACTGCAGGAGTCACAAGCATCGATGGGAACGTAACACCCCGGTGCACACTCATTTTCAAGACCGCTGCTGCGGTCGGGGCCAAAACAGTGGGCACAACTCTCTTTATATAAAAAACTCCCACTCACCTTCAATAGCATCTCACATGGAGGCTCAAACTGAAAACAACTCAGACAAAAAAGACGACTCATTGATTTTACCTGACTGCATCACAGCTGGCTGCTCACAGTCAGCCCCTTTGATCAAAGCCAATGTCTACGAGTCGCTCAAAAATCATAAACCATCCTAATTATCTCACCACAAATTACTGTCCAACAGCCTGTAGAATGTAAAGGGCATGTAATGCCATGCCCTTTATGTTGTTTCTGTTACTAGTTTGTTCCTTAAGAGTTGAGAAAACAGAGATGTTACATTTTTATCATCCCAACGCTTACAGCTGGTCCTTTGGTAATATTAAGACAGTGAAGTTTAAACCAGTCTATCGGCTCCATTTCAACCTTTTAAAACGAAAACTAAATTCCTTTATTTTTGTCATTATCACACACTGTTCGCAGAGCAGAGCAGAGGTCCAGCACTGTGGTTTCACAGATCAATGGCTTCCCTTCAGGAGTGTCTCTAACATGATAAAACACAGCTCACTGTGGGCTTATTAAGTCTGGGTTATATCTAATGTGCTTGGCTAAGGTCAGCACGGTTAGAATTAAATAGAAAAAAAACACAATTAGTGTTGTTTTTCAATACATTTATAAATGGACACGTTATGGAAAGATTAGTAGATAGCAGATTTTTCCATTTAGTGTAGCAGAAAGATTTTTTAACCATTTATCCCATAACATTTAAATGAGTTTAAACCAGTTATTGATTAAATTATTTCAACAACCTTAGAAATTAGTATTTAATCCAGTTTTCTATTACTTTTGTCAGTTATTGTGAATTCTCATATCTCTTAACTGTTTTCTTTTACTCAATCTTAAACATATTTCTATAAAAGGTGTGTAATGAAAAACAGGCAGTAAGACAACAAAACTGAACTGATTCTGCACTGCAACTTTTAGACCCATTTGAAGGTTGGTAATATCCTTTGATTAAATGTACATTTTTCAATTTTTTTTTAGATTACTTTATACAATAGACCCAGAATTTCATGTCAACCTTATGCCCTTCCATTACATCAGCCTCAAACTCAGATAAACCCTGTAAACTTAAAGCTAATAATCACTGTAGTTAATCTATGATCGAATAATTCCAAGTCAGGAGGGTGAAAAGTAGATTTTGGGTTTTTTTTAACCATAGAACCTATAATGAAATGCATATTCCAAGCAATGTGAGATTTCTGGTTTATTGATTGCACACTGATAAGTTTAGCTGCAGTGTAATCTTTATTATAGATAAATGAGAAAAAGAACTAAACTTCTTAAAACAATTGTGGTGTTGGGAAACTATTCCTGGTCACATTAAGGACTCGTGAACATAACACTGTATTTCATCTGTTCTTGTTTTCTTTTTCGGTCTTTATTTTACTCCAAAAGGTGTAAAATGGCAGAATCTTCACAACAGTATGGAAATATGCAATTTCTCTTAACTTTTGATATATATTAATTTTAGTAACAATAGTGAATCCAAGTCTAAATTGCCTGGCATCCCAAACTGGCCACAACCAGCTCTCCGTGTGGGTGTGTACTAGCCAGCGGGAGATTAACTCCGTCATTTTGCAAAGGTTGAAATAAAACAAAGGCTGTGTCAGACATTGTCTTTGAGTAAGAAATGTGGTCGGAAAAAAATCTTGAATGATCATGATAGCCGATCACTAAAACGTTTGGTAAAATCGAATCAAAGCAAAACAACAGTAGAACTCAGGGCTATGTTTAATAGTGAAAGTAAGAACATTTCCACACGCACAATGTAGATGGACCTCAAGGGATTGGGACTGAACAGCTGTGTAGCCATAAGAAAATCAGTGAGGCTAACCAGAGAAAAAGGCTGCAATTTTCTAGGGAGAATAAAGATTGGACTCTGGAGCAATGGAAGAAGCTCATGTGGTCTGAGTCCAGATTTACCTTGTTCCAGAGTGATGGGCGCATCAGGGTAAGACGGGAGGCAGATGAAAAGATGCTTCCATCATGCATAGTGCCTACTGTGGAGACTTATTTTGGCCAGGTAGTGTATCTCTGTATCATTACTACTCAACAGAATCAAAAACACATAACTTCAATCCGAGCTTTTAAAGAAGAGCACTGCCTGGCACTCGGCTACGATAGCTTTCCGTCTAAAACCAACATATTCATTTCGGTTAGGAAAGGGTGCTTCTGTCCACTGCGAATCATAGTCAATAGTAAGTTATTAACCATTCGCCCAGAAGCATTAGAACCTGTTCAGGTTTTTATAATGTGTCTTGAGAGTTGAAGTTGTCACAGTTCTGATCAAGATTCATCAAAGGCTTCTCAATTAGGAGACATCTCCGTTGACACCAGAGAGCTTCTCCATCTAATGAAATACCTCACGTTATTGCCCTGCTGGTAAATTATTCAACTAAACCCCTTACTGGGGCAGATTGGAAGACAGACAGAAGGAAAAAAAATTTAAATGAAAGAAGTCTCATCATTTTCAATTCATCACCTTTCTTCCATATCGCCCTGCAGATCACAGAGAATATTCACCTAATCAGATTTATGATTTATCCCATTTAAATTCAGTCGACTTTCTCAAACGCTGAGAGATGGTGGGTGGGGTAAGAGTGATTGAGAGAGAGAAAAAAAGAGAGAGACAGACAGAGGTGCAATTTATAATCTACAGAAGAAAGACAGCAAGTGTGGATGACCTCTATTTGAATGAATAAAGATTGGCTCTTTTAATGTCCCGCCATTGTACCATTTCTAATGAGCATAAATTATTAACAGTTAGTGTCTCAAACTCAAATATCACAAGGCATCCTCTCCTGATGTGTGTTATGGGAAAATACAGGATTTCCAAGTCAGTAATAATATTACAGAAGCAGAACTATCAGACCATTATGTTTTCATGCTATATTTAAGCATTTATTAGCATTTTATCAGTGTGTGGCCATGTTATGGAGGACAAACTCAAGCAAAGATTGTTTCTTTCTCAGGTTAATATGATTGTACTGTATATGCATTAAGCAAGTTTTCCACCAGATGCTTCATTACAACATGGCTGGGCAAGTCACATCATTTGAATAAATATAATATGAACAAAGAAAACCAGAGTGTGCATGTGAAGTAAGGGGAGATGAAGATATATTTCTGACTAAAAATATCAGATGAAGTGATGAGCACACAAAAGGCAGAATGACAGGACAGATGCCAAACTACCAAACTCATGTTCCCGACATATAAATTATCACCTGCTGATAAATTATAAGTATAAAAAGGGTATTCTGTGTTTTCTTTGGGCATGCAGGCTCCTGTTATTTTATCTTAATGCAGAAAGAACAGCAAATATATTTAATGGAAACCAGAATCCTTTAAACACTTCATCTAACTGTTTAGAGGACGTTAAGTTCTGGATGGCAAAAAATCTTCTACGTCTGGATGAGAACAAGATGGAAGTTCTGCTGCTCGAGCCGCCAAATTGCCATGCTGGCATTGCCCAGACGTTTGATCTTGGTCCCTTGCACCAGTACCTACCTACAAACCGACCCACAGTAGTTTTTGAATACTTATATACCACGGGGACGAAACCTTTTTGTAGAGAAACTGCA
>JAOXYM010000025.1:11318176-11328342 GCA_028567055.1 Leptatherina wallacei
GTGTGTGTGTGTGTGTGTGTGTGTGTGTGTGTGTGTGTGTGTGTGTGTGTGTGTGTGTGTGTGTGTGTAGGGGGGGGTTAATAGAATTATAAGAGTGCTATTCTGTGAAGCCACTAAGCAAGAATAAGTAGCACTAAAATGAGCAGCTCTTTTGTTTGAAGCTATTTGATTAGTTGTGTGGCAGAGGGAGTGATTTCATTCACATTTCTAATCCTAATCTTGTTACGCTATAACCATAACCCTCACACACTCAAAAGTTAGGCTGTGTGTGTGGCCGTGTGTGTGTGTTAAGTAGGTGAATGATGGATATATCTCGTTGCTCGGCTTACCTTATCAGCAGAAGGGCCAGTATGGGTTTCATCAGGTGCCTGATGAAGCTGGAGATACAGGTAAGGCAAGTAGCTTTTGAGAAAGGAAACGCACACAAACACGCACACACACACACACACACCACAAGATTGGCCTGTCTTCACGGCTAAATAAATGGTGATGTTGAAGCTGAGATAGTCAAAGAAGAAAAGAGGAGACTGCTTTAAGGCAGCGACTGCGTGATAAGGGCTCCACTGTGATTAAAAAAGGTAAAAAGGAAAGTGCTTAATGCAGTTATCGCTGATGGAAAATTGTCAAGAAATTTCTTAAGTGTTATACTTGCGAAGTGAACAAATGGAAGTTTACACTTGTGTGTAACAGTCTTAACGGTTCTTATAATACCAAACTGAAACCACTGAAGGGTGTACATCCCCATATTTATGCTTTATAGTGCACAGCCATGCAGATAAAAGATTGATGGAATTATGAAGAACAAAACACTGAACCATCATTGTCACACAAGCATGAGCTACAGCATGATGCTAGTAGGTTTCAACAGAGATGGTGTCTCAAGTTTAGGACTCGGACTCGAGTTGCACTTTAGTCACTTGTACAGCGACTTCAGAATCGACTTGCATTCGCAAGTCAAAAGACTGGAAACATGACCCGTACTTGAGACTCATGAACAATCTTTTATCTTTAATTTTTCTTTATGATCTTTTCTCTGTCTGATCACCCATCTGCTGTCAAAGACATAATACTAATAGAACATCCCACAAAGACTCATCCGCACTCGCAATCTAAAATTATTTCCGCCCCGGAGAACACACCTGTTGCTGCAGCACCTTTCATTCTAACTTTTGGATATTAAAAACTTCTTTCAAGAGAAAAATAAAAGGAGCAGTAAACTACAACGTCTGTGGCATAAAAATACAGGACGCTGGATTCACCATATCCAACTTCATCCACCGCTACCTTAAAAACACACCTGGACAGGTTAGTTGCTATAACATGAATGCTTAATGTTAGCATGTAGCAATGAGCTTAGAGAAGTAACATTAGCTTGTAAGATATTTACTGAACCCTGTAAGCTTTTTACACAAGCTGCTGGCTGACATGACCAGCCCCAGATAACCTTAAACTGAGGCTAAGAAATATAATAATCAGGCCCAACATCTGAGCTGCCTGTACGGGAGCTCACCTGCTAACAGAGGTAGGCGGGCTAAAGCTAAGGTGTGCCGTTAGCTGGCTTAAAACTGCAGTTGTGCTACCCTCTGCCTCCTTGCCGCAGGCTGTGAACATGTTTATTTCTGTTGTGAAGTTGGCCTTTTTAACGTGGGAGTCTATGGGGATTGACTCCCTTTTGGAGCCAGCCCCTAGCACATGAGGGGTGAACTGCAAATTTTTGGCACTTCCGCATAGGCTTCACTTTTAACCACCAGAGGTTGCACCTTGAACTACGCTTTGAAGAGTTCTCTGTCGGTCCAGATGGATTTTGGTACAAATTAAACACTCTTGGTTAAGTTATACGTTTAGAGCATATTTATCATTTTGAATAAATTTCTATGTCCATCTACAGGTCGTTTCAAATTCAGTAAAGCAAAGAAACTGGCCAGTGGAGAGGGACGGCGCATTTGTCCGTTTAAACTAAAGATCAGTGCTGTTACAAAATGCTGGTAGAAAAAGGGTGAGTATTGGTTATAAACCCCTTGGATATTCCAATGCAGATCAGATGGCAGATTACTCATTACAGCTAAAAGTGACTTGGACTTGCAAAAATTAACTTGTGAACATCTCTGGGTTTTAGTGCCGTTACTTTAAAAAAAAAAATCTTACAAACACTGATTATATTCTTGGAACAGCTTTGCATACTAATCTCTTTCTCTCGTAATTTAGCAAGTACAACATTAGCTTATCTTAATGAGTGCAGCAGCAGACATTTTGACTGGAAATAGTAGGACACTTCTACACCTGAGCACACTGGTTAGCTTTACAACAGTGGTTCTCAATTTTCTTTTTCTTCTTTACACCAAGTACCACCTCAGAAGATATCAGACTCTCCAAGTACCAGTTTTATGACTGGCATTAAAATATAGTAGAATAGACCAACCCTTTTCCATCAGGCCCACTTCAGACAGGAGTAGTTTAGTTCCAAATGAAAAATATTTATTGCTGAGTGGGGGCAACTATCGCAATGAAAGTGGTTTATCAGCAGAACTGTCATCAACTGTTATCAAAGTCCTGCTAACCCTGAGGGGTCAGAATATAAATAAGAAAATGTTAACCACAGCCATGTTTGGCATCTTTTTTCCCCTAAGTACAACTTCACCTAAATAAAATCAGATTATTTTTTTTTATCCAACTTATTTTATGAACATATTGGGCCCAAAAATATATATAAATAAATAATCCAAACTGAATTGAAAAAAATTAAGTTCCATTTATTACAATTATGCCTTGCGAACACCTCTTTTCTTTTTAGTAAAATTATTAAAAAAAAAAGACAAATGTATTAGAAGAAACAACACCTGTCCATCCCACTATTACACTTGGATAAATATTTTTGTCTTATCAAATTGAAATGATCATATCTCCGGTTTTATATGGTCTATCACAGTAAAAAAAAGAAAACTAAAAAAGAAACTAGGAGAACGCTTCAAGTCTACACTGCCCAATGAAGCAGACAGAAGTGCTCTAGGTGACCTAGTTTTTTTTTTCTGTAAGGTTGCTGGGAAAATATCATGTGATTGGATCCTACCATCTCTGCCCTCTTACATGTTCACAGTATTGGTAGTAACATTTTATACACAAACTCATTTATTTGATAAATAATTGGTTACTTAAAAATGGCGTTAAAGTTGGCTAGTTGGCAAGTGGAGAAACTTACCAATGATCCTGATGAGAAAAATGCTCCTACATCTATGAACACAGTCCTATCACTTGAACCAATGTTGGCTTTAGTCTCAGAGTTAAGACAGAAGCTAACATTGAATTTATATCTTTACCGTACACTGTAATAATCTGAATAAACTCAATTGAATTGTTCAGCTGAAGTGAGAAAACAGATCATGCTAAGCCTTTTCAATCATCATCAACAGAATGATGCTGTCATGTACTGTTAATTGGTCCAGACTGGAAGGGAAGATATTATCTCACATAAAATCAGCCTCTCCACAAAGATCTCTCCCATGCTTGAGCAATAAGTATCAATACAGCAATGATTATTGCAGTGCATATGTACTGTAAACACACCCTATAGCAGAACATAAGGGATTCAGGCATATGGTCAAAGTGCTGGAACTCTGCTGCTCATTCATTTTCTGTTATGCCTGCCGTGTGAAAACAAGTGTAATCAGCACTTATCTAGGAATCAGCTGCGCCAGCATTTTCTCCCCCCTCCTCTGATGGATTGACTTTTTGAGCTACAGAGCTATTTAAGTGTAAGAGTATTCTGAGAGTACACAGGTCAGAGCCTTAGCGGTGCTTTGTAGAGCTCTAAATGATCTTTTAATCATTCTTTTTCTCATCTCTATGACAGCACTTTGGTGTATCGTCTAAAACAAGGCTTAAAATGACCAATGAGACACTGTTGGTGTTAAAGGTTTGCATTTTTCAAATAAATGAAAAAGATAGACAGTCTCAAAACCCTTGACAGGTAGGCTACTGTTCATTTCTACAGTTGTGGGGATTTTTGTTATTGTAATTTTCACAAATTCTGAGGCAAGTATATTTATAGAGCACATTTCATGTACAGGACAGTTCAATGTGCTTTACATTGCAAAAAAAATACATTAAAACTTTTAAAAAGAAATTAAATGAAAACAGAAGAAAAAAAATCTAAAAATTAAGATTAAGAAAGGACAACAGATTAAAAACATGATCAAGTTTAAAATTCAAGCTTCAAAGCAACTGTACAGATTTGGACTTTCAGATAAAAACTATGTAAATGCTGCAGAGAACAGGAGGGTCTTTAACCTGGATCTAAATAAACTGAGTGTTTCTGCTGATCTAAGACTTTCTGGGAGTTTGTTCCAGACATGTGGAGCATAGAAGCTGAATGCAGCTTCTACATTATGTTTTTCTTTCATGCAACTACAGTAAACTGAATAATTTGCTTGTCTAAAGACCAAAGGTAAATATACAACTATTGACACGTATCACATATGATACTGAAGGCAATAGTAGAGTGAGTCATGCAACAGTGCTTTATGGCAACAAAAATTAAGTGGATTTCAACACAAGCAGTCTGCATCCTTATTCTAATTAGAATGGTTTACTGCATCTATTAAAGATGATAAAAACACCCAAGAACACTCAGATCAGTGTGTTGCAAGTGGGAGGTTAATAAGCAGTGTTTTTTAGAAATATGACTCATGACTTGGCCTTCCTAAAAGATAGGTGACCTGTGGCAGAACTCGTTATTTGTAGACAACCAGACTGGAGTTTCTGCTGCTCTGCTAACATACAGCTGATGAGCGTTTTGTGCTGCCATGGCTTACAATGCCAAGCTTTCTGTTGGTCTTTTAACTGTGAACAAATTCACTGAAATGGGTCAGATGACAAAACACAACGTTGTGTTGTAAGCCAATGTCAATGTGCTGCTCCTTATTTATCAACTCTGCTTTTATAACCACTCCAGATTGCTAAAGACACTTTTATGAGCTCTTCCAACATTTCTTCATGAGTTAAAGTGCCTTTCATCCCCTCATGTTAGCAGAAGAACCCTTCGCCAGCCACACTCTTTGCTTCTACATACAAATTCCACAAAAAAGGAGCCGCCTCAAAGCAACAAGAGCCGTCACGACCCTGAGTTGAAACTGAAATCCAAAGTATAGACATTGAACGGGAGAGGTGACAGGACTGCTCCGTGGGGTGTCCTGTGCTTCTCTGAAGCGTGTCCTAAAACACTGTCTTTGATGCTGACAAATGGTGGCTTATCAAAGAGCTGGTTCATAATCTGGGAAACCAGGCAGGTGTTGACCACCTGCTCCATTTCTGTGCCAACCCCTATTCAGAGAAGGCAATCCAAGGACTGAAGAACAAGAACTGGATGAAAGAAAGGAAGTCAGAACATGGGGGGGGGGGGATGTTAAGAGAGTGAGTCGATGAGTAGAAAGACAAACATGAGGAGAAAAAGAAAAAACTGGCTCAGAAAAAAGATGGAGGGAAATGAGGAATTTTTAAAAAAGCAAAAAGGTGAGAAGAACTGAAGCATAATGTTGGACAAGAAGTGAATGAATGAGTAAATGAATGAGTGGGTACAAGTATTGCACTTGAGCTGACAGGACATTTCTTCCTGTTGTCACAGGGATAGAAAGGTCCAGCTGGGGAAATGTGGATGAGTGGAAAAGGCTGGATTCCCAGGCCCACCATGCCCATCACTGTCACTCACGTCTGGCAGTGTAACGCATTCTAGTGACATGCTGAGATCCCCAGAGTCTGAAATGGAACAAGAGACCCTGTATTTTCTCCACTGTCTTCCACACCACTTTCAGTCATTCTTTTAAATCCCCCCCCCCCCAATTCCTTTTATTTACTCCTTCTGCTCCAATTCTACTGCACTCAGCCTCCCCTCCAAGTTCCACAGCCAGTCCATCATTTAGGAAAGCAGCAGTTAAGATCATTCTGAGCTCATTTCAGCAGATTTCCAATTATGAACAGATGTGCTTGTGTAAGAAAAGCAAATTTACACGTTTTCATACACAGGTGAACTCTGATGCAAATTTACAGCTAATTGCAAATCATGCTTGATGTGCTGAAGTAAAGAGTCTAAATAGGTCCATATTGGACCACATAGAGTTGTGAAGATCAGAAACTGATAGATCTCATCTGTAAGAAACACGTGTTCACTTGCACCTGTTTGTCAACACAGCTCAATTTACCAACTGTTAGTTCTCGAGGTGTGTATATTATTTACTATTTATAGATACGCAATCTTCGCTTTTCTCAATACATGACGAAGTATACTACCGGTACTTATTTTTTGCAGCACTTGCTTTATTGGGTTTTTCTATCTGCTTAAAAGTATTGTTAAAACCTGATGAATGTTTAGTTCATTTTAATACAGAATCTGACTTTCAAGCACCAAATACAAGGCAAACAACTGGCATCTGCATCATTCAGCTTCCCTGTGTTGCTTTATATATATACACACGTGCTATCTGAAGCACATTCCTATTAAGCTTAAAGTAACCCAATCTGTTACACTGTTTCATATTTACCTCTCCTTATGTCAACTTCCAAAAAAGTTAGAACTCATCCAGAATCATTTCTTTCCTTGTATCTTTCTAAATTAATTTCCATTCCTAATCTTGCTTTCTCTTTTCAACTTTTCTTGCTTTTGTGCTTTTCTATCTAGCAGCAGCTTGATGCATAAAACAGCAGGTGCAGATGTGTTGAGCATCATCTGGCTAGCTTTAACTATTGTTTCATCATCTTATCCGTGTACGTGCAAACAGATGAACTTGTAAGCATGCAGAGGAACTCCCCAAGTCTTTGCTCGCCTCGGTTAAAGCAGCTGCGATGTTCATTTGAGTCGACCACAACCTCAGGCCTCATTATGAAGTCCAAAATAGTAGGCCCCAGACCTTGCTTCCCGAGAGCAGGAAAAGATGGGGTGAGCAGGCGGGGAGTGCTGGCAGAGTAAGACCAGAGCGAACAGGCACATTAACACATTTCCTGGTGCTATTTTCCAATTAGCGTACTATCGATCAGCTAGCAAGCCTCTTAAAGCACTGTGTCTCTCACAGACTGGTCTTAAGGCCACTCTCTTCAGGTTGTGTTGATATTTCACCACATAGTGAAGGTGGGCCAGCAAGCTGGCTTGGGAAACCATTCAGGCATGCTGGAATGGTAGAGAGAGAATTTGACTCACTTTGTCATCATTCAGGAAGCTGACAGAACTAGTTATCACTTCCACAGGTCAATTATAGCGGATATTGTCACATTCGCACTTATTGCCTGGTTCAGAATACACAACTTTTTTCATCGTTCACGATGGTCATATGTCAGATTAACCGACGTAAATGTCATAAGTTCACTCAGTGTCGTGTGCCGGCAAGTGGCAACACTACAAGAATGCCCCCCTCCGATCATCCCGTGTTGTCAAATGCCTTCCGAGCGCACAAGACGGGAGGCAGTACAAGCAGCTGTCAATCATGGCAACAGACACACTTTGGGTGAGAGTGGCTGTCCTCTGCTCCGAGAGCACAAGGGGGGAGAGAAAAAAAAAAGACATACTCGTTCTTTGGTGGCGGGGGAAGGGTGTTACCGGTCTATCCTTCATAACTTTAAGTAACAAATTTATTAACATGTTTAAAACACTGCAACATTTTAATGCTAGCTTGTATTGTGACAGTAGCTACAGGGTGATTATAAACATGAGGAAAGTATTAAGAATTTGGGAAAACTCTTGTAATTTACAAGAAGTAATATTAATCTATTAACCCTATTCTATTAATATTTGCCAGGAAGCTGCACTCTGTATTCCTATTGGCCAACATGTAGGAATTCTGACATGCTAGACTTTCTGTGTTGTGGTCGTGAAACGTCCCAGACACTGGATCGCAGTTCTTTCGTTATGTCACACTACACGGGGTAAAGACGCTTGTTCTGCAACCCGACAATCGACCATGACTGTGAACGTTTGTCTGCGACGTGTCTGTCAGGTCAAAATCGGGCTGAATTTGTGTAGTATGAACCAGGCATTAAGGTCACTTAGAAGAGGAATACAACACGTTATCTGGAATTGCCTCTGCTTGATGTGATCATGGGATGAGGACTGGTTTTCTATTAAAAAAAAAAAAAAAGAAAAAGTTAAGTTCGTGCAATGAAAACAAAAAGAAAAATACAACAGCAAATATTTGCATCCACGTTTCATTGAAAAATGTCTCGGCAGTCTAAAACACTCCTTCAGCTCTTTGAATATGTAAACATGTGAGATTATGAGTCTGACTACATGAGTGACAAGCTGAGAAAGAGAGGGAAGGTTAAAGCTCCACTGATTAAAAAGGATAGTGGGGTTGTGCTAATGGCCCCCATCACGCAATGAGGATCACAATTAGGGGGACTGTGGCTCTATAAAATGGCTCTCTTTGATTTAACATATTTCTATGCACACATGCCAACAGACTGGATAGCACAAGTTATTCAGTTAAATAACTTCACCTAGACTGAGTCTTGAAACACTATCAAGTTTAATTTAATTTCAAAAACTATTCAGTAGCAACAAGGATTGAGCTTCAACACTCATTCCTAATTTAGATGCTGTATCAGTCGAACAGTTTCATTTCCAGGCAGTTACTTGATCATTTCATCTAAGGAGGGGATTTGCATATGAAAGAAGTAGAAACAAGACAACAGTGAACACTCAGATTCATTCAGCGTTTTCCAATATCAAATCAATAGTGTCTGTACTTTCAGTGCGATGGACAGATACACAAAAGGCGTGAATAGAGTCCAATCAATGGGTCCTCTTGTAGGCACAATTTTATTATAGAGTAGTGCATTTATCACAACACATAGGCAGATGTTTTTCACCTGTTCCATAGAGTACAGGGTTTGACAGCAAGTAGTGAAATAAACAAATTAATCCGATGTTATCCGTTTCATGTATTGTACCTTGTGTTTTTTCTTTTTTTTCCCCCCTTTTCGTGGTGTCGCTTTGAGAACCATTAAGCTCATGAGCATGGGAAACAAAAGCTCCTGTCAGTGAGGATCTGGTTGCGAGCCCTGCAAAAGCTGCACCCTCTTATCTGAGCTCAGCAAAAGTTCCCATCGATTGGCCCGCTGATTGTGCGTCTGTCAGCCTACCTGTCCAGCTCTCTCTCCCACACCTTCCCTCCCCTCGCTCCCTTTTCCATCCATCGTCCCTGCCCAAGGCCTCATTGATCAGCCATGGCCTGGCTTCTGCCCGCTGATCAGTCAGCTTGATGTCTTTTGTGTCTGGGTGAAGTGAATAAACTATTGGGCCAATCGAACGGGAAGCGAGGGGCCAGGAGAGCCAGTTCTTGAATGCCAGATTGAGAAGGACAGAGGGATGAGAGGGGAGCAGTGAGAGAGATGAAACAGAAAGATAGGCTGGCAAAGACAAGTGGATGAAGGCATCCAACTGGTACTCAACAAGATCAGAAATGGAACATAAAAGAGAAAACGGGGGGGGGGAGAAAAAGTAGGATTAAAGACAAAGAGGCCCCACAGGGCTCAAGTTCACAAAGATCAGCAGGCCTCTCCCACCAGGGTGAGCACAGCGAGGGCAAGATCCTCAGATAAACACTAATCAAACCAGCATCCAATCCGTGTTGAGTTAGTCAGCATTCCCTGTGGTTCTTTGCAACTGTGGACATAAGGAATAATTGCGTCCATGAGACTGCATAAATTAGCTGGAAGTTGTGGCAAAATCCATAAGCAAGTAGACGAGGCCTTAGAAGGAGGATCAACGCCTCTCGAATATCTGAGCGGAGCCTCGGAGTCTCAGATGGGCCAGATTGATGAGAGGAGGGCAGGATAAACCATCATTTCCATTTCAGCCCTGTCAATAAACATTTTATAATGAGAGCTAAAACAGGAGGAGGAGATTTGTTATTATGGTGAGTGAAGCTTTCATGATGATATTTAGTAGCAAGGTGATAGAAAATTGCTCTGATAGACACACAGATTGATGATGCATTTGTGGGATAATGCAGACAATTGGTGTAGGTAAATATTCAACTAGATAGGAATCCAAAGTGGTGGCACATGAATGCATTTATTCACATCCAAACAATTCCAAGAAAAAGTGACTAAGAAGAGATTATGCACAATTTTATTTCGGTTTGATGTGCTACAATGGAATAGAATGAAATATTTATTCATATATA
>JAOXYM010000025.1:11331111-11344577 GCA_028567055.1 Leptatherina wallacei
TGTGTGTGTGTGTGTGTGTGTGTGTGTGTGTGTGTGTGTGTGTGTGTGTGTGTGTGTGTGTGTGTGTGTGTGTTGAACTCTTTCCTGCTGGCCTGGATGTTGTTTTCAGTTTCTCAATGATGCATAAATCCAAATGTGTGTTGCATTGAAATTACCACAGAAACTGTAATTATAGATCATTAGAGGGCTTATTCACAATGCAAAAGAAAATAAACTAATTTACACTTAATACTTTTTGCACTAGGTTCTGCCTTCTGTTTGCTCTACCCAGACATCACTTCAGGGTGTTTTCATATCTTCCTCAGAAAAATATGCTTTTAAATATTTTTGTAAATGACCAACTTCAGATTGAAGTGTGACCAGTCTCTAGTGTTTGTGTGTATGAGAAAAGCTACAGTTTGCTGCATCAGATAAGGATCACAATCAGTGACATGTCCAGCTTCAAATTTATTTTTTTCCCCATCAATCCATCCACAACTGGTGCACTATTGTGTGGAAAGGCTCAATCCATCCTTTGAACCGTTTCCTTCTTTATTGCCAACAACGTAATATTAAAAATTATCAGCAGGTTGTAATTTAATCAGCTCAACTCGATAAGAAGATGAGCTAATTTTATGCTGAATATCACATTGTTCACTGTGGGTCATTTTTACTCAACCTTTGACCACGATCAGCACTTTTAAAAAGTAGCTCTGAGCAATTTTCTAAACACTATGGAAGCTGATCAATACATGCTGGATATGAAGGCTTCAAATTAGTCTCCTACCAGGCCGCCCTGCCACATGTCCATAGCTGTTCATGCCTTCCCCACAGTCTCTTCTGACTGAAATCTATCATCACCATTCCTTTGTGGCAGCCAAAAATCATTTGTGCCCAGCCGACTTTCTGTGCGCTTCTCCTCTCCTCAGCACACGGCTGAGCTCACAGCCAAAAACCTGCCTCTTCCAACCACCCACACTCTCCCCTCCTCCCTCTTTCCTCATCTCCCTCACACCCCACTCAACCTCTCTTTTCGCTCACCTCTCTCTCATCGCCCCCTCTCCTGCTCGACTCCAAAGTCTCCTAATTCCTGTCATGCTAATTGGAGCTGACAGACACAGCTAATTATGCACAGATAATCTGCTGCATCTGACTAATTATAATTCCCATTAGCTGCCGATAATGCTCATTAGATTAACTTTCTCTAGAAGAAATTGGAAATAATAGGTCAGGCTCAACGTTGCATCTTTTTTTGGTAATCACCGGGTAGCGAGGGGGAGGGGAGTGTTTGGTGTCGAGGAGGGAGGCTGGTTGGTTGTTCTCGCTGGCCACTGAGGAAATAGATACACACCATCTGATCCAAATGAAATCTAATACATCTGGACTGCAGCGGATGAAATAAACAGAGACAGCCAAAATGGGAAATTATGACATGTTAGTCCGTGTCAGGTCAGATGGCTACATAAAAATATACTGTATATATATTTTTTATACAGGGTGGTCTTAAAAGCACTCATTAAGACAGTTTTAGGAGTGGTCTGCTCTGCTGGTGGATGACTGCTGATGCATAAAAGCAGCTCAAAGCGAGCAAAAGTAATGTTGGATTTGGGCTTAAATATAGCAACTCAGGCATACCTACACTACGCCATGAAAACAGAAGTGGGAACCCCAAGCTGGCTGCAGTCCATTATCCCACTCTGCAGTATGATCTCCATCAACCACCAATCACACACACTTATTTGACCATTTATTTGTGACCCACTCAGTGTACCGCAAAGCGAACCAATCTCACCTTCACTGCATGACAGCTCTGCGGCTCTGGTTCACCGTCACCATCAGGTACCACCTGCATTGATGTGCTTTTATGCATTACAGAGAGGGATATCACTTAACTTCTGATGGGTGTGCCGCAGCATGTGCAGGGAGGATAAAAAAAGCAGGTCTATTCACTGAAGCTGTACCACCATGTCGACATACTTTGTACATTTTTTAAAAACTGAAAATGTGAGCCGTCAAGAAAATAGCTACAGCGCCCCGCTGACGTAAAAATTGATGGCGTGGTATAATCATGTCATGCAGTTGATGGTTTGCGAATTCCACAGGCTCTTCTTTTGCCACATGCGAGTGCTCTAAAAGAACTGGTTGCTTTCTAAATGCAGCTGCAACTGATGAAAGAAAGGCTTGTTTGCTTTATTTCTCAAAACAAGATGAGGCCATCAAGTGGGAAACAATACCATCTGACTACATGAAAATTGTGAAATCCTTCGTTATGGTTGTTCAAGCTTGGAGAGCAGTTGGACACAGAAGCTGTGTGTTATTTATTGATGCAGTGTGGAACTGAAGACTCCAAAGCCTCAGGAACACAGAGGTCCTAAAACCCACAAATAGGATATTGATCGCGTTGAAGGGTGGGATAAAAGGGAGGGGGAAAAAAAAGTATTTAACCATGAAGTACCCTACTAACTCCATTGAATGGTTAACTTGCTCCAGCAGCCACATTCACAATATTCAACATGCTGCGACATTCAAGAGTGTATGTTCCTATGACAACCCATCAAAATCACCCATTGGGAGGAAGGCTGACAACACGTCAGGGTGTTTAAATGAAAAAAACTGATCAAAAGTATACAAGATTCTATAGTGAACATGCACTCTACTATATTCTATTTTACTCAAAGGACAAAAGAAAGAGCTCAGTCTCCGTTAGTACACTAGTGTGCATTCGCAGTTTTACTCAACTACATGAGGCTAACAATGTAGCACTTACACCTACTTGCCTCTGCACATGCCCATTTGCAATGTTCCTAGCTTGATTATCTTAACCAGCATGTCTTACAAAATAAGCACCAGACAGCAAGAAGGGGGCGGAAAAGTCAAGAGCTGCTCGACCTCAAGTTTTCCTCAGAAGTAAAAACAAAAAATAAAATCAAGCTTTAATGAAATCACTCACAAACACAATTATTTCCATCTTACTGTCAAGTGTCCAACTTCATTTTTTTCCTTCCATGTTGCAGTAATTGATACTGAATCCGCAGCATCTGCTGTTGTGACGAATGGCAAAGATCTGTGACCTGAATCTGCCCCCTCCAACTAAAGAACATTGGCTAAATTAGGAATCCAACAACTGCAGCTGTGAGGGATAGCAACAACAATGTTACACTACAAAGTGTGCATGTGTAATATTCACATCACATAATGTCAGTTATACCTATATTGCAAAAAAAATGACCCCTTTTCTTTTGGGGATCAATGGTCATCTAGCCCTTCAGACCGAGTCACTGTGCAAGCATCGCCCCTTTCACTCATAGGAAGCTCTGGACTTCAGTATGCGCCTGACATCTCAAATCAAGGGCTATGGTGTCTTTGATTATAAAAGGTTCTCTATTGGAATGGTCCATTCTTATTTTTTTATATTTTATTTTGAGTTTATCTGTTAACAAAACAACAGGGCTCAGATGCATACATTATCACAAGTCAGTTACAAATACATGCACAGCACTAAAACTAAAAAGAGGCGGTGGACAAAGTTGTCAGGACAGGAGAACAGTCAGCTTATTTTGGACCTTTCTAAATGGGCGAGAAAGGGATCCCACGAGCTAGTAAAAGTGTCCATTGAGCCGGTGTGGGGTTTTTCCATCTGTATCAGCGACATCGTCTCAGTGACCCATAACTGGAAGGAAGGAGGATTTGAGGATTTCCATTATCTCAATATTAGTCTCTTTGCAACGATCAGTCCCAGTTCCAGAGGCTTCCGCATCACAGCAGGGAGAGTCCTCATTGTTTGTGTGCAACCAAAGATGACAAGTCCAGGCTCAGGTTGAAGGTGGCTATTATAGGCTCTAGAGTACCAATCAAATATTTTTGACCAGAAGCCTGTCAGTGAAGAGCAGGACCAAAAGGCATGAGACTATGTACCCTCTGAAATGCAACACCGGTCACACACAGGGGAGACTGAGGGATAGATCCTGTGGGAATGGTCCATTCTTAATAAAAATGACTCAAATTTATATTTTGAAAATATTATGCCTTGAATACAATGGAACAATTTATTTATTTATTTGTTATTGCCATTGTTTCCAGACACATGAAGACAAAATGCCCAATCAGGTGTGTAAGTGTCCCTCAGCTGCTGCCTCCTGGTACATTCAAACCTGTAACTATGGCATTTTTTGCAGTAGATGAAGAGTAAACTCTTTACTAAAGCTATTCCATGTGTCAACAACAATTTACCTTGAGGACGTGCGTGGATGACAAGGTTCAAAACTGTGCTCGATGTGTTTTTTCTTCCCGCTGTTTATTAACTGTAAATGATATAAATGAAACAGATACGTAAACAACAGTTATATAGAATATATTATGCAACATAATCAGCAATATAATTAGAAAACTGATATAAAAGACGATTCCCTGTAAATACACTAAACCATCCCTATGGCCATTTAACTGTACTGTATGAGCATAACTAACACATTATAAAGGAGAAGGGCAATACAGGAGCTGTCACGGAGGCTGCACTGCAATAACTGCACACATATTAAATTTTTTAATAATTCACAGGAAAAGTGAAGTAGGTGTGCCGACAGACAGCCTGAAAAGGCAATGACATTTGGTCAGAGGAGCAGCAGACTCATCTAAACCCTACTTACGCTGCATTTCCATTCCCATAATTGCCAGATTAGAGGCCTATAACAGCTATGTATCTCATTGTGTCTGCAGTAAAAAGCTACACAGCAACACTTTAAAGTGCAGCTGTCATTTTTATGTGCCCTTATAGAGCAGAAAATGAATACAGCTTTAATGTACACAACCACAAGCACCTCATCATTGGTCATCGCAGAGGTGGAGTTTGAACTAGCGGCAGCTCTGGTGGTGGAGGGGGAGTTGTCCATTTATCAGCCGGGAGACACGCGTGTGTCACAGCTAACGATTACTGTTGTTCCTGCGTGGCTTTTCGTCCACCTTGGCTGGCCAGTCGGTCTGGAGTGCTGATGAGAGGTACAACAACTACCTTGAGAGGTTCTTAGCAGCTTTAACGATGAGGCAGAGACAGCTGACGAGGACAGGGAACTAAACATGGACGGAAAAGCTCGAGCCATCAAAACTAAGTGCGCCCCTAACCCCTTTATGTTATGCCATAGGTCATTTTGTGTAAATAATGCACACAGTGATAAATTATTTTCATTGTGAAGGTTTATTTCATTCCTTCTATTAGCCTGTTCTCTCCAACTTTGAAGTTTTCTCCCTTTATAGAATGAAACGTGGCATTAACCGACTCGCACTGTGTAGTCAGTCTGTCACTTCTCTCCTGGATTTAACCATTTGAAATCCCTCCTACCATGGATTTCTGGATCTGAATGCTGCAGGATTTCTATAAAAAGGAAACAACAAATGTATCATTTCAAAAAGGGGAGTCAGTCTGTCTCAAACGAGCTTCCAGCAAGAGAGGGGAAAAAAAAAGGACCATAGCGTCCTATTTGCATGAGCAGACAGAAGGTTAATAACACAAGCCCTGCTGTGACAAAGGAGAAAAAGAACAGAGTTGGTAGAAGGGATGGAAAGTGCTGATCCTCCACTTCTGGCTCCCGAGAATCCATCTAAGACACAAGGGAGGAGCGTGGAAGTAATTAGAGCCCCGGATATGTGATGGGTTTCATGTACAGCACCACCTCCCTTTTTCACTGCGGCACCTCATTTCCCAAAATGCATGTTGAGACAAGGCAGCAACAGCAGCAGCGGCCACAAATCTGAAAATATTTCTCTGATTTTCAAAGATGGGTTGCTTCCAGAGTTAACAGCTAGAACAGGTAAAAAAAATAATAGCTCAAAGAGGAACAAAAGTGCTAAATATTTGTGTTAAATATGAAAATAAACATGCAAATATATGATCACACACACACACAGGTCTAGTCATAATAGTTCATATATTTACATTAACCATGAAGCTTTCAGATCTAATCTGCACTGCAAAATACCAAAAGGAATGTAAAAGAACATAAGCTGCATGTCTGAAAACATGGCATCAAACCTTATTATATTCAATGTAACAGTGTAATTCATATTCTGCAATAATGTAATAAAGTGTCTCTTTGCACCCACCAAGTTCATGAAGATATTAATACTGACATGTAATTTTAGCAGGCCTTATTGACAACGATAACAGTGTTAGGTTACCCCATGATTGAATTAGCAACATGACGTAAGCTAAAGGTGCTGTACAGGTAGACAATTTATGGTGAGTTAACAAGTTGATGGTGCTTTAGCTAATGTCACCGGCAGACATCTCATTAAAATAAAAATGACAAACCTGTATGAGGCAACATCCACAAAGAGCTTGAACTGATTTTTACAAAGTTATACATACAAGAAATGTGAGCGTCCGCACAAAACCAATGAAAACGCTGTGGTATTTTGTCGGTGTACCCAAACTTTTGGCTCACCAGTGCAACCAATGCAAAAAGTTAGTCTGGAGCCCTGCTGAATAGTAGAAATTATTTAGACATGTTCAATTTTGATAAAGAATTCAAAAGCATGTAGCTTGGAAGTGGTTTGACATAAAGGCAATGAGAAAAATGTTGAATATGAACCAAAATTTCTGATGATGATCTGAACTCTGCGTAACATGTAAATTCAATTGCGCTTTTTTGCAATTTGCTAATTGCAACGTCTTAAATCGCGATTTCGATTTAAAAACGATTAATTTTTCAGCCTTTATTCACAGGATGGCACTTTGCTTTCTGTGTATCTAGACGTCACTATATCCAATACACTTACTTAAAATACTACATCTCTCAAGCTGTAAATGCTGCTTTCCCTGCAGTTTCTTTTAGCCATCGTCTCTTTCCCTGCATCTTGGCTGAAGAGTGCAGTTGAGAAGTCACCAGAGGGAATTGATCACCAGGAAAGGGTTGAATCCCCCCCCTTGCTCTGGAATAATGAAGCTCTCTATTTCAGGACTATCTGGTGATTTCTTTTTTTCCTGTAAGGCTTATTGTCTCTATACATAGGCTCTCTTCCTTCTTCTCTGTACCCTTGGCTCATACCAGCCCAGATATGAGTGAACTGGGAATATGGCTTCAAAGTTACAAACTCTTTCCCCCTCCTTTCTCCCCTCTTTGGCAACTATGCACAGCGACTATATCTGTGATGCAATAGTTTTGATGAAGTGTTAGTATTTCAATGTTGGGGGAAATGAGGGTGGAGAAAAGCTTCTATCCAAACACATAAAATTCTGACAAAAAAAAAAAAAAACAGGTGTATGAGCAACAGAATCACGCAAAGACACTCAAACAGCCTATAAATAGCATAGATCCATGGCAACCTGAGATTTGTTGTTTGCCGTCACATGCTGCTGAGAGCGAGACAAGAGCGGGGACTTAAATAACACTGGGAGATTGGTTTGTGTGAGAGGCAAAGTCAAAACAAATTACACCTTTTTTGTCACTACAGGCCTGCCGGTAAAGCATCTGAAATAGCCTTGTGCCTCGGGACATCTTACCACTGAAAGAATATGGCGGCAATATCCTCGGAGGATGTTAAAAAAACAAAGGGTTGAGGGATAGAGGAGAGGATGGGGAATGAGAGGGTTTAGATCACAGGTGGTGATTTGACCACATAACTAAGCCTTTTCACTTAATCCGTTGCCCCCCCCCCAGCCTGTCCCTTCCCATTTCACAGCAGAGCGGTGCTATATCCCACTAAAGGTGTTAAAAAATAATAAATGCCATTACATTGATGCATCTTCTTTAATCTTCTTCTTTCAACTTGTCTTTTATGCAATTTTCCCCCTTTTATGCCATACCTTCAAACTATTTTCTTTCACTCCCCCCATCCTTTTTTCTTTTGCAACACTAGCTCTGTAACTTGAGATATTTATCAAAGCTTTAATTGATTTTTGGCTTAGATAAAACTTCTCTGCTGTAACTGTTTCAGTTTAGCTGTTTACTTGCATTTGTTCCCATGTGTTCTTCATTAATTTTCAGCGAGTGGGTGATTCATCATGCTATTATGGTGGGCTTGCACCCTCGCCACACATGGACACGGACATCTACATGCCTGCAGTTTTGTTCCCACTGGTATCTTGAGGATGTGTACATGTGGTACCACTTTGGTGGCTGGTGCTGTAATGGCTGCGCTAAAGGGTTGGGAGAGAGCCAGGGTTGTCAAACAGCAGATGGATGGACCCATTGGCAGCATGCACAAGGTGCTTGCCTTCGTCCAGCCTAGCCTCAACTGGACTGGAATCAAAAGAAAAAGGTAAGTGAGGCATGCAGGACTAAAACCGAAATAGTAACACAAAATCAAAATGACTTATTTACAGCAGCAATTTGCACTTTTGTTCAGGTTGGGGATCCTTAATGTCTTATATTAATTAACATCCATGAATAATAGTAATGAATTAAAGAATAAGCATTTCAGGATGCAATCTAGAGAACTTTAAAGAGCCTAAAACCTTTGATTTATTTTAAAAAAAGAAAAATCAATATGGAAGAAAAAGAACAGATTGTTAAAGCCTCCGGATCGTCCCAAAAAAAAGAGAGAAAGAAAGAAAGAAAAAAAACTAATAAGATCAAAGTGAAAGTGTTTTCCCTCATCTCTTTTATGCACATGTACAAAGCATGAGACAAACAACATTTTTCAGGCTCAGACAACTGAGACAATTTGCTGAAATTGGATGATACAGCTCAATAACAGAATCTAATCATTATATAACAAAGCTCTCATTGTATTTCTTCATATATTTCATCACCGGTGGCTTGTGTGGCATTACACACTGCTAACTGCTGCGCTAAATCTCGTGCTGTTGTTTGTGGGAAGAGGCGATAAGGGAGGAGGGAAAACATTTCAGTTCCTGAGACTGCTGTAAAGGACCTGCTAAATAGATTTTTTTTTTTTTAACCAGTGGCAGTCACAAAATTACAAAATAACTGAAGAATAAAACAGTCTCTGGTTGTGATGCATTTCACGGCTTTTTCATCTTCCACAACATGACAAAATGTGACTTTTCTTAAGTACATTTCACAGGAGTGTTTTCCAGACTAGATGTCAAAGCTAAGTGCCAACGGTTTGAAAAAACGTTCAAAAGTCAAGAAAAGCAAAAAGCAAGCATCACATATTGATAAATAATGGGTTCTGTATTGCAGCTTTTTCTTCCCACTCTGCTGCTTCCTCTCACTGCATTTTTACAACAAAGCAGATCTGTCTGGAGCCACCAGGAGCCACTTGATGTCAAGCTGAGATCTTCAAAACGAGAGACTGTCTGACATCCACTATTAACACCTGCTGACACTACAGCTGTGGTCTTTTCACTGACTCCAGCTGTTATGCTTCAGATATGATGTTACAAGTAGATTTTTTCATTAAATACTATTCAACGCAGTTATATAAGAAAGTGATAATTGTTCAGGTAATTTCACAATATCAAATCAGGAGTTGGGACAGTTGGAACAATCCTCATTTAAAAAAGGAAAAAACACTTTGCAATGTTATGTTTCCTTATCACAATTAAAAACACATGCTGGCATTTTATGTTTTGACTTAAAATTTTCCACATATTCTCCATACGTCAGAGGTCCTGAGCACACCCTCCATATCTTCCAAAGAAAATTTAATTTACTTATTAATCTGACCACAAAACCCTGCAAAATGTTAATGATTGTTTATTTAACAGTAGTTGCAGTTGATTTACTGACAAACTAGATGTCTCTGCTGCTAAGCAAGTAAAAAATTACATGATTTACAAAAAAAACAAAGGTTGAAAATGATCATTGAAGCAAGATCAATTTCTCCCCATCTTTGGTTTTTCAAAAATTACAAAAAACAGAACAAGTCTGAGGCAAAGGTTTGGGTAGTAGTACTTCTTCTGACAAGTGTAGAAATCTTCTTTGTGCCAGTTAAAAGTTTATTACTTCTTTCTTGGGGACTTTTCATCATTCTTCCATTAAAAGGATGTCCAGTTTTGTGAGCCAGGGTTCCTTGTGCCACTGGCTGCAATACCAAACCAAATGTGATCAATCCCCATCCTTAACAGTTGGAGATTTGTTATTTTGTTCAATTCTGCACAGCAGAACAGTACAGGATCATGCCAGAGTCTGACGACTCTTCCTTAGAATTTTATGCCGTCAAACAAGGTTTTGATTTGCCTTTCTAGTGATTACATCAACTTTCCTTGGTCATAAAAACCTCACCTTGAACTATTATAACAAACTGAAGAAACAGCTTTCTGAAAAGACTTTGTAATCTTCTAATAGCGCACTCCTGTTGGCCAACACATCATTTGAATTTCAAAGTGCAAAGAAGCTGCTTGGAGGTGTTAGCTGCTGCTGACTGTTAGGACAAGGGTTGAAGAGTCAGTATTTATGAAGCTTTGAAATTTGCCTCGCCTGACCTTTACTTGCTAATAACTGTAAACAAGCCTTTGCTCTAACAAGCTCATTAACTCATTGCCAACGACGCCATTTGGCGTCGTTGGCAATGGCAATGGCAATGGCTCTGAAAATGGCTGGCAGTCAATGAGTTAAGACAGAGATCTTAGATAATGTTATCCGAGAGAAGTCCCAACCTTCTGCACGCTGTGAATCTTTCTTTAATTCTTACAGTAAAACTGTCCACATAACAGGCCCCTATTTTGCTTAAAAATGTTGAATTGGAAGTTTTAGCTTTTACTTTTTGCTATTTGGAGATAAGTGGATATTGTAGGCATATCAAAACATCAGTACAGCACCAATCTGCTATTTGAAATCTTATTTATAAACTTAACTTCTTCCTGTGGATTAATCTTTTGGGCGAAATGAAGAGGACCCCCTGGAGTACAACCACTGCAGGCTGGGAATCACCATTACACAATCGGAAGATTCTGTTTTTGAGCACTGAAGATATATCAAGTTAGACAAATTGCACTTGAAAATTAAGAATTTTTTATGACGCACATAATTGCAAACATTTCAGAAATCCTTATTGGCAGCAGATATCTGAAAATACAGACATTGATCATTTGAATGGCTTTGGAAAATCAAATGGACATTGCAGGCTGTGATCACAGATTTCTTATTCATTCAGCATGACAGCTTTTCCTTTGGGCTGAGCAATGGGACATCAAGATCAAATCCAACAACAGCCCCCTCTGTGCCAACTTAAAATCAAGCAAACACATTCATACAACCACACAAAAGCAAAGGAATTCTTAAGCAAAAGATACCCTGAAGGAAGAGTGGGTTTGCTTTATATGGTTGCTTTAGTTTAAATCAACCTTAATTATTTTCATGCAAGTAATTCCACTTAATGAGCTACAACATGCAAAACAGCTACCTTTTTCTTCTCAATTAAAATCAATATTTCCACTAAAGACCTTTCCTGAACTAATGTCCACACGTCTTCCATTGCTTTTTCAAAAAGAATGTCAAAGAACAATAGATATCATCAGCGAAGCCCAAACACAACCTGTTTGTTGACAAAAGCCTAATATCTGTCTATTATAGAACAAGCATACAGACACGGATATACACACACACACACACACACACACACACACACACACACACACACACACACAGGACCGGTATGCAGATGAAATCATAGTTGGCATTAATAGGTAAACACACTAAAGTAAATAAATTCCATTAAAAAGCTGACATGTTTAATTTAGTTGAGCTTTATTGCCTTATTGGCTCAGTTGTAAGTTTGGCTTAAACAGAAGAATGGGGGAATGAAGGGATGCAAGCTGAGACCACTGCAGGTAATTATACTCTACACACTTGTATTCTGGGGGGGTCAGCTCCAGTCCCTCCCCTTTGTTCTACAATCAATAGCCTCCAAGGAGGTGGTGAGAGCGAGGAGAAGGGATAGAAAAAGACAAGGAAAAAAAAACAGAATGAGAAAGTTCTTATATTAAGCATAAATTATTGAACAGTGCAAGTGTGAGTAAGTGGGAGCAGAAAAATATGGCCAAATACTCACAGTTAAGAGGTTGAGGTGAAACATCTGGTGGTATTAGCAGGCCCGTACACGGGGCTGTACTCTGCTCAAGGAAAGGTTGTGGGAAATGGGTACAAAAGGAGATGGCAAGGGATAAAGTGCATCCTTTTGACTTTCCATTAATCTGTGGGAAAATAAAAAGCACCGACTTTATTGTTGCCATCTTGTAAGATGACTGTGTAAAAAGAAAACAGTGCCAGATCCAGTGATGTCCAAGATGTAGCCAATCAGACCAGAATCTCGACTGAATTATGTTTGAAGGCTTTGGGCGGATGTTATAACGTGCCCATGATGAGAAATAATTGGCATTTCTTTTATTCCTCCTGCCATTAGGCTGCTGAACACAGGCAATGCTCATTTTATATAAATTTCTACCTTAAATACTTATGGGACTTGTATTTTTAATTTATTGGGACTTGGCCCATACCCCAAAGGGTTGGGGTTCAACACGTTTCACTGTTTACTGTTGAAAGTAGTTTTATTATTATTATTTGTATACACAAAATCACAGACCAGTTAATCAGGTGTACCTGTTCAATTTCTTGTAATGATAGTACTCAGGTGCAGCAGCAGCACAAGTTCATGTCAATGATAACTGCATCCAAGAAGTGAGAGGGTCCACTTGTAATGATGAGGGACAGAAATGAGCTGGTGGAAGTGCAATGCTACATCTGAAATAAGATAATGATTCCAGTAGTTAAAACAGCTAAACTTTAAACAGTTTAGTTGTAAAATGCCACATGCAGCAGTGATATTAAGAAGTATAGAAAAAATAGTACAAAACTGACAGGGACTGTGGTGCTTTTACTTTTTAAAGTTTTGTTAAGCGTTGCAGGTCATACAAACAAACTTTGAAGACGTTGAAAACATAAGTTACATTTGTAATGGAGTATTTTTATTAAAAGGTGATATTATTTGTGCGGTAAGATTAATTACCCTATTGCATGAATTTCTTAAGATTATTTAGAAATAAAGTCCTTTTAAGATAGCATGAAATAGGTTCTATGATATGCTTTTATAATCAGTTGAATAAATAAAACCTGTTTTTTTTTAACAAATCCATTCCATACCTTCCTTTTTTTTTTTTTGAGTATTTGTGATTTATTATAACTCATACAGTATGTGTTGTGTTTTTCAGATACCCGTTTTGTATTGGTTCAGTCAGAGGGACTTTAGTACTAGACCTTCATTTCTTTGAGTATTCAAGTTAAACCGGGATCGGAATATGATGCTCTTAACACAACATCAGTGTTATTGGTATAATTTGGATGGTATAGTATTATGATTAAAGTAGCGGGACACCCATGCCAGGCGTTGTCGTTTAGTTTCTGCGCACTGATTGTTCTGGGCCGGGCCGAGTCAAAGTCCAGGGTTGTTTTTTAGTCCCAGTCTGTCGGTGCTGGACAGACAGGTGTGACCATTTCAGCAACTGCTGATCTACTGGAACACACACACACACACACACACACACACACACACACACACACACACACACACACACACACACACACACACAC
>JAOXYM010000025.1:11353246-11390452 GCA_028567055.1 Leptatherina wallacei
GTGTGTGTGTGTGTGTGTGTGTGTGTGTGTGTGTGTGTGTGTGTGTGTGTGTGTGTGTGTGTGTGTGTGTGTCTACATTAACTCCAATTGTTTATGAAGATGGGAGATGTCTTTCAAAGTGGCTTGAAGGTGGCTTTCTATATCACAGGGCCATTACTGGCTCATTTAATCCCCATAAAACTGCTTTACCTCACTGAATGTCAGAAGCTTGAAATAACAACAGCTGTACTGGCTTAAATAAAATGCATATTTCATCGGATATCTGCCAATTGTCGGTCTGAGATGCACTTATCAGCGACGCCACAGAGCTAACTAGAGGCTCAACTTCTACCCTCACATGCTCTGTTAGCTCATTTTCACCTGGAAATTAGCATATAAACAAATAAAACACTTGAGAAGGCAATTGTCTGCCCACTCTCTGTGAATAAAGGAAAATTAATGTGGGGGGGTAGAGATGGTCAGTGACATTAACAGACTTTTGGCTCAGGAAAGGCACCAAACCGACCACTATGTCTTCCAACTGATTTAGCATTAATTGGCAATCTCTCTTTGCATTTTTAACAGGGTGATAAAGAAAAAAGGAAAAAAGGTTTATACGCTGAATGATTCTACCTTACCTGAGAGGAGAATTGGTTCGGCCTGAAGAGGGCAGGTGGACACTCACAGGTAGGCCCGGTTTGTAAATGGCTTAGCAAACATGGACGGCACTTTAATACGGAGCCACAGCGCCTCCTCGTGGACAGAAACTAAATGGTCACTCATTCCTGAGACGACTCCTGTTAGGGCAGGGGTGTCGGACTCCGGTCCTCGAGGGCCGGAATCCTGCAGGTTTTCTATGTATCTCTGCTCCAACACACCTGACTAAAATTTAATGGGTAATTGTGCAGATCTTCATAGGCTGTTGTATCCTTTTGATTTGAGTCAGGTGTGTTGGAGAAGGAAATATTGAAATCCTGCAGGACAGCGGCCCTCGAGGATCAGGCTTTGACACCTGTGTGTTAGAGGTAAAGGAAACCTGCGTACTTTTAAAAATTATTCTTACTTTATTTGCGTATTTCTTTACATTTGAAAAGTAAATGCTGAATTTATTAAACTTTCTGTTTGTTTTCAAATTGTGGCCTTTCACTTATTGCTTGCATTTGCATCAAATTTACTTCCCTAGCCATTTTTTTTATTTTTTTTTACCTTAACAGCTGGATTTGAGACAGGAAAATAATTTTTTCTGTTAAATTGAATAAGTTTAGAGGCTGAAGCTGTGTAACAAACCAAGATAGGGTTTGGAGATATTACCCGAAAAATGAACACATGTAGAAAACCCTGCTTTAGATATACTTTAGAGGCAATCTAATAATCCCCATCCATGGCATGGGTCACGTTTAGGAAGCATTAAATGGACTAACTGGGCAAGAACCCCTCTAGAACTGAGCCCCAGTTTGAGTTGACTGTTTACTTTTGTAGGTAGTCAATAAAATAACTTAAGATAGATCCAAAATGACTATGATTTGCTACACTTTGCTTTTATAATTTCAGTCATATCCATGGCGAAGAATTGGAAGGTCTGGAAGCAGAGATATTGAAACAACTTTAAAGACTCAAAGCTACTACAAAGAGACTTGAGATTGATGTGAACACTAAAAGACAAAAGGTAACTCAGACTAATAAGGGGCCTCAAAATGACTCAAGACAGACAGCCTTGAGAGATATCTATATTTTAAACCACAGCTATGTTATAGTTGTATAGATATGACTATCTAGTTTTTTTTATTTTTGTAGAAGGCCCAAAGGCACGCTGTCTAATGATGAACACAGGCAGCTAAGATAATACTTTTTGTACTTCAAACAGTACTTGTTCTTGTAATCCACCAGTCTTGGAACCAGTTTTATTTTACCAAAAAGGGCAGGCCCTCACAATCAAATTTTGCCAAAACTGACCTTTACCTGAGTAAACCTCATATCCCCAAGTGCAAGTGAATGCAGCATGTAATGTATGACTAGATGTTCTACATCAACATTATCATTTTCTTGATCATAATTCAGCATTTATACAGCATCATCTCACCAGCTATCTGTGTAGATGACTTTTATTGGTCTAAATCTTTCATTTCATAAGAACGTGAAAGTCATAAAACCAGAACCAATGACTGTGCAAAGTTAAAATGGCCAAGAATACTGTAGAAACACAGATAAAATGTATGATGTATGATGCATGATGCATGCAAAGACTTATGTGTTTGTGCAGCAGTGATTGCAGGATCATCAAAAGCAACCAGTTGTGGATTTAAAAAATATATCATTGGCTTTTTTTGCTTTTACAAATTTTGTTTTACATTTCACATTATTGTGAGTTAATTATTTCCAAAAATCTAGCCATCACATTGACATGGGCCACCATTTTATCCAGTCAGGTCTCTTTTAGACTGCTTACCAAAATACTTTTATTGGCTACCGATTTAGTTTGTCATTAAAAATTTCCAGATGAGAAGAAAAGAAGGGAAAAACAAATAAATTTGCAACTGCAGCAGTAGACTAATGATGTCACCGATACAGCTCATTAAATCCAAACTTGTATGTTTACCAAGAATTTGAAATTGCAACCCAATTAAAACAATTCTGAATAATCATACAAAGGTGTTTCCTTAAGTAGACTGTGCCTGAGACTGACAGTGAGCCTAAAAAGCAACAAGCAAGGGTTTATATTATATATTTTTATTTTTTGCTTTGCTACAAAAAAGTCCCCGCATTTTCTTTTGACCTCATAAAAAACACAAAAAGAAAACACTCAAGTACAAAATGGAGTTTACAAAACCGCCCAATGCTACCCAGAAAAAAATAGGCAATTGTATTAAAAAAAGACATACCTTATAGTCTACAACTACAAAAGAAGATAGAAAACAGGTTACTTTAGAAGAAGGCAAGTATCCGCCCCAAAATGTGCCACTTAACCACAATCAATTTCCTTGAATATAAAGTAATGCAAATACTTTACAATGTGTTAATGCAGGCACATCTCTGCACTACTACAGCAAAACCAAGTAACAGTCAAATCCATCACATGAATATACACTTCACTTGTTCTCCATTTTTGGCAACAATTCCTCACATCACACGGATAAATCAATCAGCAAAGACTTCTGGGTAGCAATATTTTTGGTTTCTTGAGAACAAAACGTCCTGTGTCTACAATATTAGACTGTATGTATGAGCTTCAGAGACATATATACTGTATACCATGTATTCAAATCATATAAATATATATATATAAACAAAAATATACTAAACTATTCTTAATACAAAGGATCAATGCCAAATGGAAGCTTACAATAGAAACTTCAATAACTTAAACGATAAAAAAAAGGAATACTTTCATACATTTCTGAAACATGAAACTTAAGCCCTATTCACCTTAATTCTAAGGATTTTGGAATTTTCTTTTTTGTCCCAAATTCTTCTTGATTATAAAGGAAGGACTGGTAAAACAGCATTCATACCTTGGTGTCAAGAAGTATAAATACTTTTAAAAAAAACAAAAAAAACCTGTACAGTACTCATGTATGTCCAAACTGCAAAATAAGTTAGTGTCAGATAACTATACAGATTATATACAGTTTAAATACAAAAGAAGAGATTCGCAAGTGGAGTCAACTCGAGTTTGTGAATGTCGTGTCGGCTTAGGTTGAGTTAGTTCAAAATAATGGATTCGAGTTGGAATACTTCTCACGCTAGATTTAGCAGTTGCTGTCTTCACACCCGTGACAGGTTTGATAGGGCGACCTAAACAAATTAAATCAGTCATTCGCACTTTTGCCTTGAAATGATAATAAAAACGGCAGTCAGGGTGGTTGGAGTTTGGGTGACGGAGACTAAATAAAAGAGGGATCTTTCAGCACAGTTACAAGCCTGGAGGTGGAGAGGAAATACAGACACATTCATTCCTGACACCACCTGTTGTAGCAGGTGCCCAGTAAACATTTTAGCCTCCTGCAGAGACAAATGGGGGAAGATGCAGGTTAGGGAAGAGGGGGGTGGGAAGCTATTTGGTTCAGGAGAGGTACAGATCTGTAAGGGCGGACAGTTGGCGTTGTCGTCAGTCTACGTCACTGAGGTCGCTGACTGCCTCGTCCTGCACGATGCTCAGATGGTTCATGGCACGGCTGAAGGCCACTTGGACAGCTTTACGGATGCTGGATGTGCGTCCCTCCATCATTTTGATCTTGTCAATGGTCTTGTCTATCCCCAGAGGAACCATCTTGGATCTAGGAAGCCACTGCCTGAAGGAGAGAAACATTAGGATTACGTCATCGGAACAACAGCCGTGTTGAATGTCTTCCTGTTATTCTGTTCAGGAAAGTGTCATTAAATGGTATTTATGTTTGTATTCAAAGTTCTCTGTCATCATCTGATGAAATCATCTTGCTAGATTTTGAACTTGAATTCTGTTCAGCTACAAGGAAAATAAAATAAAAAAAATACCTATGCTGAATCTAATTTTTGATTGGGTGCATAGCCTCCACTGCCCACCCTGTCATGTGGACATTTTGTTCCCATGGAACTGGCATTTTTTTTACCAAAGCTACTTCTCTGTTTCTTCTACCAGCCCACCATAAACAGCAGACTGAAACTGGTCCCGTCTATAAGATGGGCTAAAAAGAAACAAAACATAAAAACTAATTTACAAAGCTACTCGCAGCCACAGATAGTATTGAAATTTTACTTTTGTTCAAAATTAACATTCATGATAGAAAAGTGGCAGATATTCATATTTTCAGTTGATAAAATGATAAAATGTTTCACAGCGTTCCTCATATGGCTTTAATGACATAATTATGATTAGAATTGATAGTTTTCGATAGCATGTTTGCAAAACGTGCCTGTTTTTGCATTGTGAATGTGACACAAACACACATCTACAAACAAGTTAAATCACAGGGACTAGTTTAATTGTTTACCAACCCAGATTATGTATTATTTATTCATTGATATATTGATATAATTGACCCGTCTGACATCCTGTCCCAACATTTTGATGGGAGTTCAGGGGAAAATATCCGGTGTCTCTCGAGATGAGAGCCATTTGTTGTGTCTTGACAATTGATGTTACGCAGCCACCAGAGAATAATGATCAGCTGACGGAGGGGGTTGACGGGTTTACCCTTGCAGTAGCTCGTGTCAGCTTAAATCACTCCGGCAGGCAGCGGCACTCACCAGCTGCGCTTGTTGTCGAAGAAGAGGACGAGGTAGAGTTTCTCTTCGGCCTTGTACTGCATCTGCTCTCCGATGCGTAGCACGTCCATCGGGGGAATGGGGATGGATACCCCATTGTGCTGGCAGCCAACACGCGGCATGTGGGGGTCGACGATCTACTCACAGTAGAAGAGGCAAACAGGGCAGTTACACGCCAGTGCTTGCACGGCAATCATGCATTCACATTTTAAACACGTCATGATTGTCTATACACACAAATGCATGCCCACTACCAGCTTGTGTTTACAAGATTTCTTTCCTCTTTTGTCCTTTCATGCAAAGATCAAACTGCTGGTTTACAGTGAAAGGCTGCCACCTAGAGGATAAACTGTACAGTCTAAACAGCAGGTAATCCTGTTCACTTGCAAGCTAAGGGAACACCTGTAACCGTACTAATGCTCCAACCTCTGGAGCAAGGCTGTTCCGATTGATTTTCAGTGTCCCCAAACACAAAAAGTGGCATCAAAACAGAGTAAAAAAGACTGTCATGCTGTCTCTGCCGCGCACACTCACCAAGGCAGGGTAGGATGGGTATCCACTACATTTGGCCCAAACTAGCTTTAGGGGTTCCAATGCAACTGTTGCAGCACTAGCAGGCATCCAAATATTGCTGTTGCCAACCTCTATGGGAGCAGGAACAACAAAACAAGTAATGTGTGTGTTTATACACACAAAAACATGTTTCAAAAGCCGTGCTGTGAGTGCAAGATCACACAGCAAATCAGGGTGGGAAATTAACTTGGAGAACTACAGTGAGAGACAAATATTAAAGTTTGCTGGGTCACTTTCAGCATTTAAGTAGCCAAATTTGAGTTTTAGACCAGGATCAGGTTTCCAGATGCTGGTTGGTTCCATGCCACAAAGGCAGGCAGAGAACATAGACTCACCAGGACTTGGATTGTAGCTGCTGCTAATTTCCAACCCTGCTTTTTATGCAAGTATGAATATCAGATGTCTGCAAGTTCTATCAAATGTGTCTTCTATAATTTTGTAGCTAACAACACAGGATGTTAAATATTTAAAAATATACAAAACATGCAGACATCTGGGACTGTACAAAGCCGATTACTTACTATTATACTTAATAATACTATAAGCTAGTGCTAATGCTGTATAAAAGGTTTCAATCTGTTGTACTTTGCTAAAGTAATTGTCATCATTTCATTAAATCCTTGAGGTGAGTTTGATTATTTTCATGTTACCTGCAGCGATTCGTGCAGCTTTTGCAAAGTTCCCTGTTTCAATGCAGGCGATGAGTTCACTTTTATCATCTACGGTGTTTCTCCTCACCAAAGCAGGTTTTCCCTTCCCACATTTTGGAAGACTGAGAATGGTGCTGAAAGCAAAACACACAAGCATCACAACTACAGAGTCAAACTATGGCCCGCTGGAGAAACAGATGACTAAACAGGACAAACAGACCAGCTGGAACTGACCGCTTTGAGCCTGGAAACTAAAGGCAGCTTTATATATACTTTTCATACTTAGCTGTATATTCTAGGTGACACAACTATATATATTTAATGACCTGGTGCTTCCTGGCAGACTGCTACATGAAGATATGGAGGACTCCGAGGCACAGCGTCTTCTTGGCTCCACAGACCTACTGGTTCTCCCGGCTTGTTGCACTTCCTTCTCCTCTTCTTCCTCCAGAAAACCTCTCGACAGGCCTGAGAAAAGCCAGAGCACAGACTTACATCCAATTACAAAGATATAATGTTACATCTAAAAGCTACAATCTGAGCTGGAGCCATTGCTGTCGAATAAAATAAGGATGATTATGTAGCCCCAACTTGTTGAGTCAATCTCTCTTGTGATGTCTGAACACAGATGAAAAAGGATGAAGACGTGACTGTGCTCTTTTCAGTGTGTGTGTAAAAACTTTTAAGCAATCCAAGAGCTAGGGAAGCATATGGAAGAGTATTTTTCTCTCTCACCCGTGTCGAGCCTTTTCACTGGAGACTTTCCCTCCTCTTCATGCTCTCCTTCTCCCTCCTCATCCCCATCTCTGCTGTCACCGTGCTTCCTCTTCTTGCCGTGAAGCAGCGTCTCCAGCCGAGGTATGACCACTGACAGGAAGGATTTGGAGCCTAGCTGAGCACCGTCTTCATCTTCTTCCTCCTCGCCCTCTTTTCTGTCAGCTCCATCGGACTCCATGTCTCCGCTCCTGGGGGGCTTCAGGGGGCTGGCGGTCTTCGACTTGCGAAAGAGAACAGCCGTCCGGCGGCTGACTGTGCCCGTGGGCTCTGCGAGGGTGGACGTGGCCACCACGCTCACGTCTCCGTCCAACAAAGCGCTCTGGAGGCTGTCGTGGGAGTGGCCATTGAGGCGTGGGGTAGAGGAGAGGAGGTCTGGCATTTCCCTATCTAACTTGATGTACTTGCTGGGTAACTTGTCTTCACAGTCTGGGGCGGCGTCGACCGGTTTAAGGGTGGGGGGCTCGGGGTCTGTGTCCGAGTGGTTGAGGGGAGGTATGGCGTCCGACGGCTCCAGTTTAGGAGGAAGAGACTTGTCTCCTGTGGAGATGGTGATAAATATAAAAACTGTTTATAAATCAATTTCGCAACCCTGAAGAAACACTCACTGATTAATAAAGCATGTACTCTTTTCATCATCATGCGTTCAGAATAGTTCTGACATCTTTTGTTCATGTGAAAGCTTTGTTTTGTTACAGAGAGACAGGTGAACAAAATCTGCATCCCAGCGGGACAGAACAAATGTGGGAATGTCTTACTGCAGCAAAGTCATCGTTTAGACTGATCATTTGAACCTCGAGGGAATCCCAGACATTCATAAGTTAGGATTTTTTTTTTTTCATGCACTGCTGGACAAGAATTGACAACAACCATGTATCTGTTCTGTCTCAACCTGAGCTGTTGGCTCGTATTAAAGTGTCTAAACCAAGACCTCTCTTTCTTTAAGACAGAACCAAACAGGATACCATTCTGCTTATGAATTATGAATCCTCCCACGTTCATTTTAATTCCACCTTTATGGACTTATGTGCTAAATTTATGGAAGTGTGCCAACATGGTCACTTTGTGTTGTGGCCAAGTATATTAATGTTAGCAAAGATGCACAAATGATAAACAATGTAATATCAAAGTATGTAAGTGGTTATTAAAGACGGACATAATTGATGTTTTCAGAGAGCGTAATCTTGTACATGCTTTTTTGCGAAAAAATTATATTCATAAACAGTCTCTGAAGCAAAATAAACACTCATCTCCATACAAACATAACAGGTTTCTGTGTTACAGTGGCCTGACGAGGAGACTTCTTATGATTGTATTCTCCAATTTCTTTGGTATTTTGGAGCCGATTTATAGTACTGACTAAAATAACATGTTTTGAACACACTAGAGAAAGGGAACCACTATGTCATTTCTGCTTTGTGAGGCTGCAATAAATTTAGTAAGAATTTGTAAATCAGGATATGGGGCCATTCTCTATGCAACCACAGAGGCTTTGTGCTTTAAAGAAAACTGAAGTGTTTCTAAACCTGGACCATATTTACAGTCAACATGGATAATAATGTTTGGAACATAAAACAACTGTAGGTGATAACAAAAGAGCTTGTTTCTCTGTAGTACATTCATATTTTTTTATGAACTTATGCAAAGTCAATAAGAACAACTTTGGCTAATAAAATGATTTCCACTGTCTCTGTGATGGCTCAACATTTAATGCTACAATTCCAAATTATAAGCCTTAGATTGTTTTCTTCAATTCAAGCTAAAGTTTTGCTTTTTGTACCAAGTGGTGTCTACGAAGCAAACCTAAAACCTGAATTAGAGAAAACAAGTATCACAACATCTCCAACACTGTCTCATAATGTGCAACTGATTTCTATACAAGACTAAATCAAAGTTAAAACATTGTTTTATTAAATCAATATCTTTGTTTTAAGTATGTACACTAATCTGTGTTACATCCAATATCAGCTGTTCAGCTTGTTTGCCAATAGGGACATAACGATTTTTTTTTTTTCCTGGAACATTATCATAAACAGATTTCTTTCTACAGACAATTTAATAAAAAACTACAGTATGGAGATAAACTGCTCCAGGGCAGGATTTTTGTTCAGTCAAAGTTGCCATGGTGATATAGCCAGGTTATGAGAGCCAACTTAGTGACAATAAAAACTGACTTTAGGTTCAGTGTATCTGCCTAAGCTTTTACTCTCAAGACTTCACCCTGAAAGTTTTATTACAGACACACATCTATCTCTGGAGGACTCTCATCCATAATGTTGTCAGACAGACTAACTATTGAGCCTGTTAGTGGCAAAAACAGGAAGTTCCACTTTGCCTTTTGGTCTATGCTGCAATTGCTTCCAGTGTCACTCAAAACAAACCCGTTTCCAACTATTTTCCCAAAGGAGAAAAACAAGGCTGCGGTCTAACTTCAATCCAAAAATGAACTTCTTCATGAGGGCAGAACAGACATATACATACCCTCATCATCTGTGAAGTGGCCATTGGGTGTCGGCCTCTCCTCTCTTGATTTACCCCGCTCTGTAAGGCACGGAGCCGATGAAGCTGAAGTTGACGAGGAAGAAGAAAGATGGTGGTGAGAGGGCAGAACTTTCCTAAGGCTTATTTCATTCCGCACTTCATTTATGGTCTTTTTGAGCAGTTTGAGGCGTTTGCTGCGAGAGGGACTGGACTTCATGCCACATGTCAGATCAAACTTCTCCAGGAGCTGCTGCAGCTGCTTGTCCATAGATAGATGATCCCGATTGGCTGGCACGAGCAGACGGTCCACTAAAGAGAGAAAAACAGTGACAGAATCAATATATGACTAAAAAAAAAAATAGTTGTGATCAATGTATTTGATGTATTCGGCATGTATTTTTGCTCTGTTTCTTACCGTCTCCCCAAGAAAACGTTGGCACTGCTTTGGTTTCAGGAGCTTCTGTCAAATGCATGCCGCTCTCTGTGTCAAAGCCGATTTTCTCCACATCTCGTCGGGCCTTTCTGAGCAAGACTCCGCCTTGGTCTCTGAGTCGAACGGCGGCCCGGTAAAAATAGGTGTCCTTCGAGTTGTATTTCATGCAGTTATCAATAATGAGGTTGAAATCAGCCTCAAACTGGTCAATGTTGTTATAGACCTGGGCGTCGATGCGCTGCCGCATGGTGGAGAAGTCCATCGGGTGTTTAACGTGGTCGAGGTAATCGGGCACCTACAGGAGGCATCAGATATAATAATAGCACTTCCTAAATACTTAAATCCGCCCCAAGAAAAATGACACAAATACCACTTTATATTGCACAATGCTGCCAGATTGTATATCATATTACTCCATTCCAAACTTCAGACTTCAGTCTCATACAGCTGAAGACTCTTGGATAAAACTAAATAAACGAAAAGACTGCGCCCAACGTGGGGCTCGAACCCACGACCCTGAGATTAAGAGTCTCATGCTCTACCGACTGAGCTAGCCGGGCTTAAAGTGAAGTGAAACCTTTCTCAGTTTCTGTTTCACCATCTGCTGGTGGACCCTGCTCTCATATAACACATTCCACTTAGGAGGAAACACTATTACTAACACTGTCTACACAGGGTGGGTGGGTATGATTTATAACCTGAGAGGCTGCACTCTTATCAGGTTCAAGTGAAATGAAGATGTGATAATTCTCCGTTATAAAATGGTAGTTTTTAATTTCCATTCAGAATGTTAGGGATATTAGAGATGAAGAAGGGTGATATCACAGATTTAGCGCCAGTAATTCATATTTCACGATGTCCCCAGACACCTTTGCACAATCTCCTTTAGTGCAACACAAAAATATACTAGATTTAAAATCAGTTGTTTGGAGAAACACATTGTAATTTAAGGCATTTATAATAAAAATTAACAACTCTTCAAATCACCTTGTAAGCAGTTATTTCCTTATCTTGTTAAATATCTTGAAACAGGTGACTTCATGTTATAAAGGAATATATGCAATTTTATTTCCATGAAACATTTCGTATTAAATTTTCTGCACTTAACTTACCACAAACAAGTAGCTTTCTACTATAAAGAAATAAGTCTTGGGAAGTAATTCTAAATACATGAACATAGCAACAGAAACAGCTCTAATAGAAAATCTCACAATTTTGCACAAGAAACAGAAATTTTGCATCATAATCTTGTTGTGTTTACAGTCATCCACTGGGCAAAAAGAAAAGATACAACATTCTTTATAGACGAACGCAATAAAGCTCAGAAAAAGTGTTCATGTGTCTGCTGCAGATCACCTCATTGACATCAACAGGCTGGGTGAAGATCCTGGCCTGGTCTTTTGCCTGGATCTGGTCCAGGAGAGTTCTGAGCAAAATACTGAACGGTGTCAACTGCATCTCCAGAAGGGTCTCCTGTAGTTTAATCTACAACAAGCAGAATTTCTTTTACCACTGCTGAAATAATAAAACAATCATGACTGTCCACTCATGCCCTCTCCTACCTCTTCCCTCTTTAGCTTCTCTCTCTTGCGAATAAGCTCCAGCAGCAGCCGGGCTCTCTCCAGGTCATGTCGGAGGCGGTGCCACTCCTTCAGCTGTTCCTTTAACGCTCTGCTTTCCTCCTCATTCTGCCTCTGGGGAGAAAGTTTAAGTAAAGAACAGAGTTGAGTGGAAAACTACAAATCCTCAGCAGGAACTTCATTTTCCTGTGCATGTAATTCCTCTACATTATGCCACTAAGATCTTTAGCAGTAAATCAAGGTTTGAACTTATAGCATTGTCCTCTCACAGCATTAGCACACATGAGACTCATACTTAATAAAAATTTTATCAAAGGCTCAAACGTGTTCAAATTAATGACTGTTCAGAGATCTATGATACATTTTTGAACACTGCTTTGCTAAAAGTTAATGTGAAGATATAGAAAGTGGTTGACTGACAGATGAACACACCGGCTGGGAGTTCTTCTGTGCTTGCAGGCTTGTCTGAAGGCGTCTGATCAGGGGCAGCCCATTCCTGAATTGCCTTTTCAGCATCCAGTAATTTAGAACCAGCTCCACAAAGGCTTTCTTCTTCTGTATTGACACCTGGTTTAGGATGGTTTGTAACCTAGAGAAGCCAAGAGAAGACGTTTTCAAAGAGAAGAGCATCCAATAGATACCAAAAACACTTTAACGTCCCTAAATGCTAATTCAGTCAAAGCATTCAGCAGCCATGTGTGTTCTATACACGCAGTACAATAATAATACCACCACTTACCCACAAGGCAAAACAAATTCAAAACTTAAGTTTCAATAAATATCTCATCCCAACATATAATGCAACTAGTAAGTGTACCTGTGAGCAGGAAAAGAAGGCACAGTAACAGGGGGTGCAGCTTCACTTTTATCTTCAGGCTCAGGCTTTTTGCTCTTACTCTTCCTTTTCTGTTTTCCTTTAGGAAACCCTTTATCCACTCTCCTAAAAAGTCCATTTCTGGGTTTGGCATCATCATAGATAGACAGAGGCCTCCTAACACACCCATTAGGTGTGTGAGCTCCACAGTAGGCTGTCTTTTTAACAGAGAAGGTGGGCTCCCCCGTTTCTGTTACATCTTTGATTGGCTCCATCTTCAAGAAGAGGCCAGCCTTCTGGGCACAGCTGACGTGGAAGGCAGTGTAACAGTTGGCTTTGTGGCACTGGATGCACGCCCCAACCCCTTTCTCCTTGCAGATGTAGCATGTGAGCTTCCAGCGGGCTGGAGGTATGTGGCAGACTCCATCAATAGGCTCAATAAAGGTGGTGTTGGAAAAGCCAACCTCGGGCACCCAGAGGGCGCACACGACGTGACCCCAGCGGTCATCGTCTGTCTTTTTCACAGCTCCTCCCTTGTTGGGGCAAAGGATGCAGTCTGCTGGCTGGGTTGATGACTGGAGGCAGTGTCTGCAATGCCACTGGCCCTCTGGAATATAGGGCACACCGTAACATTCTTGATGCACGGCCACATTACACACATCACAAAACAGGATTGCGTTGCTGTTGTGACACTCCCCGTCCATGCAGATGCAGCAAACGGCTTCTTCATCGGTGGGAACGTGCCTCTCACTTGCTTGATCCAGATTCTCCAAGTGCGATTCCTTCTCAAAGCGGTCAATGAGGAATTCAAAGACATTATTCGACACAGGACTGACTCCTTCACCTTTACGTTTTTCATTCACCAAATCCAGCCAGGCATAGTCTTCCTCATCCATGTCATATTCTGTTTCTTCATCAAGCTCTTCCTCTGTCTTCTCTGTGTATTTATAATAGGATAGTGGGCGCTTGGGAACTGCCGGAAGGTTGTATTCCACGGTTTGAAATTTAGGCTCTGGAATCTTTGGACCAGCATGTCCACTGGCATGAAGCCCACCTCCCTCTCCATGGCCAGTGATGCCCAGGGCAGCATTTCTCTTCTCCTGGTTGTTTTTTAGTCTAACCGACCTCAGGAGGACCTGCTGTGGTTTGTCAGCGTTCTCCTTATTGCCGGTGTTTGCCATCATCACCTGAACCATGGGGTCATCATCTGAGATCACGTCCAGCTTGTCATATATGCTGAGCCGTTGGATGCGACCGTCCAGCTCAAACTCCACGATACGCTGTGCCTGGGCATATGTCAAGATCTGCTTGTTGGGGGACGGCTTGATAGGAGATGGCGGCCTCTGCGGCACCGCAGTCCGGTGCTGCCGAACTTTCTTCTTCATCTTGATGCTCCGTGTTGCTATGGAGGCAGACAGCAAGGAGGAAAATTACCATGTATTCTATTCGGGTCTAATTAGTTAAAACCAAGGGCAACGGAGGCTGCTGCATTCTGCAATCTAACCTAATTTGAAGTAAAAAAAATGGAAGTGTGATAGAGTAACAGTATTCCAGGCATAATGCATGCTTACTGTAAAAAAGCAAAGCCCCATAATCAATAAAGAAAAATATTACAATCTGAGTGAGTTTATGTCTATTAGAGGGGACAAAAGCTCTTACACAACACAAGAGTATGTAAGTATAATGCAACCTGCCAATGAGATAGCAAATAGTATGTTTCCAAATCAGACCATCAATTAGAACTGGTTGCTAAGCTAGTCTTTCCCAACTGATGAGTCCTGCACAGTTAACGCAATGCCCTCTGGTTAAAAACACAGAACAGGTTTAATGTTCAGTAGTTTCCATGCATTATACAGTACTTTAACGACTTCATCGTCCAGGCTGATGAAGAGAGCAAAAGGAAGATGCAATTCAATACCAAGAAACACCAGCTAGTAAGTAAACTGGAACGTACTGGCCAGTCCGTTTTGTCAGTGACCTAGGGCATTTAAATGCGCTGGGAGGCGGTCACACTGGGCATTCAGAGAATGACTGCGCAGGAGTTAACACTTGTCCATTTGTTGGAGAGAAGCCTCTATATCACATTCAAAGTGACCATGGTGCTAACAATAACATTGCTAACCAGCTAGCTAGCGAGAGAGGCTAAGCACCCCCATCTTCGGAGCAAATGGCGTTAAACAAAACATGATCTCTTTTAAAACAACGTTGGATGTTTCGTGCCCAATATGCAACCAACAATAAACATCTATTCAGCATTGCATGGCTTCTCGTAAGCACGACACAAAACACAGAAAGACCAATAAAGCCACAGCACATACCTCGGGTGCACGAACAGTTTGGCTAGTGGAAGGAGACTATAGCTAGCCAGCAATCTTACAAAGCAACGGCGATACGGCCTACTAAATGGCTCTGATTCCGTTCACAATGTTATCATCCGACGAGCGGTACTTGGGTCTTATCACTTGCTCACAAAATGGGCAAAGACCTGCTTGGTGCCTGTGAAGTTTCCATGTTAAATTCCACAGAGAGGACAGCTGTTTGCTTTGTGGGCCATTTACAAAGGCTAGTTACTCGCTAGCCACAATCGAGCAGAGGCAAATAGCAGAAACAGCAGCAGGCTGGAGTACAGACGGATCATCCCCCAACACAACAATGCATTTAACCAGCAGACAACTCCCACCCGTACGTACTACTCTGCGTGTGACGCTGGAGGTCATGTTGGTGAGTCGTAGATTTCACACAAAAGACCCCATCTGTCACACAATCTATGTATTGCCTTTTGTGGGTACTTGCTAGCTGGACGCAGATAGACAAAGCTCCAAACAAAGCTTGGGTTGCAACTGTTGCCCAGTGTGGGATAAGCTGAGACCGCGATATTTATTTATTTATTTATAAGAAGCCTGTCTGCCACTTTTGTCTGTGTGTCACAGGAGTATGACTTTACAGGGGGTAACACAAATTTATGTTACCCATTACATTTCGTGACGTAATTATTATTTTTCTACCTCTGCCTCGCACTTTTTGCACTTCCTGAATTGTTGGTGTAACACTTTAAAAAAAAAAAAGATAAATAAATAAATAAAGTAACTCACTAACCACATAACGTGCTGTCCCAACAGACCCACACATATAATCTATTTTTACACTTTTAATTTTTGTGATTTTGTAGAAATAATATTAAAAAATATGGGGTGAAAATTTATGGGGAAATATTGTCAAAGTCTGTCTCAATATAAAATATGGTCATACATTTTAACACTTCTATTCTGTAACATTTGGGGCCTTTTTCATATTTGAAATCCAGATCCATGAACGCAACATGATAATCTGATTCTAAGTCAGTAATTTATTACTTCGTGGCTTAGCGTTACATTTCGCTATTATGTGCTTACTGTGTGACGTTCAAAACCTAAATAAATTATAATTATGAATGAATAAATTCAGTTATTATATTAATTTGTTGTTACCATTGAAGTTATTACAGTATAAATAAATTATTCAATTTAATTTGTAAAACATTGAACTGTGAATAGGTCATTTTGATAAATATTGCATAACTTATGTGAATGGCTGAAAATGATTAAGTATGGTGTTATGTAACGTAATAGGTAAAAGTAATTCATTACTCGCTTCGCCATACTGAAGACCCTGAGCCCAGTGACATCATAAAACATGTTCCTTCCGTCCGACGCTGTGTGGAGCTGCTTCTTCGGCCGAACGCGAACTGCGAGCAAACCAGGAGACAAAAGCAACAAAGTGAACCCCCCTCCGGATCAATCAAATGTGTCATATTTAACCGTTTAGGAGCCGAAACCTTGTGATCCCACTGTCTTATTTAACAGTAAGTATGCCAGGCTCATATAAATGTTTGAAGAGGGCTTAATGCGGACAGGACGTCGTGGTGAGTGTTTCTCAGATTCGGATCCCGTGTGGTTCGTGTGTTGCCACGATTGGGTTCTGCCTCGCCAGGTTAGCTTGTATGTCCTGTGTGTGGCCTAGCTGGCAGCTAACCAGCTAGCAATCGTGGTGTGGTCCGAAATTGACCTAAGGCATTTCTCACCCCACATAAATATAAACGGAGTAGTTTTAGAGGTGTCATCACTGCTAGTATTTTCGCTACGAATCCATGTGACTGAAGTGTTGTACCTGTTTGTTGATTTTTGTGTTTATTCGCGGCTAATCCAGTTAGCAACAAGATAGCCACCGACGTGTTTACTGATGATGTAGCTTCACTGTCAGCAGTATTTTAATAAAATGTGGAGCGTGTGATGGGGTATGGGATGCAAGTGTTTCAATAGCGTGGCAGCTTTCTTTCATTGCGGTTAAAGGAAAAGCCGGCGTGCAGATATTGAAACTGGTGCGTTAACAGAAGATGAAGGCTAGTCAGGGTTGGCTATTTTCTGCTGTCCTCTCGCATCTTCCTGAACTGCACGTAAGCCAAACCCGGAAAACTGTGTCAGTGTTCACATAGGAAACTTCCATTTTAATTTTTGGAAACAATCGTGTATTATTAATCTATTATACAGTTATGTATGCTTGCCACGCTCACGTCTATAATAAAATTATTGTTGCCCTGTATTGATTTGTAATTACGGACTAGTTCGATTAGTTTCATTGGAGTCACACTTGTGTACTTAAGTGAACCTTTTACCTGATGTGTGTCGCATGTAGGGACACATATGACGTTACTATTAAGACATTATTCTAGACCCCTCTGGATAGGATTAGCCCATAGTGGCAAAATATTTGTTGATATAGAAATGGAGATAAGTTACAAAGGCTAAACATAGACTAAGGCATTGTTCCTTCTTTAATGAGCACTTTTTTCTAAACCTGACATTTAGTTTTACAGTCAGGGCACCAAGGAATGTCATTAACAAAATTCCCACTTAGTTACCCGCTTTTAATATAAATCTAAGTAATACTTGTGTAATGATTGTTTAATTAAGTGCTTTATTGGTTATTAGAAAGGTGTGCCAAAAACTCCAGAGACTTTCTTGAAGGAGACAGTCAAGTATTGGTTATTACAGCATGAATTTTTACCTTGATCAGTAAAGATACATAACCCAACTTCATTTATTAAGCCCTTTAAAACAACCACAGCTGAAACAAAGTGCTGTATATAATTAAACAAAGCAACACAGGGAAATAAAACAATTAACAGGGAAGTAAATAATGAAATAAGTGTTTATTGTTTAACACATATAATCTTTTAAACTACTGGTCCAAAGTCGAATAAAGTAGCACTTTTTATAGACTACAACAATATTTGTATTTATGTACGCATGCCAAAGATAAGGCCAGTGATTTCATTTAAAAATGTAAGAGTGAGGGATTCTCAGCAAGAGTCAGTGGAAACTTTAAACCAGTTGAGTGTCTTAACTGGTTTTTCTTTCTGCCAGTGATTGTGTTGCTGTTTGTTGTGGTTGTTTGGTGTGTCTTTTTTTTCCTTCCCTGTCCTATTTTTATGCTTTGATGTTGCTTGTTCTTAGTGGGGGGGTTCTTTCAGTTTGTATACCTCACAAACCTAACTACATTCAAGGTGTGCAAATTAACGGCAGCAAAAATCCAACAAACAATGTGCGAACTGCATTTTTCAACATTGCTTGTCTAATCCTTATTTTGTTGTTTTTGATTTATTTAAATATTCAGCTGTAGCTCAGCACCACCAAAGCTGACTCAATGAGGACTGTATATTGATTTATTGATTTGATTTCAGTACATCCCAATACGTACTTGTTAGTTTAATGAATACATTTAAACACATTTATTTTTTGAGATACGTTGGTGTAGCTATTACAGATTTAGTTTTATGTCTGTATGTTTTGGACTAAACAAAGCCAAATGGGTGTAAATATTAGGTTTGCTGGAGGATTTGAATTGGATTATTGTTGACATGGTGGCCCATAAATAATTGGATATCACAGTGGGGGTTTTTTTTTGTTTGTTTGTTTGGGTTTGTTTTTTTATTCATACCAGCTGACACTAATGTGACCATCTGTGTCCACCACACCTGAATGAATGAATGAATCCTCACAGCATCTTACTATAGTTTAGCATTTTGTGTTCTATATTGTCCCTTGATGCTTTCAGGGAGGTAAGAACATTGTAATTCACAATGTTTTTTTTACCAAACATCCATTGAAAAGTTGTTAATTCAGACTTGTCTGTTCATTATAACCTCTTGCAAACATTTCTTTAGTAGTGTTACTGTTCCAGTTAGCAGGGAAAGGGTGCAGGGGTTGGAGCATGAGTTTTTGGAATCCAGACAGCTGACCAGATTGAGGAGTTCGATGGAAAAAGCTTGGTGCTGGCAGACTACCATTTTCCAACTGACTAGCACATAGTAGCTGTGATGCAATTCCTCTGCCCAAATCCTAAAAACATTCATGCAGGGGAACCTTTCTGAGTACTGGAAGGGCTGGCTAAACCTGCCCTCTGTAAATGAAAAGGCGTATTCACACAGAGACGACTATCTTGAGGTGGTGCTTGTCACCTTGCAACGTCAAATTTCATGTTTATTTCAGCAAAAATTGTTTTAAATCAAACTTAATTTTTCTGCCCCTATTAAATCATTTCAAGAAACTTAATTGTACGGTGTGCGTGGTGACTTTAATTTCAACAAATCATTGCTGTTTCTACCTCATACTAGAGCAAGCGGGTTATAGATGATAAAAATGAAAGTAAATTCTACCAGGTTTAAAGTTTTCTAGCTGGACTCGCGTATTATCTGTTTATGGGATCTTATCTGTTGGAACTGAACTGTTTTTGTTTCTCCCTGTCTGTAGGTTGTGACCAGAGAAGTGGAACTACTTCAGGCTATAAATGGGGAGGGACAAGCAAGTGCTCTGTGCCCCAGACTGCAATGTGCATATTACAACACCTGCTTGAGAGCCGCTGTATCGATGACTACGCCTGAAAAAAAGTGATAACATCTGACACACAAACCTGACTATTTACAAAAAAACAACCTTGGGCTGCCATGGATGGGGAGGAAGAGCTTTCTCGCTTGTGCGAGGATGTGGTTTGTGACTCTGATGGCTCCATAGAAAGCAAAAAGAGAGAGGCGAAAGGGACCTGCCTGAAAATTGAGGGGCAGGATGGCTACGTCTTCAAATCCTACAGCATTACCCCTCATGATATTGTAGACGCAAAGTCACCTGCTTGCTCCTCAACACTGGATAAAGACTGCCTCCCTTCTTTCCATTCTTTCCCATCTTTTGATTTATCTTCTCAGGACGACTGTCAGTTGGAGTTGGATGCAGCATGTAACACTGATCCAGCTTCTCCCAATGCTGAAATTGAAGGAAATGCAGAGACTGAGAATTATGAAAATAGCAATGAATCAAGTGAACATGTCCAAGAGGAAATTGAGGATGCAAATGGGATGGAGGATGAAACGCAAAATAATGAAAGGCTAGCATTTGGTAGCTCAATTGGCCCTTTTGTAACTAGAGATGGTGATGATTATAGTAATTTATTTAGTGGATACACAAGCACTCTTTATGATGTTGCCATGGACGCTGTCACTCAGAGTCTTTTGTCATCTATGAGAAGTCACACCAACCCAAGGAAAAAATCTCCTGCATGGAATCATTTCTGCATATCACCCCGAGACAATACCAAAGCAATCTGTTTATACTGCATGAAAGAGTTCAGTAGGGGGAAGAACGAAAAAGACCTCAGTACAAGTTGTTTGATGAGGCATGTACGAAGGGCTCACCCCACTGTGCTTATACACGAAGGTGGGGACATATCCTCAAATAGTCTGCAAAGCTCTTTTGCCTCACCTTTGATACTACCCGCCCCAAGCTCACCAAAAAATGGAGACTTATTGAATAGCATTCTTACTTCTGCCTCAAAAAACACTTCACCGTCCACCTCCTCAGCTGAGAATTCAGACCCATCATCCAAAGACGTGTTTCCCAAAGTCGAACCAAAAGTCGAACCGTTTGTCATTGCCGACACCGTTTGCAACGCGCTCTCATCTTCACATTCCAGCGAAAACCACATTGAAGACGTGTCAGACAGCGCACCAGAGCGTCCTCCAGGGACTCCCAAAAGCTCGAGTTCCCGTCGCAGGTCAGCTGTATGGAAGCATTTCTACCTGTCACCTATTGATAGTTCCAAAGCTGTATGTATCCATTGCATGAATGAATTCAGTAGGGGTAAAAATGGAAAAGATCTAGGGACAAGCTGTCTTATTCGTCACATGTGGAGGGCCCACAAAGAAGTTGTAATTGAAGAAAATGGACAGGGCAATCACATTCCTCCACCCTATACAAACCCACCCTCTCTGTTGCCCCGCGCCCAACTACAAGATGCTTTAGAAATTAAAAAAGAGTCACCCCTTCTGCCATCATCACCGGAAACCATATCAGATGAATTACCCCAAAGCATTGAAGAAAACATGGATATTAAGGAAGAATGTGAGGAAATGATGGCACTCTCAGGGCAGGAGTCCTTTCTCAATGTCTCCATCAAACCTCAGGGGGAAGATATACCCCTGACTTCCTCACCGTGCGACCTCGCCGAAGGCCCCAGCCTCAATCAGGATCATTTAGTTTTCCAGCAAAACAAGAAGATAATGAAACGGGTGAAATCTGAAGTGTGGCACCATTTCATAGTGTCACCAGTTGATCAGTTAAAAGCACTGTGCCGTTACTGTCCATGTGTCATTAGTCGGGGGAAGCGGGGCGACTTTGGTACAAGCTGCCTGATGAGGCATCTTATGAGACGTCACCCAGACGTTCTCAAAAACCAAAAAAGCACAGAGGACAAGGAATCATCCCCTCATCCCTATGCCAATCTCGCAGCAATGAATACAGTTTCAGCCAAAGAAACTGAGAGCCCTGCCACTGAAAAAAAACCACCAACCCCGCCTGCTTTTAGCAAAAAGACGTCAAAACTGTGGAACCATTTCTCCATTTCGCCTATTGACGCTACAAAGGTGGTTTGTTTGCACTGTAACCGCACAATTAGCAGAGGCAAAAAGACTACAAACCTCGGCACGAGCTGCCTCTTCAGGCACATGCAGAGGTTTCACGGACATGTTCTTGAAAGTAACAATACTATCTCAGGTGATGTGTCGTCTGCTGAAATTCACGTTAAACAAGAAGTCATGGACACTTCTGTCTATGAAACGGAGCAAAACTGTGAAAGGTTTGATGAAGACCACCCAGTTGCCAAAAAAATGACCAAACTTATCGCAGAAATGCTCGCACTGGATCTTCAGCCATCAGCTATGGTAGAGAATGCTGGACTGAACAGACTGCTCGAATTCCTCCAGCCTCAGTATTCTCTACCCCCTTCGTCTTATTTTACCAGCACTGCCATACCAGATATGTACGGAAGGGTTAAGGATGTTGTGCTGACCCATTTAAAAGAGGCTGAAGGTGGTGTTGTTCACTTCACTACAAGTATTTGGGTTAGTAGCCAGACAAGGGAATACCTGACCCTTACTGCCCACTGGGCAACGTACGAATCAAGCTTCAGACCCATAGGTCAAGACTTTCACTGTTCTGCTCTCCTAAGTGTCTCACAAATAGACTGTGATCAAGATATGCATGACATCCCAAAGCAGCTCGAGTATCTGTGGGATTCTTGGATCACCTCATCAGGGCTAAAAAGGGGGTTCACTGTAACGGATAACAACACCATCAGACATACTTTGGAGGAGCATGGCCACGTCACCATGCAGTGTTTTGGACACACTATAGACATCATCGTTAGTGAAGCCATAAAAAGCCAGAGAATGGTTCAGAACCTTCTAAGCATTGCGCGCAAGATCTGCGAACGCGTGCACCGCTCGGCAAAGGCAAAGGAGAAGCTGACTGAGCTCCAGAGGACCCACCAGCTGCCAGAGAACCAGCTGATCCAGGATGTTCCATCCAAATGGAAAACCTCCTTTTTCATGCTGGAGCGGTTGGTGGAGCAAAAGCAAGCCATCGACGAGATGTCGATCGAGTGCAATTTCAGGGAAATTATCAGCTGCGACCAGTGGGAGGTGATGCTGTCGGTCTGTAATGCACTGAAACCTTTTGAGGTCGCCTGCAGGGAGATGAGCAACCGCACTGCCACTCTGGGACAAGTGATACCACTGATTCACATCCTCACTAGAAAAATTGACATGCTGTTTGATGAGACCGTGGGCATAGATAATATGCTTAAATCTCTGAAGGAAGCTATGGTGAGCAAGATGTCTGCAACTCTGCATGACCCTCGATACACCTGGGCAACCATGCTGGACCCAAGATACAAAACATCACTGTTCTCAGAGGAAGAAGTTGAGAGATGTAAACAGGATCTGATCCAAGAGCTGGACTCTTCTACCTCAGATGCAGATAAGCCTCTGCTGTCAAATGGCTGCAGCGAGGTTCCTGATTCATCCAGTACCTCCCCCTCAAACAAGGACAACCTCTGGTCCTTGATGACTGATGTCAGGCAAAATGCAAAGCTGGAGGAGAAGACAAAGTCTTCAGAGATGGCAGTGCTCGAGTACCTTGAGGAAGATATACTGGATCAAAGCTGTGACCCCCTTGACTATTGGAATCTGAAAAAGTTCCTGTGGCCTGATCTTGCCAAAGTAGCTGCCCGTTATGTGGGTTGCCCTCCCAGCATTGTGCCGGCAGAAACACTGTTCAGCACTGCTAGCGTCAACTGTGCTTTAAATCAGCCGAGGCCTATGTTGGACAACATCGAGGGCCTGCTCTTCCTTAAAGTCAACCTCCCTTTGATTTATTTTCAGTACTGATTATCACTGAGCATTAACTTGAAACCCCTTCTAAAAAGGACCAAGTTGCATAGCTGTGAAATGGGAGGTGTTCTGGTGAGCAAAATGTAAAATATCAATTTATACACTGATTCTCGATGCAAAGGCCAGATTGAGGTTTTACTGTATTGTATACTACTGTTAAACACTTTGGAGCTGTTGTGATGAAAAGTCTCAGTAAGAAGTGTATCAGGGAGGGAGGGTTTTTCTAGCTGTAGGGGTTGGTGATTATGTGTCTGCTTTTAAACCGATGTCTTTTTGTTTTCTGTCTACTCTCTCCTTGTGCCTTATCCAAAACTACTTCAGGTCAAAATGCTGTAAATATTATTGGAATCATTCAGATCTTGTCAGGATGCTTATTTTTTTTTCCTCTTTCTTTTATTGTTGGTGTTGTTGATGAATGGATTATAGAGTTTTTCCTGAATGAAAACATGGCCCAAAAATAAATGCTGTGACTGAAAGATGTTCTAAGTTAATGTTATTTAATTTTCATTGTGAATTTGTGGTACAAGGTACTGTCACTTAGAACTAGATTTTTCTTTTTTTTCTACTTGACAAAATGTTTTTAAGACCTTGTATAGTATGCTGTATTTTCAGAATGAGGGGGTTGTTTGGATTATACATTTTGTCTCTTAAGCACAATTTTAAGTTTATGTCCAGGGGGTTAAAATTATGGGCTTATGATTGATTAAAATTATGTACTGTACATTTTTATATTAAATGACTTCTCAAACTAATTTGATATATGTTTTAGAATTGAAACTGGAAACATACAAATTTTGTGGTCATTTGTAAATAAAGGTTTTCCTTATTCAAAATTGGATCTTTTTTTTTTGGTATTAGATTTTTGTTGAATGCAGCCTTGAAATCTTTACCTAAATACAGACATCTCATATGCTTTGAATAAGTTTGTTTCCTCATGTTCCCATTCAACTTTATTCAATTATATGCAAAATATACAACTCAAATCTCCTCAGGTAGTAGCAGAATGTGATACCTTGACAAAAACCTGTACCCGTCCTTATAATTACGCATGTATGTACAGTTTTATCAACAGTTCAAACTTTTCTCTTTTTTTGGTCCCTGTTCAAACAATTACCCAATCCATCCCATTCCAGTTCAGTTTTACCTCATGGAAGTCAGTCAGTCTTTCTCTCCATCAGCACAGTTTTCCTCTGTAAATGCACTGTAACAGGAGGAAAATGAGCCATGTTGAAGGCCATGTTGCTGTAACCTTCTATGAAGGCCAGAGGCCGATGAGTGTCCTGGAGCTGCTGAATCTTGGTTATGTTGGCCTCCATCAAAAGGTGGGAGTACATTTTCATTTCAGGACTTCTGGGATTTAAATCCTCTCGTTTGTCATATCTGTTGATTGAAATAGAAAGTCAAAACATGACAAAAACAATGTAGGGAATAAAACATAAAAGCAAAAACGCCAACCTCCAGTTTTGGTTTTGCTCTAAAAAGCGTGACACTCCTGTCTCGGCAGCGAAGGTGTCAACATGGACAAAAACCTCTAAGGAAAACAATAACAAAGTTTTTTGCATAATTACTGAAATGTAAGAAAAATAAAGGCTTTAAAATAAATAGAAAAACTACAGCAGGTTAACAGTATCTGAAAGTTGTTTTCAAGGTCAGAATGTAATGAAATGAGGGATGGTTTGAGATTTTGAGACTACAGTACAAATGCATACCTCTGAACTAATTCAATTAAAACTAGATTTTACACTTTACATTTGAAACTTAAACTTTGTTCATTTTACATTTAAAAGTGTTAAATGTTCCCATAGACTAATCCTGTTGGGATCTCTCTGCAGATACAAACAAGCTGGAAGTGATTCTCACCTGCTGAGGCTGGCACCAGCCTGTGTAGTTCCTGCATACCTTTTCCTCCAGGGTAGTTGTGGTGAGACACATACAGACAAAGGCTTGAGTACATTGTGTTGGCCAACAGCTGGCCAATCACAACTACAGAGCCAACTTTATACATCCAAGATTTCTGGTAGTTACACAAACTGAAGCACACAGAGAAGGGGGGGGGTAAATTATGAACAGAAATCTGCTGTTGCATTATAGCTCATCATGTCTTTTCATGTTCATTTTCTGCTTTAAGTTCCATATTTTATAGTAAAAGGATCATATTTGCTTGTGTTTTGTTTTCCTGCTCTGAAAACATATTTTACGGTTGAACTTACATGAAAGAACAGCCACGTGCAGCCACCAAACTGAGCACTGGGAAAGTGTAAATTATGAAACGCAGCTCCTTATGGGGCAAGAGTGAATATATAAAAATGAAGCCAACAGTGGGAAGCAGCAGTATTCTCATTCGCTTGTCAAGGAGGCCAAAAGGCATGAAGAGGAGCGTGCAGCCCAGAGCACGAGGTACCGCAGAGTAAAAGTACCATAGAAATGGAGCGGTTTAATGGAGAGAGGAGTCAAAGAAAACTTTGGAGTGAATATTATGGACAGAAAAAAATTAAAAATCTTTGATTTCTAAAGTTTATTTTAGAAAGCTAAACATAAGAAAGTGTGGAATTATTTTGAAGGATATTCCCCAGTTGGAACTTTTATTAAGGACAGTGTTGTACCACAACACCTGCCCCTCAGGCCACAGAAGTTTCCTCCAAAAAAAGGTGTCAACACCCACTGTCAGAGCTGCAGCACACAAAAAAAAAACCCAGTCATCTTCAGGCACAAATCAACTGAGATATTTCTGTTTGATCATTATTGATGTATTACTAACCCAGGGAAAATATCCCAGCGGGCGCAGCGTAGTAAAGCAGCTGTAATACTCCCAGCCTCCTGCTCAGCAGCGACATCAGTAACATAAGACCCAGGAAGATGCATAGCTCTGACCGGAACACAATAATTACCAATGCGGAAAGGCCAATAAAGCGGCCGTGCTTCTGAGCCATCCAGGATGTGAACGCCATGAGAACTGGGAACAAAATTTAACCATGAGGTGTAAAAGATTTTGGAAAAAGGTACAATTTAATCCAGAGCTGCTTACCAATTGGCAGGGCGAACACATTAGGAAGCGTCCTTGTGCTGTAGAACATTAGATGAAACTGGGAAGCGCAAGTCAGACAGAAAAGACCCGCGACTGTGGAGCCAAACTGCCTTCTCACCTCTCGCTGCATGTGCCATAGTGCACTGATGACACAAATTCCCAGGGAAGCTCTGACTGCACAGAACACACAAAACAGGAAACGTTTGTTGAAGTAAAACTGATTTAAACATATCGGTGGCATATGAATCAGTTTGTCTACCTATAAGCTGAGTGTAGAATTTCGGTGCATCAAGCAGAGAGGATAAAAAAACCACAGGGGAGCAGAGCATGGAGAGGAAGAGGGGGCCAAGGAAGGTACGAGGCACCACACCAGGGAATTCATGATGGTCATACTGAAAGACAGGGGAAGCATTTAACTGGTTTTGAACGTTAAAGAACACTGAAATTCTTCATTGTAAAAATAAGCACAGATGCAAAATCATGAATGTACAAATATCATCTTCACTCCACCATCTTAAAACACAGATATTAAACACAAATTTGCACATTTAGTGTTTATGTTTAGTAAAATTATTTTTGAAAAAACATTGTTGGCATAAACTACAAGTGTACTATTCTATTACTATTCTTCAACATATTCTTCACAGGTGGCCAGTTTGTTATACAAGATGACGATTCAAAACGTTAATCTTGCATTTCCAGAATTAATAAAAAACTTGGAAAACTCCAAGATTCATAATTCATCATAAACAAACTAATAATATTTGACAAGTTACAAGGAAGAAAACTGGAGACTTGAAAGGAGAAATTGAAATACAATTTATTTAATCTAATTGCATTCGCAGTCCCTGGACAGATGAACAATTGACAGGTAAACAAAAATGAGGAAAACTGGATAAAACAGTGGACAAACAATTTGAAAACAAAAACAGATAAAGATTAAGACAGTAAAAATGTGCAAATGCAACATAACAGTTTATACTAAATAACACTGAAGTAAAAAATATATATAAACTGTAAGAGGCATGAATGGAACAGTGAACGTGTATGCGTGGATTAAATCTAACAATATGTTGATGTCATAAACATGAATATAATATCTTATAGTGATGGATCAATCAAAACTATGAAAAATCGGTGTATCGTATCTGTTTACAGAATGTTTGATTCAAACTCACTAGTTTTATTTTACACTTGGCAAATCAACAAGCTGCACGTTTACACTTGCTTACCTTGTTCAAGTCAAGTCTGTGATACAGAATGTCGTGCGCTGCTTGTAAATTAAAACTTTCTTCAACTTTAGTAAAAGGACAAATTATTAAATGCAGTAAAGCCACAGAAATAAACAGAATAAGAAGTGGCAGCCCCCAAACATTCCTCTTTTCAGCCATGACAGCTGAAAGCTCACTTTTCACTTCCGGTCAACACAGGAAGTGAAATACGCTTTATGTATTATATTGTTAAATTACTATATTTATTTCTTTTGAAAATATAACTGAAAAAATTGCGAGTAAATTTGACCAAATAATTGTACTGGAATGACAAAAATCAATAATTTTGCATAACTATTTGGTTTCTTGAATTTTCCACGTGGGGGATGGATTTCATGTCCCGCGCGTGGCGGCTTGTGATTGGTGTCATTCTTGATTTACAGGCATTTCAGCCAATTATTATCAGCCACAATCCAACAAGAGGCTGACGCGGAAAACTACAACCACAACCTTTTTTTTTCTACAACCGGCATGTAAATAATACTTTGCGGAGCTTTGCATAGATAACGCTATCTCTGATTTGATGTTTAAAACAACTCATTTAGATGTGTCTGACCGTTACAGCACTCTTAATTTTAATTCAAAGCAAGCTAGCGACTAGTCGAAGCGCGCCCTGACATGAAATTGTGAGTGAATTATTTTCTGCTGAGATGCTGTCCACCCGTCCAGAGCCGCCTCTTGTGCGGCTATTGTCTTGTGTAATTATTGTTTTACTTTTTCAAGTCAACGACGCCAAGAAGGATTTAATAAGCGCATGTAACACGTGCCAGCAAATCACTGATAACTTCCAAAAGGTTAGAAAGCTTTTCAATACCTTCTCCCTGTTCGGTTCTCCACCTTATTGATGTGAATGAATGTCTCGTCCAAACTTAGATTGTTCTTTACATTAGATGGCACCCGCCTCAATATCTAAATGCAGTGTTTCATGTATTTTGTCGTGTTTAAAAGGGCTTTGAAAGAACAGCAAAGCAGAACTTTGGAGGAGGCAACACAGCCTGGGAGGAGAGGAAACTGTCCAAGTATGAGACCAGGTGAGAGACTTCGAACTGTCAAGTCTAAACTACAGGTCAACCTGCCACAAAGCAGTTTGTTTTGCACCATATCTTATCAACGTTTACAAATAAAGTCTGTGCATGTGAGTCCATCCAAAAGTGGTAGATATTTGTGCTCATATTTCTAATGTTTTCTGATTTGAATCACACATTTTCTTTGCTTGTTTATGTATTTAGCCCATCAGCTTCCCTTTCCTTTGTTGTGTTGATGATAGACTGTCTGTCTGTTTCTGATTATTTCACAGTGAGATCCGCCTGATGGAGATTGTGGAAGATCTCTGTGACAGCAGCAGCTTTGAATGCAACCGCATGGTTGAAGAGCACGAGGAGGATTTTGAAACTTGGTGGTTCAAGAGGTGGGTGTCCTGTTTAAGTTTGAATGTCATGGTCAGATACAGATGGAAAGTTTGATTCATGAAGTTTTTCTTCATAAAGCTGACCCCTGCTTAAGTTTCAAAGGATTTGACAAGCTTGACAACCTAAACTCCCAAGTTAAAAATGCACCAAGTGAGATAGGTAAATGTTAAAAGTCATCAATGACCAGGATCTATTGTAACTTGCACACAAAATCAAAGACTATGCACATTAACGTATATAATCAAGACTTATGTGTTTCACTTTGTCACCTGTGGTAAACCTCATCTCTTCCTGTTGTTATGCAGGAAAACAAAACATCCTGACCTGCACAAATGGTTCTGTGTAGACACCATCAAAGTGTGCTGTCCAAAGGGAACATTTGGACCTGATTGCAATGGTGAGTAAAGCATCTTATTTCAGAGGACAGTAGTTTAAAGTATGTACCCAGAAATCTGAACATTATATTTTGTTTATTTTAGTTGTGTAAAAAGTTAAGGTTAGAGTTAAAAGGTAATGAGGTCTTCATGCAGATGCACTTAATCTCAACTCTACTCTTTGAAGCTTGTGTCGGGGGCTCGGAGAGAGCATGCCATGGAAATGGAATGTGTGATGGCGATGGAACCCGCGGAGGGAACGGGAAGTGCAGCTGCGACCACGGTTATAAAGGGGAGTTTTGTTTAGACTGCATCGATGGTTACTTCAGCGAAGTGAGGAACGACACTTTCTCTTTGTGCACAGGTAAAACTCACTGCTGAGCCAGCAAGAGAAGCTGCTGCTGATAGATATATCTTTTAATTTATCTTTATAAATGACCAAGATGAGAGTCTGAGTTTGGGCTTTGATTTTTTTATTTTTTTTAACAACAGAATGCCACTCTTCTTGCAAGACCTGCACTGGAGCAACCAACCAGGACTGTGATGAGTGCAATGAGGGCTGGGAGGAGGATGACCAAGAAGCTTGTGTTGGTACGAGGAACAAGAATAAGATAAATGTTCTTACATTACCAAAACAATATAGTTTACACAAACATTTTAAATCTAATGTATCCATAAAAAACAATGACAATGACAGAATAATGTCTACAAAAATATTATGTACCACTTAGATAATGGGTTACTTGTTAATGGTACAAAATAATTGGTATTTTTGTTTACTGTTTAATAATAATAATAATAATAATAATAATAATAATAATAATAATAATAAAACAGACTTAGCAAAATTCCCACAGTTACAATTTGTCCTTAGATAAAAGATATTTTCAGTTGCAATGCACCATACTTTGCTTGAGTCTTGAGCCACCCCTTGCTTCTTTATATAATGTTTGAAAGGAGGGAATAGGGGCAGCAATTCATTAAAACATTTGTAAACATGAGCGTGAATACTGTACATGAGGCAAAAGCTTAGTTTGTACAATTCTAACAAGCTTGAAAGTCAATAATCAGTGTTGACCAGTTTTATTCTTCAGTCTTCTTTGGATTTTGCTACCCTTTGTTCTGTTTTCTTTCAAGATGATCATGCACTGTTTCAATAGTGTTGATGTCCAGATTCTGTAGAGGAGCCATCTCTCCATAAGACCTGCTGTCACTGATTTTCAATCCAGTTCTTGTGTCATTTCTCCCTATTTCCTTTCCTTGATAGTGGCTTCTAGAAAGCCACCTTTCCATGGAGACTATTTCTGATGAGGCTTCAGTGAACAGTAGATGGATGAATTAAACATCCAGATGCATCTTTCAGGTTCAGTGTCAGGTCTTTGTAAGAATAGGAAAAAAAAAATCAGAAGGTTAGGATATATTTTTAGGCTAGACACTTCTTTTGTCCTCCACTTGTCCAACTCCCTTAATTTCTTTTAGGACAAACACTGTACACCAATGCTGAGATTTTGGTTAATATCTCTTTGGGAATCACCTTGCTGTTTTACACCTGTCAAACAGTGTTACTTTTGCAGTTTTCTGTAGATACAGCTGAAAAATTAGAACAAATTATGTTTCCACAAACTACTGGTACAATTTTGAATTAGTTTATTAGTTCTTTGCTAAATTATCTGTATCATGTAGACGCGACAATGGTTCATCCTTTCTGTTGGACGGCTTTTCTGCCTTGAATGATTCATTGGACAGAAACAGATAGAAAAATCTGTCAATCTCTAAAGAAACTTTGAAAGACCTTCCGAAAACTTGGAGAACTATTCCTTACATCCATTTTAAAAGATAGCAAGAGAGTCCGGCTTCTTAGAAACAAAGTGTATTGAAATGAAATGAAAACTACTTAATTAACCCCTGTGGGAAATTATAATAAGGTCATGTTATTAAATATTAAATCTCTTTAACAAATAATTATAGTGATGATAATAATGCTAAAGATAGAGAAATGATAAAAATATGGGGGTGGCTCAAGAATTGTGTGGTGCTTTTATATTTATCAGCTGCATTTCGAAAGCATCAACCGGTTAATCATACCCATGTGAAACAAACACAATTTTACTTCATTTTAAACTCGGAACACTTAATCTGATTAAGAATTCAAATGTAATATGATATAGTGACCTTTCCAGTCTGCAGATTTCTATTTCACAGTCTAAAGAAAAGATGAACACACTGTGGGAAAGGCATATTGCAAACATGTTGTCTTTCTTTCAGATGTCGTAAAAAGATTGATCTCACCCCAGTCTGATGTGTTGCAGATGTGAACGAGTGTGCCAAAGATCCTTCTCCATGCCAAGAGGATCAATACTGCCTTAACTCTGAAGGCTCTTATTCCTGCAAGGGTAAGACTATACTGTATATGCCATGAGTGTTTCCTTTTTGCTAATATTGCACAATATTTTAATTAGTAAATTTGGTTTCTGCTGTTGTAGTTTCAATGCAAAACTTAGTTTGGTTGAAGGGAATATATTCATTCTTAGTTTTGTTACAGCTAACAATTGTAAGGTTGAGGATTTTTTAAAAACTGCATCGTGATATTTTTCACCTTTTATTGCTGTCAGGCAGGGGAGTCATTAAATTGATGAGTTCTGAAATGGTTTCATATCAACTTATAGAAATGTGTCTTTGCTTGCACCTCACAGATTGTGATAAAGCATGCACTGGCTGCACAGGGGCCGGTCCTGATAAGTGCCAGGCTTGTGCCAGTGGGTACCAAGACGAAGAGGGGACCTGCACAGGTGGGGAAAACTAATTCACCGTTTGTTGCACGGGAAATGTAGCCCTTTTTAACACAAAGTGCCCCAAGTTTAGCTGGACAAGTACAAGTCATGACAATAAAATGGAACGAGATGGTTGTTTTATGTTGTCAAAGTTCAAGCAATGTTTACCATGGTTTCAGACATTAAAACAAAACAAGACCAACTGGAGCCAGAAAGCAAGATAAGCAATATCCAGAGTTCCAGTCTGACAGGATCAAAGGGAGAAAAAAGTGGTCACACTGACCTTCACTGCTTCACATAGTATGGCACCCAGATAAAATCAAGGATTCAACACTTACAAAGGGTTTTGTTTTTTCCCCCACAGTCCACGTGAAGGCAAATTATTCTTCTCAATGGTCTGCGGCAAATCTTTCAATGAAATGAACAAATCACCAGTTACTTTATATTGTCTTAGATCTTCCTGTTTGTGTCCAGTTTTTACTCATTGTTTGTTTAGTTTTTTTGTTGTTTATAATATTATTTGTGTAACATGTTGTTTGGCTTTGGTAGCTCATGGATAAATGAGAGAGGAAAAGAAGCACTGGTGATATACAGTGAAGGGTTGAACTTGATGGATTACTCAACCAGGTTAGCAACAGTGACACAGTGTCATGAGTTTTCAAGAATTTTGTTGAATATGAAGTATTACCAGTAAATACTATAAGCTTGATTGATAACAGGGGCGCCGCCATATTTAACAGATGTTGAGATGTGGATTTTTTTTTATTTTTTTTTTGTACTGGGGTTGTCATTGCAGGTTTTTTTTTCTTTCTTTTTTGTAAAAACTCATTTATTTGTTTCAAATCTGGAAACCAGCCGATAAGTCCAAAGAAACTGTTTCCACTGCAGATCATATGAACCCAGGTTTTCTACTTAAGGGCCACCAGAGGTGCTGAACTGTCTTGAGTTTGTAGTCATGAGGTTTTTTTTTGGTTTTTTTTATGTTGGGGCACAGCACCTTAAAAAGACTGAATTAAACAAACAACCATTTGCAGTTTTGTGATGGTGCAGTATGTTTGTTCTTGACTTCTTTCAGAATTAACTAAGCATCGTATTAACAGAAAAGATGCTGTTTATTTGTAGGAGGTAAAGCATACATTATAAAAATAAAATAAAAGTTGATAGAGATACTGTTTAGACTTTTCAAACAAATAATTAAATTCCTCTGTAAATGTCTTCTATTTATTTTTCATAGAAATCTATTGATTGAACAACAGATGCCACAGGTCCTCTACATTACACCTATGCTTTGTCTACAGTGGCCGAGAACTTTTTACCAGCCACTTAAGTTTGTCCAATTCACTTGTAAGAGGAAGGTAAAGCAGGAGATATTTTAATTGGGCTGTAATCTGCTACGTGGCCACTAGATGTCACTAAATCCCTCAAAATGATCTTTAAGACAAGCATGTGAAGTGTGATCAGCAGCTACAATGTCAGGGATGATATAAGGTAGAAAACAATGTTTTGATAAACGCACAGCTCTGAGGCACAAAGTAACACAATAAACAAAACACATGAAACATATTGTAACATAACAAAGTCTGCTTGGCTCATCAGATTTGGGGTTCATATTTTCCAGATATTGACGAGTGTTCTCAGTCGGAGCCGGTGTGCACGAAGGAGCACCAGGAGTGTGTCAACAATAAAGGCAGTTATTCATGTATCTGCTACAGTGGCTATGAGGAGCAAGATGGTGAGTGTGTCCAGATACAACAGCAAGGTGAGGAAAACCACTACCCAGCCAGTTATCTCTTGTTTTGACTTCAGCATCTGGAACCAGCTGCTGTCATTATGAGTATTAATGTACACATGCTTCCTTAACACAGCAGAAGAAACGGAGGCCTCCCAGACACACTCAAGTCCACATGGTGAACTCTGATGTCAAAACGGGGAACCAGTAGGACTAAAGTGAAGGCCGTCACTGTTGAACTGTCAACCACATGCACTTAAGATACCAGCTGCTCTCAACATCCATCAAGACTGTTTACTGCAGCGGTCGATTAAAGAAAAGAAAGCTGGACATTTTAGGCTCTCAAAATGCAGCATTTGTTTTTCTTTGTTTGTTGTATTGTTTTAAAAATGAAAGGTGTTTCAATAAAGGTGAATTATGTTGAATTTAAAGTTGGTCACAAACATGGAGTAAATCTGTAAGTTGAATTGAAATGAGAAGGTCGTGTTTTGCTGCAGTGACCACAGATGACAGCATGATGGCACTGCAGCCTTTTGAAACATGAACACTCTATAATCTTACCTGTAAACTAGATTAAGTCTGACTGTACTTGATTCAGAAAGAACTAGATGGTGTGTATGGTTCAAATAATTTACTCTCCACTTTATATATCAGATGGTTTTTTTATGTTTGGCAATGTTATTTAACTTCATGCCAGCACGTTTGGTATCTTTTCATATTAGAAAACGTCCACCTACATTAAATTTATAGTGGATGAAAGCATATTTATCTAACCCAGGTCTCACCTGGCAATGAGGCTTCCTAGCTTCCTGTGGGATTATGTCATTTGTTTTGACTCTCCAAGCCTGCTTACGCTGGAAGAAGCAGCCAGTTGAGACCTGTCTGAGCTGGTAGTGATGCAGCTGAGATGCAGTCACACCACAGACCTCCACCCCCACCCCTTCACTCTTCAGCAGTGGATGTTTTAACTGTTATGGGAAACAGATTGTCAGGAAGGATGAGCAAAGGCTCTTTCCCACATTTCTAGCATATCATGTGAATCATCTTAAAAACAATCATGGCTGTAAAAAAATCACTGTTTTTACAAAAGATCCAGGTTATGTTTTTCTTCCTTTAGTTTTTCTTAAAATCAATAACATAAGCACACGAGACAAGGAGCGCCCAAACAGGGAACCTCTTAATATTATCAGAAGCTCATTGGAGAAATAGTTTTTCTGAAGGAGAAGGGTAAGATAGAGCATCAGTGTGAGTCAGTATTCTGACTAATACATGAGTCAGTATACCCAATATTGATCTACACCCATAGGTGACTATGAGAAACATATTTGATATGATGCTTTATCCCCTGGAAACAAGATGTTCTCCACTTTCACTACCTCAGTAGCAGCTCAAGTGGAAAAGTTTACAGATTATGTTGCAGCAAACTGTAACCGCAACTGATTCACTTGGCTTTTTTTCTGATTCCCATGGCTTTTTTTCTGATTCCCATGGCTTTTTGTATTTCCTACACACAGAGGTAGTGGTGCGGCAGAAATTTCACGGTACAATCTGGCGTAGGCTCATTTTCACACCCAGTTTATCAACCTGTCACACAAAGTGGCATCACAAAGAAACCTTTAATTATATTCGTGTAAGGTTTTGCGTGCAATCTGGTTGACCACTTGATAGGGAATTTTTCAGGAGACAAGTTCTGTGCTTTTAAATGTGATACGATGCACCCAAGAATTCATTTTCAACCTGCTCGTGAATATTCAAAAGCTCATGCTAAAGTTCCCCTGCCTGTGTTCTCTAAAAAGTTTAGTCAAAGGTTTATTGAGTTTTGGCCTTTTCTTCAGATTGTGAAACAAGCATTTTAAATGTTTAAGGAACAATTTGATTCTCACGGCGCTGTTTTGAACATGCTTGACTCCATAGTTTCTGCAACAGAATTAGCAGCTGAGCACAGTATCATGCTAATTCAGGTGGCTAATTCTGAGTCAAATTTTATTTGGACAAGTGGGGAATGGTTTCATAAAATGATTAAAATTTATTTGAAAGCTTTCAGACGTACGTTTAAAAGCAAAAGGTTCAAGATTCAGTACAGCTTTGACATTTGGTTCAGTGTCACATTAGCTTGGTTTTCATAACTGTTCAAATGCTGTGTGATTCATGCAGGATTCTTCATACTTAAAAGTCCATGGAGAACAAACAGTAGATAAATTATATAACAAAATAGTTACTTAAAAGGATGTGTTTCAATTACAATCTGATTAGTTTATTCCACAGAGGGCTCCGCCACAGATGCACCAATATTGTTGCCAGCAAACAACCATTTCAAACTCAGTTGCATCCTAATGGAGCTGACTATCACTAATTGCTAAAGTTGATTGATTGTACCATACTGCTTGCTTCAGTAGTGTTGAATTCTTCATTTTTTGCAGAGCTAAGCAGAAGAAGGTGCATAGTCAGTCAGGCCACTTTTTCCTGGGCCCATTATGGCCGAGAGCCTTGTTGGATATGTCTTTTAAGTTTTTTGTTTGTCTTACTTGTCTGTGTGTCAGCAAGGTCACACTAAAACTCTTAGCATGGTTGTGCTCAACTACAATACCCTTCTGGTCGATAGCCTACTGCATGTGCAAAGGATTGGACCCTTTAAGTTTTGATGCATATTTGGCTTAATTTCTTTCAAACTAAACAGCTTTAATGGGAGGCCATGCTCTCTGATAGCCCTTCTCTCTACAGAGTAGATGCTTGTGTACCACAGGACACTTTTTATAGCTCTGATAATTGTTGGAGGAAGACAAATCATAGTTCATAGAATACATTTTATAGGATATCTCACCATAGATACCTCACCATCCTTCATGGTATAACTATGGTAACTCAGTGCTATGTCATCCATGTCAAATGTTCTCAAATGTCACTGCCCACATACTCCCATGCACCTTCTATATTGCTATGGTTGTCAGGCAATACATCCACTAGAAGGTAGTGCAGAGGTCAGAGTTAACTTCCATGTTAAGACGTCAATTTCAGAGAATAGCAAATATGGCGACAGTGGACAAGATCCTGATAATCACATTATCAGAAAGAGACATAAATAAAGGTGGTGATCTGTGCATCCATTACATATCTTGTGGTTTCTTCTTTGTTTCTTTCGCTGGTTACAAATGAGCTACATTTAACAACATTGCCCCCATGGTTTCCAGCAGTAGCCTACTCAGTTTGCTGAGTCTGTGTTCGCATTCCCAAGCTCTGTGATTAAAAGTCAGCACTCAACTTCAGACCGCTAAGTTAGAAACCACCAACAGAGCCAGAAACCTGGGTGTAGTCATGGACTCAGACCTGGACTTCAGTAGTCACATTA
>JAOXYM010000025.1:11398475-11426836 GCA_028567055.1 Leptatherina wallacei
GGGCTGGAGCCTATCCCAGCAATTATCAGGCAAGAGGCAGGGTACACCCTGGACAGGTCGCCAGTCCATCGCAGGGCACACCTGAATAATAATAATACTGATAATAAAAGCATATTGCTGTATCGTCATCTCAACCCAGTGACACGTAACTTGTAAACTATTAAAGCTCAGATATCTGATGTGTGCAGGTAGAAGATTTGGAATACTCATGTGAGCTGCCCTTGGATATTTTCTCAGCCCAAGATAATGCTCGAGCAAACTCAAAGTAACTGACAGTTTCAGGCAGATGTTCAGCACCTGGTTGGCTAAACACTAGTCAAAGTCAAACACATGCTTATCACCATGAGTTTCATGTCTTTCTCCATTTTTTAGATGAACTAGAAATTGACCTCTCAAAATTTACACCTTAGAATAGCTGTATCAGTGATTGCGTTGGTGAAATGATAACCTCCTGCACAGTGGGGCGGTGAAACTTTCTGCCATGAATTTGCAGTATTTTTTATTGTTAACCTATCTTAACACCTGCAGTAACATAAAACACAAGCTGACTTTCCACTTCAAAGCATATTTCTCTCACACTGCTGGACCCAACTTCAAAGTGTTTCTCCGAACCTTTTCTCTACAACCAGCTGTAAAACCCCAATGGAGGCGGAGAGCAGTGTTCGTCTCTTCTCAAAGCAGCGTGTTGTTGCCATGGCACTCAGGTGGTGTTGACACTGCAGGGTGTTTAACAAGGCAAACAGGAACAAGGTGGTGGTTTGTAGGGGAGTAAAGAGATTACACAGCACGCTGTTTACTGTTTACAGGAGTACATATGTGCAATGGTATATAGTGGCAGCAGTGGTTCAGGTGGTCCAATGACCGGAAGGTTGGCGGTTTGAATCCTGCTCCCCCAGTCAGCTGTTGTGTCCTTGGGCAAGACACTTTACCCTCCCTGCCTCCAGTGTTGGCATTGCTGTTGTATTCAGATGTAAAATGCTTTGGATAAAAGTGTCTGCTAAATTACTCAAGAACATATGGATGCTACACATGTCTCTGTGTGTGTGTGTGTGTGTGTGTGTGTGTGTGTGTGTGTGTGTCAATTTTTGAAGTGTTATGTCATTTGAAGCAAAAAAAAAATCCTAAAGGGAAACTAAAACTGTGTGAATTACACATGCAATGCTTAGCAATATGAAAATCAAACTTTAAATAGACTTTATTCACATAGCATCGCAAAGTATCCAATAAAAACCAGAAATGCTGTTACACACTAAGTTAGTCTGAGCTCTGTGTTTGATGGTTCTCTCCATGTTGCAGAAAAGTCCATTCCAGCTATAGCACGCCATCAAATCCAACTAATTGCGGTACTTTTACTGCGGTACTATTAAAATTATTTTGGGGGTCTGGTGGGCTTCATTGAGCAATGAGGGATAATACAGCTAGAAACCGTGATTTCAAACCAGTGCCGGTTTGGCATACCTTGTCAGAAAAACATACTGCAAGTTTATACATGTGGCCAGATCTGTGGGTTAAGGCAATTATATCAAAACGACATACCCATTGTAGGTGGGATACTCTAAAGAGTTATGTTGTTTTGATAGGTGGGTTACACTGATATTTAATTTTCAGTTTAGCCGTAGTGATTTCAAAGTTAAACATTACATGCTCAATCTCACTCAGCATCCAGCGTCTTCTCCTAAACTAATAACTACATACTACATACATATACATATACATATACATGGGCCTGTGATGATGGAACTTGGATTGAAGTACGGAAGATTTATATACTCGCTAAGAAGCATCTATCTTAGCATGTAGCATACGAAAATAACCACAAGAAATTCAGCTAATAGCCTCTACTGAGCATTGCCACCCAAACAAAGTACAATTAATACCACAAAAACTTTTAAATAAATCATAAAGTTATTTATGATTTTTATGGTAAAAACGTATATTATAAAAATGCTGCTAAATTCGACTGCTTCTCTGTATTAGTTGGAAATTACTCATGAAGGTCCAGATTATTTACAGTAAAAATATTTTTTTTTTCTTGGGTTTCACTTCCTGCTGGATCCTGCTTGGCACATATAGTATATAGAGAACTTGATAGTGGAAGAATTGGCCTTTTTTAAAAACATATTTATTTTTAATAACAGATTTATTTCTTGGCCATCAAGGAATTAAAACCATCAAGCTTTAGATAAAACATTAATGTGTTCATCTCTCAAACATGCATCTGCAAGTCTGCACTGGTGCCTCAGAAAATCCTGCTTGCACTTTTGCTGCCTTTTGAGAGCAGTCTCAAAAATACGTAGAACAATCTGACTGTGGGCTACTCTTGGTTATCTTAGTGTGCTGTTTTTGGTCCTTTAGTTTAGCTCTGACAGAGGTCATTATGGGCAAGACTAAGTGTTGAAACAAAAAGATTTTTCACTGCAGCTGCTGTCTGTGCAGCTGTGTTTTGACCCCTGCTTCTTTGTTCTTTATTGTTTTTGACATTTTGTCCACTTTGGAATATTAGCTCTCACTAACTTAGCAAGTAGCATTCAACCTATGCATAGGCTGTGATATGTTTTCTTTACTATTCTGGATGCAGAAGTAGGACAGTTTAATTGATGGATGGGTACGTAAACATGCACATATTTTTAGCTTAACTCTTCAAATCCTACTTGTGGTATTTGTTTTGTGGTGTCAAATGTGCTCAATCTGCTAAATAGTCTAACTTTAACAGATAGTTGCACACACAAAATACAGCCCTCTGCAGCTGGGGCACCAAAACATTCTCACATCTTCCTTCAGTTTCCGAAACGTGACTTGGTCTGATCCTTGTTTTATTGGGTGGTTTAGTGGATGTGTTCCTTTGCTGCATAATAGGGGAGGACATGAGTCTCATATGACCCTTCAAAGCCACATGGCCACATGAAAGCAAAAAGCAGCCTATCGCTGCAGCAACAACAGGCATCAAGTCTATTTTCCCTCTGTTATAATCGACTGGATATGAAACAGGCCCGGGCTACTGTGTCATTCTGTGTGGAACTCATTTCCTGGCTGTTATCGGTTCATATGGCTCTGTTTTCTTCTGGACGGCAACTTCAGAAAAGAGAGAGCGGCGATCACAGGAGGGCTCAGCAGCTTAGCCATGCTGACCACCCCACGGATAGCAGTTATGCAACTCGCAGAGCTACTTTCGGTCAGCACAAGGGGTGATTCACGTTCAGTCCAGCAACCTCAGGATAAAAACACAACCCTTTCTTCATGATTGTGATTCTTATCAAGCCAGATTTTAATGTTGCGCCTGGTTTGATTGGGAAGTTTGGTGAAAATAACATCAACTGCACACTTTTTTACTTATTAGAGAGCAGGGCTCAGACAGCGAGGTTTCCAGGAAAGTGCATTTTGTATTAAAGGCTGTGCTGATGAGTCTGCAGTCAGACAGACTGACGGGAGAGAGAGAGCAGTACTGCTGGGTCAGCTAAGCCTTGCCCGTCACCTCTCTGTCAGCTCAGCACTTTTGGACATATATCTACCACGTAGAGCCGTTGGTCCAGTGACATGCCCCTCATTCCCCATTGAAGCCTGCAGTGCTAAAACTTCCTACACCCCTCTATTGACTTTGTAAATGTAATAATGCAATGCAACTAAATGTATGAAATACTGCTTTACATAAATAATTAGGAACAGATTCAAGTCCAACTCGCTTGTCTTTTTAAAAAAGTATAAATCATCTACTTATTTGAATACCGGTACCTTTTTAGTTCATACTTTTTATAGCTTCCTTTTCTTTTCAAATACGCTGTATATATATATGTTGTATGAGTGCACATTTTATGCAGTGTGAGCAAATACTAAACTGTGCTCACTTGAGTATGGCCATCTTAATGATCGTTTCAGGTTTTAATCATTGGCACAAACGAGAGCAATGCAATGATATTGTGGTTTCTGTATTTCTTTAATAGCCGAGAAATGCAGCTAAAAGTCAGGTTGTGGGATCGTCCTCCATGTCCCGTAAGCTTCGAACACTAGGTGGCATCCTGTGTGCAAGAGGCGATCTGTCAGCTCTCCCACTGTGGCCCACACACACTGAGCTAATGGCCAGAAACATCTGGACACACGTGCAATTGAAAAGCTGGACACAGCTGTAGACAGGAATGATCCAGCAGAGTGTTTTCCTGCAGGCAGCCTCTCTTGTTTTACTGTTCTGAGCCGTGGCCTGCATGGTCTTCATCACCTCAGGAGCTGAATCTTTTTGGTTTACGACAAGCTGGTGAAAGACTTTTGCTCAGTTTATAACAACAACACCGAGACTTTCTATTGCGTTTTCATGTGTTTTTATAAGTCTTCAGGGCAATGATCCCGAGTTAGATGAGGTCAGATTTTTTTTTTGTTTAAAACAGCACCCCCAAAAGTAGTCTGATCCAGAATCAAGGTTATTCATGCAAAAAAGGCATGAATACATGCTTGTTTATGAAGAAGCCTATTTTGGGTGTGGGTAATATTTAAGGGGGGAAGGAATTCTTTTTATATGTGGTTACCTCTTTTTCCACTCCCTCTGAATATATTCCTCCACACAGCAAATATTCTAAGCCTCTATTCTTTTTTACCTGCTTTGGAAGGTATAAGAATCCCATGGCAGTTCTGACCTTGTGACATAACACTCAGCCTGCCTTTGATCTGCAGATTTTTTCCCAGGTATTTCCTCCTCTCCGAGCAGCTGTCACTGCTCTAGTTGAGAGAAGAAAAGAAGAGCTTCCGGTGTTTCATTCCTCCAGTGAAGATGTAAATTAAGCATGCGACCAAATGACTACACAGCGTGATCTGGCAGGTTTACATAATGCTGGAACGTGGTCAGGTTTCCTGTGGCCAAGCAATAGCAGCTCCAGCTTGGCCTACATCCTGTTTCTGGGGCTATTTAGCAATGGCTGTGAATGGCTCTGGTAGCAAACAGCATGGAAGTGTCTGATTGCAAAGAATGGAAGGCAGTGAACTACCCACTCACCAGCTTGCTGCAGCCCCCACACACAGACATACAAATACACTCACATATAAAGAAGCGCGTTGGCAGCAAGAGTGACTACTGTACAACCGTTCAAACCACGAGGAGAAAAACTGGAATTTACAAACTTAAATTCTGAAATAAATTAGCTTTAAACTACTTAAAGTATAAAAGGCTAATAGGCACAAATGTTCGCTCCTATTAAATGCAAACACACAAGCTCCCTCACTTGAATCTTTCCATCTTGCTGTCACCCACACACTGACATGCTCTCACACGTGATTATATGTGCCAATACAGAAGTCCCAGATGGACTACTAACAGAGTAGGAATTACATAACCAAATCCTGTTTGGAACTACAAACCTCAATTTTATATGATGAAGCACACTGAAAAGATTTTTGTGCACATTTACACACAGATACTTTATATGGCTAAAAGAAAATAATTGTAATTGCAAAGGCTCATTATCATTAAGGTTAATTATCCTTTTAAAGCTAATTTGTGTTACTTTATCAGCTTCTTTTAAGTGCAATAGTTTCTCCAGCCTCGTGTTAACCAGCCAGTCGGGCCGTGCGTTCATGTACTTTCATTTACGTTCATCTGAATCGCCTCGTCCTCCCTCCCCTTGGAGACCTCTGCCCTCTCTATAAAAGCCAACAGCCAATGAGCAATGGCAGCATGTATTTTCTAAGCGAAGAGGCAGAGAGCAGAACATAATGTTCACCTGAAGACAATCAGGATCCGATATTACTTCTCAAAAAACAATGGTCATTGGAGAAGAAGTTAGCGGATAAAGAAAGGGACATGGATTTACACTGGCCTTGTATTTCCAAAGTGGACAGCACTGTGAGAGCTAAAAATATGTACAAATATCTTCAAAACCTAATGCACATTGTAGGCCATATTACAGGTCATGTATCCAGCGGCACAGGTCTGCCTTTACTGTGGGGAGATATTGGGATGATTTTGCCATTTAGAGCTTCTAACAAAAAAAAATGCCCACTATCATTGATCACAAAAAAAGAAAAAGACAAAAATTACATAGGCTTGGCGGGGATCATCAGCACTCTGAATGCTTCTAGTATGTATATAAAATTGATTTCTATTTCAGTTTTATCACACCTAAGGTCACATTTTGTTTCACACACACTGGTGAGACAAAGTTAAAAAAGCTTGGACCCTTTTATAGATGCTGTTTGGATGCTCCTTTGGTTGGTCTTACCTCTCACACCGCTTCACACTGTATTCATCACATATCACACCTTTTGTTTTGAGTATTGCCATGACTTCATTACTAAGCTTTGGTCTCTTTATAGATGAGTTACTCAGAATAAAACCACAGTTCTGGATTCTCAGTGTGGTGAGTTCTGGTACATAATGACTTGTCCATATTAGGATGGCAGGACAGATCCTGTGGCAATTGACAATCATGATCAGTAATTCACAGTCTCATTATCATGATTATCTTCAAGATCACCATTGATCACCTATGTGATATGTCTTATGTGACATGCAGCAGGAGTTTCAGTTAATTTTTTTTCTTTTTGAATAATAAAGATTATAAAAACCATTTGTGAGCATTTGTCTCTTTTTCGAAAGCCCCTTTCAGTCTTGCTCTGAAAAGCAGTAATAGTGCAAACTTTGTCTTTTATACAGTTTGCATTCAGACAAATGTTCCATTCTTTTACCTCGGAGCTGTAGCGGACATTTAGCGGCTAGCCCCCATGTCATAGAGCGGAAATATTGCGGTACGTTTGTTTTGACTGAGCGCACAAGAAATTTTCCTGATATCTAAATGTGGCTGCGACGTTAAAAGTCTGCAAGGAAGCGATATGTTTGAAAAGACAACTCCGGTTAAAGAGCAGATGGACTTTACCGCAAATATTCCGAATTGCAAGTCTGAAAGCGGCTTAATAGTGTTGTGAGCAATTGTCTGTGCACCACTTTGAGCACTCCTCTCAATAAAAAGCATGAAATCCTTCTTGCAGAAAAGTGGCCAACCGGAACTAACTGGAATTAACTATAAATAGACTAAACAGGATTTGTTACGGTTTGAACTATCACCCTGTGAAGGAGAGGGTTATACAACTAGAAATTTCAAGAGAACAAGATCTGACTGTTAATCTGGTTCATCTCACTGCATCTCCTGCCAAACAGCAGCTTGTCTCTCACACCTCCACATGGATGGCAGAACGCTACCATTTACAAGGTAGCAAGGAAAGAGATTGGAGGTTGGGGTAACTGAGAACAGATGTAAGCTCTGCCACGTACACATAAACGCCTCTTAATCCTGACTCATGTCCTCCTGTCACACTATATTGTTGATATCTTCCCCTCCGTCCTTTAAAAAAAATCCACCAGTTCTCTTACATTTGTGCTGTGATTTTTTCCCCTCCAATGCCTCTTCTCAGCCCCTACCCCCCAGTCCTCGTGTGTTAGTTTTAACAACAGGGTCACTGTGGCCCACTGGCGTCTCCTTGCTCCTCCACTGGACACAGGCCACCCTGTCTGGATGTGAAAGAGCAAAAAAAGGGGGCTTACGTGACTCTCCACTCACAGCACTACAACAACCTTGGTAGACAGGTACGTTTTTAATGCCAAGCTTGTCTAAGTTTCTGTCTTTCCAGTGTAGCTCATCTTTGACAACATTCACATTGTTCAACCTGTAGACATGTGTTTGAACAAACACATAATACTCTAAGGTGCTTTCTGAAGTGGATTTTCCCTTTTTGTCTCCCCCCTTTCATTCCCCCATCTGGCCACATCACACGAAAAGCAACACAAAAGCCTTGTTGTTCTGGCAATATTGCTCAGGAGGTAAATACAACGTTTTGTTGTCATCCCCCTCCCCCATCTTGTCTGCTCTTCTCCTGGGAGTCTTACAATCACCTCAGATGCAAACTGAAATCTGAACAATGGCTCCCTTATGAAACCTGTAATTCCTTACAGTTCACAGTTAGATGCAGGAGTAAGACCTCTGACTGCAGATCATGGGGGATACGTTTGGTCTCTGGACTAAATTAAATGTATCCTGTTAGATTCTCTGAACTTTCTGTGTAGCTTTGAAGACATTTTGCCACTCTGATGACTCTGATGCATCTCACATGAGCACCATCTGACCTTAACAACTCACATCTGACCTCATTGACTCTCATGTGACTTCAAAGTGATGAGCCATAGAGGTTAAAATGCCTGGGATTTGGTTATAGTTGGCTGAGGGATGAACGAGCCAAACTATAAATCTAGTTGTGCTTGACCATTATTCTGTTTTGATTTAATTGAATTTCATGTTAACTCTGACTGAGGAGAAGCCAACAAAGAGAATGATTCAAGCAGGATTTGAAAGGTTAGAAAGTCCTTTTAATTGTGCAAAAGTAGCTATTAAAGGCTAATTTAACAGAAACATGAACAAGGTTAATTGTTTTTATGTGCTTGTGTCCCGCAACAACAAAAAAATGTCCATTATTTTTTCTATATCATGTTCCAGGAAGTCCTTGTCCTACAGCTATTTCAGCCACAAAAATCAAATTGTAGCAATGAAGCAAGTGATAACAGTGGAGGTTTGATTGGCAACAGAGCTGCAGCTGCAAACAATGTTATATGCATCAGCAGTACACCTGCAAGACTATGATGAGATATTAGTTGTCAGCCGATAGCCAGCTATGAATGAGCCTGAGATAGTGAAGCATGACTTAAACAGCTGATGGCAATGACCTAATAATACAAGCATGACCTCAATACTGTGTCAGATCTGGAATGAAAATATTCCCATCTTACTGTGTTCATAAGGAAACTTCAATATACAAGATTTAAGTGTAAATTGCCCAACAGCAACCCCAAAATGGTCAAATCTTCTTAAAACTGTACATTTTATTTTATATTTACATCAATATCATTATCCCATCAGGTATCCCATCAAAACAATATGCAAATTAAGTGACTGCTGCAATTGGATGCATGCATGAGCAAGGACCACACCGTCAGCCAATTGTATATCCCTCGTTATTAAATGTAAGTAGAAGTGTGATGTTGATGAGAAGGACGATAAACTTCTGCAGCATGGAAACTGAAGTCTTTGCTGGGGATTATTGACATCACCATTGCAGACCCCACCATTTGTAAGAAAGAGAAGAGTGATGCAGAGGTTACACAGAAGAAGAAGATGGGAAAAGGGCATGAAAAAAAGCAAATAAGGTTGATAGCATCAATGAGCTGCACATGAGTATGTATTAAATTAGAATGAATTGCACATACATGAGAAGTAAGATACATTGCTGCAGTTTGTTAAGGCTTCCTTGAGGATGGGCAACATCTATCAAGTTGTCAGACCCCCAAAGTGGTCCCCTTAAGAATAGAGAGAAGACTGAGCATTGTACACTGATGAATGCTGGGAAGCTGAAGTCTCTTTATTTCCTTTCTTCTTTTAGCCTTGAAAAGACAGAGCCAGAGGTGGTCAAAGCACAAGCTTAAGGGAACAAAAGATGGGATGCAAATAACTGAGCAAGAGAAGATATTCCAAACATACCACGCTGAAATCACAGCTTAAGTTCACAGACGGCATAAATGATGGACAAATAATTCAGTCAGGTATGAAGCTGAGGCAAAATGGCTGGAATTCTACATCTTGGTTCTTGAAGATGTTTCACCTCTCATCTGAAAGGCTTTTTTCAGATATAAGTTGGTTGGGAGTTTTGGTTCAGCTACACCAACATAAAAGCTTCTAAATTCCACCTTGAACTTGAGGCTTCAAAACAGCAGTTTTTCTAATTAATAATAAAAATAATTTGTCAAACTAATGCAGAGAACGTAAGAGGGTTACAATGAACACATGAATAGGGACAGGCAAAGTTGGTCTTCTAGTAACCCTACACTTACAGCTGTTAAAAAGAGGTGGAGCAAATGAACAGCTGTAAAATCAGTGTCACAGGCAGAAACAAGTTTGTCAAATAAGGTCACAAAATTGAAAGTTTGAACTTGAGGTGATTCCTAAAATGGAAAAACACAATGAAATACATTATTTACAGCAAAACTGGTATCCTAGAACCAGAAATGTGATCAGAGGAATAAAAATAAGGGTAGTAAGGAAAATGACTGATATTCAGGAGTCAGCTGGAGCCAAGAAAGGGTGGTAAAGAAGCATTAGGGCAAGACTGTGCAGAAACTGACACCCAAATGTCACCCGGATTTGCAACAGAATTCTGAAGGAGAAACCTCTATGAAACAAAGTTAACTGGAACTTGGATATCAAAAATGGGAGCACCTTGGCACCTGCACGACTGACTGAAATAGAGGCATAAAATTGCAGCAGGATGAGTGAAGGAGCAGCCTAGTGAAGGGGTGCACCGACATGGGCCATGGCCGTCAATGCTGCCAAGTGCTCTAACCAAGTAGGCTACCTCTCTTCTGGCTCGCAGCAGCCTGTTAAGAGTAAGATATAAAAAAACTAAAACAAAAACAAAACAGGGGTCCCAATGTGAGAAATGCAAGTTGATGATAAAGAAAAGAAGGCTTACATCCTTTAAGCCAAAATGAATAGTTCCTAACTCAGGCCTCAGTAACAATGGGTTCACAGTGAAGATGACTTAAGAGAGTAGAGTAGAGTAGAGTAGAGTAGAGTAGAGAAGAGAGAGAGTGGAATCACTGAACAATGCTTTAAGCGCTTTGTGACTATGATACAGTTTTACTGAAATCAAACACTACAAAATACTAAATACATCCCCCCACAATCCAGTATTGGAATAAACAGGTATATGTAATAAATAATGTCTTTTTTCTGAGCCTTATCAATGAATTTAATGTCCCTTAAGATGGTCCATCGCAGCCTGGATGGAGAAGGAAAGTTGTGTTGGTGAAAAATGAGGGCTCTCTCCTCCTTGTCTGCCCTGCTCTCACCAGCATTATTTCAGATGACAATGCTTCCACGTTACAAGAATTTGTCCTGCATAACCTGATGAAAGAAGCAGGATGTTGCTGATGCTCATAGGTTCTTTCAACCACCAGTCCCCGCCCTGCGCCCCAGCTAATGACAAAAGACTGCTGCCTGCTCCAACCGATTAACCAAACAAATGCCACCATTGGCACAAAACATGTCTGTAAATGCACGTGGGCATTCCTAAAATGCTTGCCTGTTTATATGGCAGAAGGTTCAGAGGGGTTCATGCATTTATGTGCGTGTGTGTGTGAGTGAGAGAGAGAGAGACTGAGGGCAAATGTGCTGCCAATGAATGGCCTGCGTGAACTCTGTGACTGAATTGTGCTTTTTTGTTAACTTGTAAACTGTATGTGTGGCATGTATATGGAGGATTCTATGATTGATTGGGCAACATGGAGTAGGAAGTAGAAGGCATCCTCTTCTATTTAGTAATGCTAGCTATACTACCCATGGGCCATAGTGAACATCAATAAAACAAATTCATCCATCTGATTTAAGAATCGGGCCACTGAAAAAACTTCACATCTGTACAATGAAAAACCCTTGGATCCACAGCAGTGTTCATCTGGTGACTGAATTACTTAATAAACCAGTTAGTCATCCCATGTGCCATCTCTTACAACCCTAGTTACAATACATCTTTTTAGAGTTGGGACAGGGACAACAAATGCTGGAAAAGTCTGTAACATGACACAGTGCACTCAGAAAATCAGTACTTAACTGGGATTAAAGATAGGAAAATACCCCCATACTCTATCAGGCAAAGAAGCCATTATGTAAGCATGATACAAAAAATACCAAGGCTGATGTCAAACTGACTGAGGCAAAGTGGAAGACTTGTTTGGTCAGATGTATGGGCTTGCATTAGCAACTATGGAACTGGCAACGTGCTCATCTGGAAAAGCACCATCAATGCTGAAAGGTGTAAACAAGTTTTAGAGTAGCATACGCTCCTATCCAGATAGTCTTGGGAATGCCTTACGTATTTTATCAAGACAATCCTAAACAAGGCACTGCATCTGTTCTTTATGCAGGTGAGGAGGGAATACATATTTTTTTGAAAAGATTTGGATAGTTTGACTCGTTGAAGAGTGAAAGCAAACTTGGATGGTCTGAATGTTGCAAAACTGAACCGAGTCCCCAATCATATGGAGTCTCTAAGACTATTGGGAGTGGCAATGAGCTCAGAGTGCTTGACTGGTCTGCTTGCAGTCCAGACCTTTCAACTATTTGAAAAGAAAAAAGCCCATAATCATCTTGAAAAACATAATATGATCAAGTCTACCTAGGACTTTTGAGCAGCTAGAGTCCTACATCAGACAAAAATGGAACATCATCTCTCTCCCAAAGGTCCAACAACTGGTTTCAATTCCCAGATGTTTACAGACTTATTAAAAGAAGAGGGGATGTTACACAGTGATAAACATGGCCCTGTCCCAACTTTTAAGATGTGTTACTACCATCAAATTCCAAATTCAATACTTTTAACAAAATAGTAAAATGTCCGACTTTCAATGTTTGATGTTTTTTCATGTTCTATTATAAATTAATTCTTGGTTTCCTCGATTTGAAAATGATTCCATATCATTTGTATTTACGTAATATAGAATCAGGATTGTATATGGCATGAATATCAACACCAACAACATAGATGAGACTGTCCAAGCAACAACCATCCAAAGAAGATACTCTCATTTGTAAAACATTGTTGAACAAAGATGTAAAATAATGTCTCCAATCTAGAAAAAAATGGACTTGGAACATGACCTTAGGATAAACATGTTTCTGACATGTTTTTCTTGTTTTAAGGCTAAATTTATCTGCACATCTTTCATCCCTCCAAATGCCCCTACTGCGTCATTATACAATAAAAGGAACGGATGTGATATGGCACCCGAATGAGAAAGATGAAGATGAGGTTAGATAGAAAAACAGTGCGAGAAAGTGAAAGAACACAGTTGTTGAGCAAGTGAGGAATTTAAGGAAGCTGCAAGGGATAAAAGATCTTATACCTTAGGTGGGCATGATGCACAGTTGTGCATACACACAGAGACAAACACACAAAATCACCACCCCAATCAATGACTTTTCATCTTGATACTGGTTACAGATGTAGAGGCACCTCACTAAGACAAGATAGCTGACATCAATCTCCGTCATTTAAGAGTCCTTCAGTATTCTTTTCTATGTGAAGTGTGTGACGCTATTTCCTTATGCAACCATGATACTGGCGTATGGTGCAGATGCTGGTATGTGTTGCTTTTCACTCACTCCTCTATATTGTTGATACATTTAGATGCATGTGATATTTATGTAAACACACACACCAAATAAGGGATATTTACCATTGTTAAGAAAAAATGTAGAAATTTCCACATGACATTTTCTACTGTATGTCCTGCTTCCTTTTCTCTCTAGACCAGTGTTACACAGTGTGTGACTCACAAACCTCATGCAGCACTCCAAGTTTTAATGTGTGGCTCACGTGGGAGCTGATGATTCCATGAAAATGAAAGCAATGAACATTTATATATTTTTTTAAAATAGACTATAAACCTACTGCCCACATCCCTTCCTTCATATTTCCAGCTGTGAAAGCGCCTTATCAGCAGAAAATGTCTCACTGTGAAGTACACATGCGAACAGTAAATGAAGAAAAAGCCTAAAGTAAATTATATTGAAAAATTCTCCTGAGAATGAAGTGTTCAGAAAGTAGAAAAAAGATTTAAATGAAAAGCAATTTATTTTGTGTCACAGTACACTACTCCTTTGACATTGCATAATATTTCTAAACATCATAAATGCAGATGCACACATGGAGCATGATTAGGGGAAAAGCCTAGAATATTATTATTATTATTATTATCCAGCACAGTGACGCGCTCTCAGCTGTGACGCAGAGGCTTGCATCAATCCACCACTTTATACACACTACTGGAAACAGAGCACAGCAAGCAGGAGGGAGCGAGAAAATGGCAGTCCTCAGCCTTATCCAGGTCTTGAATAATTAAGCAGCGCTGAACGGTTCACTGAGCCGATAACTAAAACTCTATTTTTAGTCAGCATGAGCAACGCTGACTGTTCATGACTCCTTATATCATTTGAGGCAGAGCTCACGCAAGCTGGCAGGCAAACATGCAAACATATGGATGTTTATGTTTGAGCGTACACATGCACACCCAAACCTAATCCTCTTTCCAGCCTACACACACACTTTCTCCCACATTACGTGATGTGCAGAGACACACCCACGAAAATAGACTCACGTGATGATAGCTCCATACCTCTGGCTAAAAGACTGTAAGTCCAACATCAAAAAAGAACAAAGTCATAATTCTTGAACATTGTTCTCTGGTTTGAAAACTGAAAAAAAAAAAACTCTTAAGTTCATCACTTGTGATACCCAAATCTGGTACAGCACAGCAACAAACGACAAAGAAAGAGGGGATGTAATGAGGACTGTAACATATTTTTAAGACACAATACTGTACAATAAGAAAATGATGCTGCAATAGGGCATTTATATCTATTAGGATATTTTCAGTATTATATATTTGATAAAAACAAGTAACATTTTAATTTTTAATTCAATATTGAATTTGAAATTAAAATTGAATTAATATCCTCTTTTTATTGATTTATATCTTGGGTTTCCTCATTTAGTATATCCAGTTTATGCAGGCAACAGCTTAAACACTTTACACTAACATTTAGTCATGTGTGAACTGCATGCACACCTAAATTCATACCAAAACATGGCCACAATAAAAGAAATTACACATCAGAACCAGACAGAACAAAGCATCTTCTATTTCCACTTTGCACTTTAAATCTTCTCCTTTTCATCACAAATATTGGCCCATATTATATCCCTGGCTTAAATTCATGCTTGCTAGTCATTATTCAATGTATTAAAGCATAGCTGGTTACAAATCACCATGTCATAAATATAATATGCATGTGTGTTGGGCAAAGTAGATAGACTTTTCCCTCAAGCTTGTAGTGACCTGCATTTGTACTCTGTCCTACCAATGAACCCCCCCCCCCAAAGCCTCCTGGGTAGGAGTCCTTTTATCTAATGGATAGGCTATATGAGGCTTTACACTATATATATGTATGTATCTATGTGTTTTATGAAGTTCTTTCTCAATAGTAAAGTGCTGACCACTGGGTTTTCTATTATTTTTTGGGCTATTCAGCCATGCCCCACATATGTCCTCTGCACTTCACTAACCAGCATGATCCATGCCGTCATATCTAGTTTTATCATCCTCCTGCTTTGAAGGCGTTTTCTCTCCCCCCCCTACAAGAGAGTTCACGTGGAATATCAAATGGGGGAAGAGTTAAGATAAAAGCATGCGATCTTTTACATGCATATAGCGTGGCTGCTGAAAAATTTGTGTGTGTATGCTTCAGGGTGACAGGGGAATGAAGGAAAATGTGATTTAGGGAATGTTGACACACACGCTTACCCATATGAGCAGCACACGCGAAATTTGCCTCTCCATGATGTCATCGGTACACTCCGTGACCCTGAGTCTGACTGGTGGATCTTTGCATACCAAAGTCACCAACGGTTGACTGAGAGTGATGTCACTCCGTGTGAGCTGAACCACAGAGCAAATAAAAAACTAAAACCTGGTCATAGTTAGCGAGTTCTTACCTCTTTTGCTCTAATGATGCAAACTGGGGAATGCATTATGTATTCCTTTTGTATCAACATGTGCTTCTCTTATTAGTTTGGCCATGAATAGGTGGTATTCATCACTCTTTCAGACACAATCTAATTGTGACCCATGTATTTAACTGACCCACGCTGTTAAAAGGCCACACCACCATAGCTCACAGCCAGCTGGCAGGTTCAGATTCTAATTCCTCCATCAAATACCAGCTCCATAAACTTTGGGCTTTACCATCAGGCTTTTTTTTTATCAGTGTTATAGGTTTCTAGAAGTTACGGTTACTTATATGGGCTATTTTAATCAAAAGAGACAAGTTCCACTTTTTTTCACCAGAATTAATGAGTTTATTTCTGTAATGGCAGAGCCCTTCATGGAGCATTTAATGGAGTTTTGAAAAAAAAAGAAAAAGAAGAACCAGATCCGAAATATGATTTAATAGTCAGGGTATAAAACATTACCTAAACTATTGATTGACTACTATTATCCAATTTCTTAAGATGAGTTAACTATATTACTGCTGATGAGAGTCTGTTGATAGCAAATAAAAAATCAAGAGCAAAAGAGTTTTGACTAAAAGAGATTTCCACTCTAACTTATGTGAGTCAGAAATAAATGGTTTTATTCCAAACAATTTGGGGTCTGTCATTACACAGTAAAAAAAAAAAAACTTATACCCAATATTGAAGATTGTAGGATATCTTCCCAGGAGTAAACATCTAAATATAAAATCTGTTGTGTCAGTCTGTGTTTCAGTGAAATCAACGAGAGAAAAAAATGCAAATTAATTTCACCTGTACATTATATGTCTGGCTACACAGATTTACACAAATCCAGATTAACAACACTTTCTATGCACAGTGGAGCGCTCCAACAGATGCAAAGCCTAATGATAATAACCTTTAGAAATGGTACACTTGGTGGGTGATCCATGTGCGTGACATAAACCCATGCAAAATTAAATGACACTGTAATCCATCTGCAATGGTATAGGTACACTTGCAGTAGACTGGGAATTTTGATTTTTAGATGCATTCACCATGAGCTCAGTAGTTGAACTATTCTTATCCAAATGGTGATGATGTGTGGAGGTTGGACTTACAGAACATTGCACAGAGCCTGTAAAGATGAAACTGCTCTGCCACGAGTTTCTCACCATTATTTTAGCTAACCAAATAAATCTTTTTTTTTTTAAAAAGGTCTGAAAGGTTCACTGTCTTGGCAGCGTCATTGCTTGTTGGATAACAATGTCTCATGAGACCTTTTGCCTTCCACCTGAACACGGAAACACCTACATCTGTATCTTTCTTTGGTTGCCTTTTAGAGTTTTTCCTGTTACTCTGGTTTGTTCTGGTCTTTTCCATGTTTTTTTTCCTCTCATGTTTGGCAGAAAACATGGTGCGAGGTGGTTTTCAGAGTTATTTTCAGTTTATGTGCTCTCCCTCGACCTTCTTAGAGAATATTCAGGATCATGTGTATACAAGAATGCATTCAAGTAGGCTGGATTGATTCTTGGACATCCTGTATGATTTACCTCTAAAATTCAACAGAACATCCACTTTATACAAACACATTTCATAAAGGCTGAGGTCCTAAAATGGATCTGTCTCTCAGTGTAGGATTTTTAAAAAATGTGACAACATATTTTTTCCATGAAGAAATAAAAGTAGTAAGAAATAAAAGAGAGCCATGTTTTTTATGTATCCAATCTGTTTTTGTGAACCATATAACTTCTGAAAAACAGCAAGGTTGCAGAAAGAGGCTAAAAGTAGGGCAAAATCAGTTGCCTCGCTGCTCAACCATATTTCTACTTTGCTGTTGTGACGGTGGATGTGACCTACTTCTGTTTGGCCAGCATCTGGGCTCCCTGCTAAAGGGTATACTGCATTGCACTCATTTGCTTCCTATAAAACTAAAGCATCCAGCTCAGCTTCCTGTGGTAGGCTGGGATGCAGAAAAGGCCTGTGGGAATTTGGGCTCATTTGCAGCACGGCTGAAGGAGTAGTGGCACCTTACTTACAGCAACATAGGTGAAAATCCACCACTTTGCATTGGCCTCACCTCTGTTACTAAAAGGTGATTCCTGTTTATTTACACCCAGAGCATGTCCCATAAATGTGGCCCATACTAACTTTGCAACCTCTGTAATAGAAATTGGGAAAAAGAAGACTAATACGAAACAATGAACATTTTAAGAGCCTTGTAAAACTTTTCAAACTTTTTTTAAATTGAAATTATTTCAACAGATTGTGCTTGAGTTTAAGTAATAACGAAACACAAAATAGCATTTTGTTCAACGCAACTGGGATCAAAATGGGGCAACTTTCCAGGTAGCAAGGTGATACACGGTCATTAAAAGTGGTGGCATGTTTTCTTTCTTTTTCGAGAGCAAACATTTCCATTTGCTGTTCTGTGAACAATTGTTGAGTTTAAAAGTGGTTGGAAAATATCTGGGACAGATATAGGGACCAAAAAAAATTATAACTCCACTTAATAGTACAGTAAATTGATATTGAACCCAGTGGTAAGGGTAGCACAAATTGTGTTGTAAAAAAAAAACCCCCACAAGGATGTGTCCTAATTCACAACTATCAATGAAATGATAGTAGTAGTTTTTTTTTATAATATTTCAGACTGTTGTCTTCAAAACACACTCCCATGGTTTGTTTTTGCATGTAGACAAAAATAATCTTCATTACTTTCAAAGGAAATACGGCTGTTAGGGGGTTGCAAGAGTAACTGTATGTGAAGTGTTAAAATGTCATACATTAAAGCACGACTTTTATTCTCTTTCTTTAAAGCTAAACTGAGAAACACAGAACACCATCGAAGGAAGAAAGGAAAAGAAAGAGAGAAATGGACAGAGAAAGAGATAAGACTAGAATTGACACAGAACTGACTTTTTCTGACTGGTGAGAGCTCAGAGTATAGGTAGGATGCAAGATGGATACCGAATTAGCTGTCATTAGTGATGTAGTTTGGAATTAGGATACAGCTTACAGCAGATAGTGCCACCAGCACCTATGACATTGCAGGAACTACTTAAATTGTGTTAAGATATGTCCAATGCATTATTAAAAACTGGATGGATAGTGGGAAACCAAACCATCATCTTCCAGGAACAAATCTGGTCATGAGAAAATCCTGAATGATTTTGATCAGCAATCATTGAAACGCTTGGTGAGAAGAGAGGCAGATGAAGTGATTCAGCCATCATGCCTAGTGCCTACTGTACAAGCCTGTGGGGGAAGTCTATGATCTAAGGTTGCTGCAGTCTAACAGGTCTAGGTTCAGCAACATTATGTGCCCAAAGAACAAGGTCAGCTGACTACATGAATATACATGACCAGGTTGGTACAGACATATTTCAAGATGACAATGCCAGGATTCATTGTTCTCAAATTGTGAGAGTGGTTCAGGGAGCATGAGACATCATTTTCACACATGGATTGGCCACCACAGAGTCCAGACCTGAACCCGCATAGAGAATCTTTGGGATGTGCGGGAGAAGGCTTTGTGCAGTTGTTGGACTCTCCCATCATCAATACAAGATCTTGGTGAAAAATGTATGCAACACTGCACTGAAATAAATCTTGCGGCACTGCAGAAGCTTCTAGAATGAATGTTGCTGTAAAAACGCAGATGTTTCTGTAATCAAAGATGGTGGTCGAACAAAATATATATATATGTCACCTTTTTTCCAGTAGCAACATTTGATTTTTGGTCTGGCAGTGAATCATCAAAACCTAGTCTTTATATAGTAAGAGTTATGGTGCATGAGCAGCCAGGTTAATTTCCATTTGCCCTGTTTATGTAATTGTGTGTTATGTATTCCATGTAATGTGTGCCAGGTTGTTTGTGCATTTGCTTGAGTGTGTGTATATTTATGTGTTCATGTACAAGTGTTTATCTGGTGTCCTTTTCCTGGAGTATCTGTGTGGTCTCATGTGTGTTATGGGAGTGGAGTGGCACTGAGAGAGCCTTTTGGGAACAATAGCGGCTTTTTATTGGGAATCCCTTGTTTCCCCTTTCTCGGAACTAGCTGTCCTAGTTGTAACATGATCACTGTGACAACAGTAGCAATCACCGTGGCTACAGGGTTACAGGTAAACAAGGGGGAGGAGGGAGGAGTGAAGGGGAAAAGCAGGTGAAGGCAAGGTAAAGGAAGTAATAGAAGTGGAGAGGAGGGAGGAGCTTTGAGTAAACACATTACAAGAAGAGGGATTTTGAACAAGGATGAAGATATTAGAGAAAAAGCAGTACCCCAATGGGGCACAAAAGAGAAAGCAGTGCAGAAGGAAGGTTAAGAAGAAAGGATAAAAGTGCAGGTAAAGGTACCCCAAGAAAAAAGAAAATAACTAAATACATTTCATTCAAGAAGAAAGGAACCTTTGTTATATTCTCCAAAACATGTTAGCTCACTCCTGTTCATGTGTAATATGAGGTCTTATGTTTTTGTTAGACTCTTACATAAACCACTTCTGGCATCAGTGAGAAACTTCTGAGCAAAAAAGGTGAACAATTGATCACATTAATAACCTAAGGGTGAGAACGTACTCATATTTCTGTCAATGGACAGAATGCGAAACTACTTTCAGGCATTTTGTTGAGTACAATCAGGATTACACAACGAAAAGCATTTCTTGGCTTTTTCTTTTTAATCCCTTTTAAAGTAAAAATGGAGCAATTTTAGTTGTGAGTGAATACATTTTTTTTTTTTATTTAAAAAAGGCATAGTGCGAATGGACCCGAGTGACGACAGAGAGAGATACAGGCCAGAGGAAGCAGCAGCGTTTGTCACTGATCTGGCTCCTTGGGGGTTTTATCCGTGACGCACTGGCATTGGGGTCACACTGTTCCAGAGATGTTCCATGATGGATCTTTTTTTTTTCCATAAGAGGAAGCAGGGCTGATGCTGACAGTCAGTGCTGAGTCACACCATGAGCTCTGATGCTCAGGTGAACAGTCACCTTGAACAGAGCCGGAAGGAAGAAAGGACATTTTATCTATATTGCACCTTTCACAAATGAAAGCCAGTGTTTTACAAAAGGAATAATAAATAATAAATTACATAAAAAGACATAAGAACACAAACACACAGTCATAAAAACCCCTAAATTAACTAAAAGCTTGTTTGAATAAAAATATTTTTCAACTGCTTTTTAAAAGAAAACTAAACCTCTCAAAGAGAGAGGCAGTGCAATCCACAACTTGTTTGCCACTGCCTGAAAGGATTGATCGCCTCTGGTCCTGAAGCATGTAATGTGGAACTTTTAGTAATCTTTGATTACTAGGGAGGAATAGTCTGTTGGAGCAAAGAGTTGTGATGGCAGCCAAGAAATGTGCTACTGGAAATTTGCAGTTTCCTTAGGGAAAAGAAAACCATTATAGTTTTCTAGGAACCACTGAGCTTAGAAGGTTTTCTGTCAATTGGTTTAGATAAATTTTTATAGTTACACAAAGTTCATAGCACCTCTTCCAGATTTGGTTCCAGGAAGATGCCCCGATTTCCCTCTACTCGGTGAGGTGTCTAATCTAGCCCTGTGCTGATCCGTCGAGGGCTTTCAATAGTTCTTAGTCTGACCCTTTCCCTGAGACAGCTTTGTCCTGGGAGATCCTGTCAGAGACTGATGCTCCAGACAACACAGCCATCAGCTTCATAGGGGTAACGTTAAGGTGGTGATTCACAGAGTGGGAAAGGCTAGTAAAGGGTTACGTGCCAGTAAAAGAGCTTGTGAGAAACCCATCTTCTACATTTAATTACGAAGATGAAAGAAGAAGAAAACAAAAAGATTCAAATCTGCTTACATTAGCAGAAAGGTGTGTCACTAATAAACTTGAACCTTCTATGTTGGACATGAACATCTGATCTCTGTGGCTAACTAGCTACTTACATTTTCTGAATCAAGGGACCAGAGAGGCTACACTTAAAACACATTGAAAATGTATTTAAAAAAATGAAATGTTATTCAAAAATTTTTAAATAGATAAAAAACAAGTTTGTCTGACTGCATTTTGTTAAAAAAAATAAATAAATCAAGTAAAATGGTTGCCTTGCATTTACAGCCTCCTACAAGCAGGGCTTGCTGCAACAGCCCCGAACAGGCAATCAGGGCTCACCAACCCTGGTCCCCCGGACCGCATTGCTGCAAGTTTTCCATGCATCCTGCTCCAACACACCTGATTCAAATCAAATGGATCCAACAGCCAATCACAGTGGCTCATTAATTTGAATTAGGTGTGTGGAGCAGAGATGCATGGAAAACTTGTAGGATGAGGGCCAAGGTTCCTCACCACTGGTTTAGACGTTTCCCTTCTGCAACACACCTGACTCAAATCAATGGATCATTGACAGGCTTATGCAGAACTTGACAAGGTGTTGGGAGATCCATTTAATTTCTCTCCCCTCTCTTCCTCTGATAATGTCTTCTTGGGTTTCCTTGCCTAATCAACCATAGTGTGCATCCAAAATGTCCTGTGTGTTGATATCCAGTTGCTGGTGTGTGACATTGTAAAGCCAAACGCAGCTGCCACGTGATGCCCTGGGTTGTGAAGTGCGGCTCGTCACCATTGGGACACTGCAGGGCAATGACGGCTCAACTGAATTATGAAGAAATTATTCTGAATGACATTATAAATGTCAGTGTGCCATTAAAACAAGTTAGAAACACAGAGTTTTAAGGTTGGAAACTTGTGCTATATTGCCTTAAATAGAAATACAGAGAAATTGTTAAAAAGCCTCCAATTTCGAGGGAAAGCCAGGACCCACCACCCAGCAAAAAACAAAAAAAAATATTTCTTTTACAAACAATCTTTCCACGCTACAGGTTTCTAGCATATATTGAAACCTTGCTATTCAATTTTTTTTCTGCATGCTTGGTTTTTCAAAATCAAAATATATTTCAGATACTTCATTTCTCCCTTTTCTGTTCCAACTCATTCCCACGGTCCTCCCATGTACTCTCAGGCGGAGCGAGAGTAAAATGTAGGCTGACGGTCTACCTACGGTATGTGGTTTAGGCGGGAAGCTTGGAGGCGGGGCAGAAATGAATGGATCATTTCCCCACACTGTGGTAGTTTTCTCCCCTCTCAGAGCAGCTCCCATACATTCCTGGTCAACTGAGGGGAGCTAACCTAAGCCTGAAGTGGTTGTTACATACCTGTGGCAAACACATGCCCTTTAATCATAGTCATCAAGGTTTTGTGATAGTTTTGGATGGGAGGATGGATGCGCTACCATTCTCACAGCTTATCAAAATCCTGCTTGTATAAACTGTGTCACTCTACCATGTAGTAATATTTACGCAGTTGAAATAAGAGGGAGGTAGGACTGTTTTCACTGCTGCAACATAACCCCCAAGTGAGCTGCTCTTCTTTGTTTTTCTTCAAAGAGACAGTCTGGGCCTGGAAGTGGGTTATATAAGAATATATATTTATGTTCTTTTAAAAGAAGTTGGCATCTTAATTTACTATCTTGTGAAACTAAGCTTTTGAATTTAGTGTTATGGCACTGCAGAAAGCAACATTAGTGTGATTGTTCGTGGCCTGGCAAAATACTAAATTTAGCTCGATAGCTATATACAACTTACGATGAGTCATATCAAAAATACTTCTGAACCTCTCTCCTACAAAAAGCCTTTTCTTTCCGCTCACTATGAAGAGGTACTCGACTCTTAAAATCCTCTCCCTTTAACACCACCAACACGGTGCCACATCTTCAACTGACTCCTCGCTTTTCCATCAAATATGACTTACGCTCAAAAAGCTAGCACAGGCACTGCTATCCAATTTTTCCCACATCCAGAGGTTTGGAGCCTATCCCACAGTGCACTGAGCTGAAAGGCATCTGAGCACATTCCATCAAAGGGATCACAGATCATTGTGCTGTATTAGACCTGAATTTTTGTGGTTCATTTGAAAGAAAGAAAGTAACCACTGAGTCACCATGCATGGGACCTGACCAGGTTCAACATATCCAGGGCATCTAAAAGGTGATTTAGCTTAACAGACTCTAACAATGGACATCACATCAAGTGGAATTACCATGCTGGTTTTAAACTCAAGACGTCAACCCAGATTTTCTTGCACATTTGGTCAGAATTGACTTCTGAAGACCAATCATAGTCATTATTTGCAGGCTGATAAGCAACACAGCTACTACAGCCAAAGTAGGATAGAAAGATGAAAAAAAAATGAAGTGCCAATTAATCTGATCATGGCAGCATATACTAGAGGAGCTATAAGACCCCCCATTTAAAAGCACCACCTTCTGACCAAGACATGAGTGCACTGAAAGCGTCTCCAAATCTAAATCCTTCAGCTTTCACTGATGAGCATTTTCATGAGACACATCTCAGTGCCAGAAATGCCTCTGAAATGGGCTCATTACCCTAAAGCTTGACCTTGTATGATTCAGGTGACATCAATTTTATTCTTTGTTCAAATTAATTCACTGAGATTTACTGGTTTTTATGGTGCTTTGGCCAAATTGCTTCCAAATTCACCTGCTTATATTTTGGAAGGAAAAAAAAAGAAAAAAAAAAGAAAAAAAACCCCACAATAGATTGGGTAGCTAGAAAGAGGCAAGTGACTAAAGCCACGTTCATACAACAGGTGAATCAGATTTGTTTACGAAAAACAGTCTGCACTGTTATTTGCAAGTGATCGGATGGGATTTGTATGTCCAGACGTCACCAATCTGCATGGGTTGCAATGGTAATGATGCAATGGTCTGTCTCAACATCCCCACCCTGGTAGCACAACTTCCTAACAGCAGGTTCCTGATCGTTTTGCCTGCACTGACCATTTCTTGATAGAAGAATTAAATAAAGAGATGGCAACACACTGCTGCAGAAGTAAGGGCACAGTCTTGGTACAGAGGTTACATGCATGAAGAAACATACATCTTGTATTTAACATCAGCATGGTGCATTTTAAACTGAGTAGCATTTCAACCCCTTCAAAATGTGTTTTAGATCTAGTTTGCAAACACAGGATTTCATGTCAGTTCTGTCTTTGTTTAACATATAAAATCTAATTCAGGCTGGCAGTCTCATTAGTACCCAACATCATCACCTGAAACCATATTCTGTCACCGAGCTGGTTGCAGAGCAGACTTTTTGAAGATCCTTAATTGGTTGATAGGCTGCATCTGGTAAGTCTGCACCAGCTCTGCACACAGATGTATCCACTCTTGCAATTATTCACATACAGAAATGAGAGGGATGGGGGGGGGAATTGGTGATGTTCAAGTGCGTTCTCGGCTGGTTGTGGCTGACTTTATATCAATAAACCCATATGAAAATCTAAATTAGAATATTGTCTTACTCAGATTAAAGTAAATAAATTTAGTTTGTTGCTATTCATGCACAAATAGCCAGTGAGGTAATATAAGACATAAGAGGTGAAAAAAATAAAAATAGTAGGCCACAGTTTATTACTTGAAATGAGTTCAGAACAACAGCTGATCTTTTGGGAATACTGACCACAGCAACACTTTTAGGCCCTGTACATGGGTACTTTTGATAACCACAGATGTTCTTGCGCACTTGTGCCCGTTATTGTCATACAAACACAGTATTAGGCACTGAAATCACCTTAATTCAACCTCAGAATATATTAATCTTCCCTGCTTACATGAAAATGGAAAACTTTGCTAACTTTGCTTATAACTTTGCTAACAGACCTTTTTACATGTACACATCTTGCAGAATATATTGAGGAGGGATTTCAAATTCTAGTCCTGGAGGGACATACTCTGCAGGTTATAGATGCATCCTTGCTCCAACATTCCTGATTTAAATTAAATGGATCCAACAGCCAATCGTGGTGGAGCTGTATGGTGATTCCTAGCCCGCTCAGCTTCAGCAGTTCCACCCGGCTTACCTGTCTGGACTGGAGCTGCACTGGCAACTAGACTTGTTCTAACATTTTCACCTCTAATGCAAATGATACTCCAGGCCCAACCAGTTGGTGAGGGGTTACGACTTTTCAGCATTAAATGGACATTCACATGTTAAGGGTTGTTAAGGTCACATGGTGTCACTGACTCACCTGACCAATCTATTGGCCATTCAAATCATTAGCTGCGTTTCCATAACCCCCAGAATTGCATGAAATCACTTTTTTCCGCATATAGACTTCATGGAAATATTTTTGCAAATAATTAAAGAGAAAAAATATAACCACCATCCTTGATAGCAAATAACAAGCGAAATGCTCCAAAATGTAGAACGTTTTGTATATCCATCCTCTTCAAAGTGGAGTCTCAGTGGGACGAGATTTTATGAGAGTTATGGCTTATGCGCTAAACACTTGCAAATCACAATTGTACTTTTTCAAAAATTTTTGAAATATCTGCTTTTATTTTGAGAAAAGCTGTAATGGAAATGCAGCTATAGTCACCTGTGAATTCAATTGATCACCTTTATCCTTGAGATGCAGATGGACTGCAGAATCTTGACCTGTAGAGCTGCTTTCCTATGTTGTGCCATGTGTACAGGACTACACCACACCATTCAGCTTGTGTTTGGGTGTTTTTGGCTGAACCAGCTTCTGTCTAAGGGTGTTGTTTGGTTTGAAATGTATCAGGAAATTGTGTTTGGAAAAGATCCTTCTGTATTACTCAGAAACTCTAGACACACACCAACATACTGCATTACTACACAAAGGTTTTAATATCATGTGACATAATGATGCACCACAGTGCTGGAGGGATGTCGAGCAAGACTTCTTATAAGCATGCACTGTGTCAAGATCATCGTACATGACATGAAGTTGGTGTTGACAGCTAATAAATCCTGACAGTTAAACATTGGCCACATGGGAAGTACTAACTATATATATATATATATATATATATATATGGAAATATATATATATTTGGAGATTGAGAACATTTCCAACAAGCTACAAAAGCACAGCTGAGACTGTAATCGATATTACAGGAATTTGTTTAAAAAACAAGCACTATTCAGGTTGAGATCCTGATGTGACAACTTTTGTTACAGCACAACCTGAAACAACACGGTCTGCTGTTTCTGGAATAACACTTTCAAAGCTAGCGTCCTGTTTCATCGACAGAATAGTCTTTTCTCATCAAGCTGAAGAAACAGATAACAGCCGAAGGGCAAAATGAGCAGTGGGTCAATGATTCCTTTGATCACATTAGAAGCTTGTAAAAAAAAACCCTGTAACAATTAAGATGTTTATCTTGTTTTCTCTCTCTCTTTCTCCCTACACACAAACTCTTTCATCCCCTTTAATCCCTCAGTTTCTATCACCTTCCTCTCACTTTCTGCTTTCCATTGAATTTTTCCCTCCACATTCTTGCCTTCTTGATCACCCCTCTGTCTGATGATGGACAAACTGTTTTGCATTTGGAAATATCAAGCTGTTTGCAGTTACCTCACTTCACCTGCTGAGATCTGCAGTTGTTGTTTGCCTCTGTTGCCAAGCGCCCAGAGTGCACAGACCTGATTGGGGCTTCGTCGTCTTGTTTCTGTTTCATCTTACTAACTTGTGTTTGAGTGTGTGTCTCGCGTTCTGAGACTGTTGCGTGTGTATTCGCCAGTCTGTGTGAAAGTCTCTGCATGTTTCTTTCTGCTTCTCCCAAAACACACTCTTCTCATATGTTTACACCTTCTCCTGTTGACCCAGAACAATGAGTTCCTTCATGGTACGCAGTGACGGCAGCATGTTCCCACCAGCCGGGTGGCCAGGTTCTCTTCTCTGGCATTGGTACAGCCTTTAATGAACTCTGAGCCAGGCCAGTGGAAAGTCCCTGCGGAGGCTTTGCTCTGGGTAACAAAGCAAGAGACCTCCAGAGAAGGCAGTTGGCCATTCAGCAATCCTTATGGGCTAAGAAAAAAAGACATAGTTCAGCCTAAAATTATAGCATACCCATACAAATTCATTTTATAGTTTTTTATTTGTATTATACGTTTCCTCTGGACTGGAAACGATTCAAAGTCGGAAAAGCTGCTGATCCAGTTTGGACACTACTTGACTTATTATCTACCTGATATCACAGTTTACATGTTGCATGAACTTGTTAAAATCACAGCAACATGAATATTAGTAGTAGCTAGAATATGGAGCGAGGGCTGGCAACAGTTTTGGTGTAACATGTGACTAGTCTGATATGTAATGGTGACTCATTGGGAATGAGCGGAAAAAAAAACTGGACCAGGAAACACTGGAGCCTTCCAGGCATAGAGATGATGCCATCGCACAACACCTTTCAGTCTTCTGCACTCCAATTTTATTTAGTTGGTCTAACTGGGAGTAATGTGGATAAATATAAGCATTCTGGGCATGTATGAGGATGTCTGACAAAACTTCCCCAGCCTTTGTCAACTCTTTCACAGCTGTAGACGATCAAGCATATTGGGACAAGGAAGCATGGTACCACCCGGAAACTCAAGTACTGCCTTTTTTTTGGGGGGGGGGGTTGCATAACAACTCTCCACTTAGAAAAAAAAAAAAAGCAAGAGCCAGAAAGAGATGTTAGCATTAGATGATGTCAGTACAGCAAAAACAAATAAATCTCAGGTCTTCACACAAACTGGTCTGCTCATAAGCTGAACAATATTCTTTAAATATAATGTGCTAATTTTTTCAACAATTCAATACATTTACAGCTTCATGGAAATTACGTGTGCTAAACACCATGAGCTTATGCAAACTGTGCATATAAATGACCACGTCCTTATTGAAAGAGTGAGCTGCATGTACACACATTCACAGAGAAGTATTATGAAGTCTAGTATCG
>JAOXYM010000025.1:11426936-11438149 GCA_028567055.1 Leptatherina wallacei
AAATGACCACGTCCTTATTGAAAGAGTGAGCTGCATGTACACACATTCACAGAGAAGTATTATGAAGTCTAGTATCGCTGCTGTGATCTTATCCGTCTCTAATGCTGGTGCTGCCTCCTGTGCTGCCCATGTGGGTGCCACCTACCCACCCATCTGTGCCCATTGGGGCCCTCAGGCTCAGAGTCCATCTGGCGTCTTCCTCTGTGTCTGTCGAGTTGTCACCTACGACTGCCACCACTGACAGCCTTGATGTGCCAGCACAGAATAGCACAACACAGAAAAAGGTGACGAATTAATGACCTCAGCTGCAACTTTCATTGCAAGTGTTTATGCAAAGACTACATTCACAAATGTCTCAGTCATTTAATTCATAGATAACTAAACTGATCTTCAGGGTGCAAAATAGATATCCTTTGACTTTTGTTGGTTTCAGAAAGGTTTTAAAAATGTGGCAAATATAAAATGATTTTAAGTAATATATGTGTTTAATAGAGTACATATCCAGATTTGACACAAAGTCTAATTACTAGATTAATTAAAAATACAAAAACATGCATGTTAGTGAGTAATTGTGCATTGTTGTTTGTCTTATTTATCTTTTTGATAGACTGGTGACCTGTCCAGGGAGTACAGGCCTGACCATTAGGCGAGAGGCATGTGATATGCTCCAGCCGTACTAGTTTAGTCTCTGTTTGTCTAAACAATCCTTTCACAAGAAAGCCAATGCTTCAATATCCCTGTTGGAGTATTTTCTGGGAATTTTGATGCTTTCAAGAAGATAAAAGTCAAGGAATGCCTAAAAAAGCAACACTTTACCTGATATGAACGGATTAAATTAAACTGGGTTGTCCCATACTACGTCGTACACATGTGCACACATAATATAACCAAAATGTACTATAGCAACTCTTTCAACAACTATCAGTCACAGCTGGACTTTGCATACTTGTGGCCAGGAATGAGATGTGAGGCATGCCTGGCTAGTTTAGGTGCATCAGTGTGGCCTTTGACACCTTTTAAAGGTGTTTTCCTGAAAATATTTATCTAAAGGATCAGCATGAAGTTGAACAAGCTCATAATCACTGCAAATATATGATGTCTTAAAAGGTCCAGCACTCATGATTCCTTATGGATCTACTTTCAAATTTTATAAAACACCCAAGAACATGTCCACATATTGTACCTTGATGTGAAACGACACCATTTAATGTGTTATGATTTCAATTTTGGAAGTCTTTGTGCACTAAAAATCTAACATACCTCCTGTGATCTTTGGGGCTCCAGGTTGGGAACCAATGATGTTTTAAAATTCTGGAAATCAGATTCCTCTGCTTCCAGTTGGAAGTCTAACTCAAACTATTGTGGATCTTTGGTGTAAAGTTGCCTGAAACAAATACCCCCCTTAGGACCTGCACTGAGAAAACTTAACATGGGAACTATTCTTTTAAATAGAAACATTTGCTCAACTTATCATGTGGTAAATAATGGTGATTTTCAATCACATGATACAGTATTGTATGTTGGTGCAGTTCAGGAAATGGTGGATAAAAAGTAAAAGGAAAGCACACAGGAATCCTCACTGACATCTGGACAAGTGAACTTAAGTGTTGAAACAATGTTGAGTGAAAATGACTGATGACCTTTATTTAATACTTTGACACACTACTTCTTCAGGTAAGAAAAGGCATGTATTTTGGACACAAACGACTCAAATATTCCCTCGTTGCCATGAATAAGTGGCAGTGACGAATGATAATAACCAGCCTTTGGGATCAGACTCCAACTGAAGGAGACAACACTGTGGCATATGCCCTGCTACACTTAATGAGGATTTCACGGTGAGATTGGGTGAGGCCTGGCTATAGCCTGTAATTCTGAGCAGAGGGGATTGTAATGAAGACAAGTTGCCGGTCATTTGCATGCCAAAAAAGCCCCGAGATACAAAGACAATGGAGAATTACTAGGGATGCATATAGAAACACAGATGTTAACGCCTTGAGTCTGACACCAGTGATCATTTATAGCTCTGTTCTATCACAGGATAGGTGCTTGGAAAAACTGAAGAGGAATCTCCAACTATAACACAAAAAAACCTGGATGTTTCCTGGTTGAAGGTTTATTGTGATTAAGAACTTTAAATGAATAGTTTGATGACTCCGGTGGGTTCAGAAGAGATCACTTTGCATGCTCAATATGCAGCCTGGGGCAGACTAGCGCAGCATGAAGACTGGAAATTGGGGGAAATAGCTTCACTGTTATTTCTTGTTTGTTTACGCTGTTTCAGTTCTCTGGTTTTATCAGTAAAGAATAACATACTGTTAGTGCTTAAGGCAACATTGACATGCATTTTCTTCCCCTCATTTACAAATCCAGCTCAATAAGAAAACTCACACAGACAATCAGAGGAAGAATGGAGGAGATCTTTACGTGCCTAGTCTGCTAGTCAGATATATATTCCAAGTGGTAATTTAAAAAAATAGAAAGCCTACTTCTGCTTTCTGCTTTTCCATGAATATAAATCAATCAATTCATTGTAAAATACAGGCATAAAAAGACTCAAGGAGCAGCTGTTTAATGAAGTCCTCAAGTACCAATATGTCTCTACTCCAGCTGAATAGGAAGCATCCAGTCAAGGAAACCATTGGCATCTGGGAGGGTGCTTATGATTGTGTCTTTATCCGGGGATAATGATCTTCTTCAGAGTGAAATGTAGAAATTGTCTTTCTCATTAGCGGCAGAAAAGGTTATACTATCTTTCTGTCAACCTTGTAGATAGATGGTACTGTGCACAATTAATGAGTCGCCCTTCATTTCTTTGTATTTTCATTTTCAGGGAGCCAAACTTTCTTGTTTTAAAGTGGTCTTTTACAGTATTTCTCCAGGGTTTCTGAGGGACATTGGCTGCTCATTCACTCATTTTCAGTCCAGTCTTTATACCTGAATATTTTCATGAAATCAATTCAAGCATCAAAAAGACACCTGACTCCAATGAAGGGACGAGTGTTGTATCGCCACATGACAACTTGGTAAAGAACCACTTTTGAATTGTGTAACATCCAAGTCTGGAGAACTATTCCTGAATACCACTTAAAGAAATGACAAGAAAGCTCATTTGAGAGGGTTCAGGTATGGACTTTTCAGACTTTTGTGCAACCTCTGTATTTCTATTCATGCTTTTATGTTTCAAGAAAATACAGCGCATATTAATTTCCTGTTTTCCTGGCAAAATATAAAGAAGTAATGGGTGACTCATTTCATTTCACCTTTCAGGAAGTATTCTGAGATGGAAGAAACAAATTGTTGTGTAAAACTTGAAGCACTGACTCACCAGAGGGGGCAGTACCTCCCCAGAAAAAGAAAAAGAGACATACTTTACACTCACTCCTGCTTTCTGGAAATGCTTCTCACACTACATACCAATTCCACCAGCCTATTAGTCATGGCCTCCATGTGTCCAGTAATGGTTTATGTTATTGTTCAGCAGATAACCAAGCAGGAGACTTAAGATGGAAAAGCAATTACATAATAGCTTTCTTTTCCACTGTTATGCCACCATCCCTCCTTCTCCTCACCAAAGCTCTTTAGTTACATGTGGCTCTTATTAGCCCCTGTGGTTGTCATCCAGTTAATGTCTCCTGTGATGTTTATTCTTCAGCCACATCAACAGTTATGACACATGTTGGAGTGCTGTTATTACTATAGGTAGGCAGTGTAAATGAAGCACTTGCTACATTGGACATGTATATTAGCCCCATCCCGCCTCCCTGAGGGACTGCTGTCAGGCAGACGAATGGCATTGGCTCAAGGTTTCATTAAGGTGGTAATTTAAAAACTATGTATGTACTGCGATGTACTGCATCATATATAAAAACCAAGTTTGTTAGGTTTAAAATTATCAAGACACCAGACGATTTGTTTTCTGTACATAAAAATGGGTGTTTAATTGAAACTTTTGTATCAAAAAATAGCAATATCCATCCTTCACAGCCACAAGTCACACAGCTAAACTGAAAAGGTCTCCAATATGAGGCTATGTGACAACTATGAAAACTGTTCCACTTATTGTTTAGCTTTCCACAGAACTCAAATCAACCTCGACAGTACACAGATGGATTACTCTGATACCTAGCCGTTCAACATTACCAACAGACTTTTTTTTTAAAAGTAGTTAAATAACATTCAAATGCTCTTTTTCAAATTTAAGTAAACGTTTTATTCTGCTTTACATTGACAACTGCTTCAGTGCATCCTCCACATCTCAAAAAAAAAAAAAGAAAAAAGTTGAAATGTAAAAATAAGTTATAGGAATGCAAACCAAAGGCCAAGTAGAGTATGCAAATTTTTAGGGGACATCTTAAGCATAGACAATAAATAAATAAATAACCACAGAATGTGGAATGTCTACATTTTTATGAATAAATTAAATGCAAATGGGGAGAAAAAAAAATACACACAAAAAGAGAAAAACAAACAAAAAATTTTTTTAAATCACGCTGTACAATATCTTTTGAAACCACAAAAATAGGGCGTGGGGGGGGGGGGAATTAAGTCCATTAATATTGCATTGATTGTGCATTTCACACCCCAAACCCCGAGAGAGTCCAGGGGTGGGGGCCATGTAGTGTCAAGCAGTGAGATGGTGGGAGGCAAAAAAAAAAAAGAGGAGATAAGTTAAGAGGGCTAAATACCCTGCGACAGTGGAGAGGGAGAAAAAAGGTGGTGGTGGTGGGGGGGATGCATGTGTGTATTGACATTTTGTAGACATTCAGAAAAGACAGGATCCCGTTTCCAAACACCTGTTCAGGCTATAGAGTGAATGAGCAGCGTTAAAGAGAGCGACACAGAGTTGAGTCAAGTGTGTTTCAAGTATTCCATTGTAAGGAAAAGCCCCCCACCTCCTTCTCTCCCATCTACTTCTAACAGCCTCTTGGCCTGGGGATGGTTGGCTTTGAGTGATGGAGAGGGGGTGAAGAAAAAAAAAAAAAAAGCCTTGATACCCCTTCCATCACAGCACAGACAACTTAACCACCACACCGCGAGCGAATCCCAAAAACAGAGCTGTTGAAAAAAGCCCCCAGAAAAGCAGCTTTCCAAAAAAAGGCACTCCAAAATCAAAATTAAAACATTTAAATAAAAAGTTTTCTCCAAGCTCTATGAGAGCAGCCATATCTGAATAGGAGGGCCTGCCAGCTGTATATATACCAGCCTAGTAACAAAAGTAAAATTAAGTTTAAAAAGGGAGGGGAAATAAATAGTGCTGGTAAGACCGCCCAAACAGCAAAATGTTCCCCTTTAGGAAACAAGTTTAAATCAACTGAAATGAAAAAAGAGGGGATGGGGAAAATAAGATAAAGAGGAACAAACTGTAATAAATTAGAAATTCCCTACAGAAGAGGAAAATTAAAGTACATTTTACTTGCTGGGCCAGCTGAGTGAAGTGCCTGGCCAATGATAGACCAGTTGGGCTGCTGGCCTTAAGTCCATATAACCCCTTTCTGTTCCCACCCCTTCTTTCCTCAGAAAGTCTTTTTAGTCCATCAGAGCCACACTCAGAGGCTCTCCTTGCTAGAGCTTGTGCTTGATGAAGAGTCTGTGTTGATGGTCCTGAGGCGGATGTCCCCGGCCACAGGCTCTTCTGGTGACTTCGGTGACTCTGCTGTCACCCTCATCCAGGGGTGGTCACAAATCTGCTCTAGGGTGGGGCGGTCTGATGGCCGAAGGGCCAGGCACCATTTGATCAGCTGCTGGCACTCTAGATGAGGAGACAGAAACAACACAGAACATAAACAATCAGCCAAAATCTTTTGTATTGATATGGTTGAGAAGAGAGCCAACCATAAAGTAGCTTATTATGTAAATGAGGTCTGCCTTTAATGTGAACTGGGTCATAAATTGGGACTGGATTTTGGGTTTTACCAGTAACTGAGGCTAGAGGGCAACAGAGTCAACTTATAAATAATGTATGATGCTGTGGTTGACTTACCAGCTGAAATCCTCCGCCTGAAATACAGTCTTCCTCTGAGGATCTCCTCATCCTGCTCAAAGGGGATGTCTCCACACACCATGTCGTACAGCAGCACGCCTAGCGACCACACTGTCGCCGAGCGACCATGATATCTATGGAAGCGAATCCACTCCGGTGGGCTGTAGACTCTCGTACCTAAAAGAAAAAGAAGAGGTTGGAGTTGAGTGATAAGTGTGTGACACATGAAAGAAATGCAGTATGTGAGAGATCATCCGATTATAACTTGTCTGTCTGATATAGCTGAGTCATAGTTGAAGTCCTTCCATCTTTTAACTACATAACACAAACTGGGTGACCTGCCTGCATCTCCTCCCTCCCTCCCTTTCTCTCCTTTCTTTTGCCCCCCCCCCCCTCCCTCTTGAAAGGAGGAACTTGGATACCAAACCCAGAAAAGAAAGGCAATGTGAGCCCATCACGTGAACCACCGACTCTGGTTTCACAACAAACAGATGTTACGTGGCACTGACCTAATATCCACAACATTTCCACACCGTGGCTCCTGCAGTACTGACAAAATAATGACCGGAAGCGCAAAAGCACATTCTGGCTCAGAAGACTGTGGATGCGTCACTGACTAAAAACGGACACTAATGAGGGTTGACAAACTATGAGTCACGTCTGCGACGAGCTGATACATTGTCTTCAGCAGCGTCGTTTTCCATCCTTAATAATCATAGGCTCTAGACTCTTGGCTAGGAAAACCCTCGACCAAAAACAGACCGCTGCGTCACAGCCTCGTGAACGCCTCCATGTCTGAATATAGCACAGTGAGGCATCAAGGGCAAACACAACACGGCCCACATATATACTAATATAAACACATTGCAGCTCCATCAATGTGACATATTACAACAGTAATTGATATAACTGAAGAGGGCGGGCGGGGCGGGGGGGGGGCTGCTTACCATCGAAATCAGTGTAGACTGTGTCCTTGAGAATCGCCCCTGAGCCAAAATCAATAAGCTTGAGCTCCCCAGTGCGTAGATCCACCAGCAGGTTTTCATCTTTGATGTCTCTGTGTACTACACCGCAGCTGTAGCAGTGTCTGACCGCCTCCAAAACCTGGCAGAAAAAGCCCCGAGCCGTATCCTCGTCCAAAGCCCCCTTCTCCGTGATAAAGTCGAATAGGTCCTTGACAAGCTCCGGCTTCTCCATAACTATCAGCCAGCCGTCTGCCCGCTCGTAATAGTCCAGCAATTTGATAACTCCGCGAAAAGAGGAGCTAACCTTCTTCAGCAGCAGTATCTCCAACGGCACCATAGATCCATTCTGTAACAACCGAACATTTTTTTTTAATAACTAGGCCCATTATAATGCAGACATAACAACATTTACACCCTCACCCAGCAACAGAAAAGGCGGGGGGGGGGGACCAAAACAAACCACACACAGACACATTTGTAAAGACTACTTACAATTGTGCCCCACTCTGTCACCCTCTCCTTTGCAACGTGTTTCACAGCAACCTGCAAAGAAACACAAGGAAAATAAACATAAACGAATATAAAAGGAGAGAGTTGTATAATCAGTCCTGGTGGCGCACTGAGAATCACCCTCGCTTTGATGGTGTCACATGTAAGATCAAAACATAAGCCCCGATTCCCCGTCCACGTCCTTACCGGTGCGCCATCGGAGATCCGGTTGCCAGCGTACACTGTTCCAAATCCTCCGCTGCCCAGCACAGATCCCACTTGGTAAACCTTTTCAAATGGCTCCTTCTCCACTTTGACTGCAAATTAAGAAAACAAAATTTTTTTAAAATCAAAATGAATGTTCAACTCCAAATTGCCGCTTAGCTCCTCAAGCCGGTCAACTGCAACTGTAAAACCTTATTAAAACTAACAACAGCGAGTGAGAATATATCAGTAGTCTCTTTGTTATTGTCTGTTAAAATCCATTATTAAGGCGGTAAACGGCCAGTAACTGTAACCTACCTGGCTGGAGTTGTATCTTCACTGGTAGATGGTCCATACTTGAGGGATTGCAAATATGCGAAAAAGAGCCAAACTTTGACAGCAACATATTCGAGCTGAAAAGCCGGTGTAAACGATCCCTTAATCAACCGTTAAAGAGTCACAAGAAACAACGCAGAAAGAAAAAGCGGTGAATTTAGGCGCAATATAAATAGATGTGCCGACTGTCTTGGCTGTGAGGGAATATTACATCCAGTCCAGCAGTGCGCCAACTCCGCTGCACCGCGCCCGTCAGAGTCGTGTCACGACGGTGAAGTCGTACCCCGCTTCCCGAAAACCGGCATCAAATCCAACTCCTGTGTCTCAATGCAGGTGATTCAGAGAAAAAAAATCTTCGTAAGCAAGAAAAAATAAGCCAAATACTGCAATGGGTATAGTGACCGTTTCTACAGTAGAGCACGTTTAAAGGGCCACCGCGGTATGTTATTATCCCGAAGAGTGGCCGCTGTCTGAGCTTTGGCGCGGTCTTCCCAAGCCAATATTTTGACGCGCAACCTGGATGATAATATCCCTCCGCCACCAATACAAATCGACGTTAACGTTTAATTCCTGTGTAAAATAAAGACTTGTTGATATATACGAACAAACACATCCCCAACGTGCACTATGTGCAGTTATATTTAACTTTGATCCGGATTTTTTTTCGAAATAAACATTTTATAACGCACTACTTTCTCATAGTACGAGACGCCCAAGCATCCCTTGTCTGGAAGCTTCGCACTGTGTCCACTATCGACTAGAAGGTAACAGCCAATTAGATACCGTCTATAAATACTGTGTTTCGTATTTGGACCAATCCAAAAAAGTTTTCATAATAAAGCAGGCGTTTGAGTGCACGTGGCGGTAAGTCTCCCCTCCCCTTTCCTCTGCAGCTCTGCAGCGAGACCTTTTATTTTACAGTCATTGAGCGAGACACAGAAAACTATTGGAGGGGGAAAGTTCAGTTTAAGGTGTCATTTACCATGTAGTGAGTCATATGTAAAACACACTAGTGTTGTTTGTTTACACTTTGTTTCAAAACCCTATAGACGACCTTCTCTTAAAAATGAAGTTTGAATGTTAACAGCTGAGAAACATAATCCTTTAATCAACTCAACAGTGCCTATGCATAAAAACATATGCCACATTTTTACTGATTTTTTTTTATACCAAGAAGTTGCTGCGTTTAATACAAATGTCACAAAATAATTCAAAAGCACCACGACAAAGAAATGTCACAGTTTAAAAGAAAGTATAATACAATCAAACAAAATGCCAAACTGAAGAAACTATTGAAAATAAAGAAATAGTCTTCAAGCACAGATGCACACACAGAATTTAATGATACTTTAAAAGGCGACACTGCACATAAGCAGTATTTACGGGATGATACACAATAATGCTATATATTGCATTATGAGACCTGTCCAGGGTGTACCCTGCCTTTCGCCTGATACTTGCTGGGATAGGCTCCAGCCCACCCGCGACCCTGCGTGGATTAAGCGGTACAGAAAATGGATGGATGGATTGCATTATGAGTGTGAAAACAAAACAGTGTTGTACCAAGATAAAAATAACACATGGAAACATAATCAGAAAGTCTGAGTAGACAGCTGTTCTGTTTCAGCAGGCAGTTTCCAGCTTTACTGTTAAACATCTAACATGACCTTGCCTCTTAGTGAACTTTCCACTTTTTATCTTTTGCTACCCCTGATACCCTGAGTGTATAAGCGCGTAGCCTATGTGTGTGTAGTCGCTAACCAAACAGAAGCATCAGAGAATTTCAGGGAATGTTATCTCCCTATAGGCCAACAAAGTTATGTAAATGTGCACACACATGCTGAGAGAACAGAGTAACAGCCTATGGGCTAACCTACAGAGATCATCTTTTAACATATGATAACGCAACTGTACTTCATGTAAAATTTCACTCAAAAGCGTGGGCTATAAACACATGTTTGGGTTTGTATCTGTGGCAGGTTTGCAAATTACACCTACATGGGAAAAGTAGCCAAAAGTAGAGATTCCCTAAAAATATGTCAATTTACCGTGTTATTTAAGTATTTAATTCATTTGCATTTAAAGGGGATGCACTACTATATACATGCAGATTGTGTGTGGGTATATGGAAGAACCTCAAGGGCTGGTTTGCTTTTATCTTATGAGATATTTGCATGAAAGAGTTCAAAGGTTTAATGGATTATGCTTCAAAGAAAATGCATACAATCCTGCACCACTGTTAAAAAACGATCTATTCCCTTCAGAAACACCCTCTGCCTCCCTTCCCAGCATGATCATCCTGGGGTTTGGGATATATTTTCACAGCTACTGTTAATCTATCACATAAAGTTACCAAAGTTGCATGCAAGTATGTATTAAATATTATTTCTCCAAAGTGAGGCCAACTGTCTTGCATATCTGCATGTCGTACTACCAGAGTCCAAACAGGTTGCCATAGGTGAAATGGAACTGCCAAGTGGCTTGCAGTCACGAGCTTATCTGAGTTGCTATGTCTATGCCAGCATTATTTAATGTGTCAATCCACACAAAGCCACACTGAGAGCTGATAGGACTCTCTGGATCACAGGGAAATGCATGAAAAGTAGTTGCAAGTGCAACAGGTGGATCAAAATAATACTTCCTCTAAAGTGTCCTCCATGCATGTATGCAAATGGACATGGAATGGATAGGACACATTTGCACCAGCTGAAAAAGATATCAAATGTCGACCTTGGGACAGATTGTTGACTTCTATGTAGTATGTGTTTCCTTATACCCAGTGTATGTTGGGACAGGCATCAGCAATCACACAATTCTTGATATAAAAAACAGCATAAATAATCATCATGTGCTCCTCTTACTAGTTTTGGTTGATGGGCTGAACTAAGGCTCATGAAGAGACCAAGTGTGAAGCTTTGGATGCAAAGAGTTGATTGTTTCTTTCACCTTACATGCCACCCCACACAGTAAATAGTCTGACACATTCAATGCACCGTGTGGATCTCCCAATACTATTTTCTGAAGTAATATGTGCAGATAAAACCAGGCTTTGCCCTGGACCAGGTTCAGTTAAGTATTTCTCTCTTGGCATTTGGAACTACTTGATGGGTAAGTCAGACAGTTGGCCAACCAAGCATGCTGACAGGAGAAGCACAAACAGCTGTTTTGGCATTGCTCAATATGAACGTGTGGTATGCATTTTTTCTCTGCTCTCACGGGAAATCATCAAAACTTTT
>JAOXYM010000025.1:11440092-11470243 GCA_028567055.1 Leptatherina wallacei
CTTAACTCAAAAAGACTTGACGCAAACTGTTGCGTTAATTTTTTTTGTTGAGCCAAAGCATTTGTTTTTAGAGTGTATAAAGCCCCTCTTGATAATCATAATTCTTTTTTCCTTTTATTTATTTATGTTTGTTTGTTTTGAATGATTATTTAGTTTGTTTATTAGTTTATTACAAAATTTACACAATATTGCTGGACCCGACCGGAGGGGACAGAAAAAGAATGAAAAGAGAACAGAAAAGAGAAGAAAAGAAGAAAGAGAAGGAAAAAAAAGACAACGAAACAACGTACAGAAAACAATGCAATCTAACCAGACTGTAAACAACCTACTACACTTATTCAGACACACAACAGAGAATATCTCAAGTTCCTTGCAGGAAGGCAAAGCCCACAACTGTCAAGAGCACCAGAGAAAATAAACTGGCTGAGAAGAAACCATGTAACTCGACTAACACCAGAGCAGCAGAAACACACACAAAGAAAACTACCTGAGAGTATCTATTGGTAAATAACACAGTGACTCTGTCAGCATGCATGTGTGGAGTGAAGACGGTTCAAAGAAGAGTGATCATGCAGATGCCACCGCACCTGCACAGAGATCAGAGGCAGGCCAGAGGCACCCCAAGACCCAAACGATCAGCAATCATCCTGGAGCACAGACCCCAGCCCCCCTCACCACGGAGACGACCATGGTGGCAGGTGGAAGGTGGCAGAGGGAGGCCCCAGCCAGAGCCCCCCTCAGCCACGAGGCACAGGCCCCTGCGTGCCGAGATAAGCAGCCGCCGGCCCCGCCAAGGACCCCGGGCCCTGTTAACCCCTTCTTAAAGACAAAATGTGTTGTGTACAACTGTGAGATAAGAACAGCTGGAACAAACACAAATCTTTTTATTGACCTATATATTTACTGTACCGTTAGGGAAAGTGTGAGCGTCCCATCCATTTAATCAGCGATACTGTGGTATGGATTAATTTCTCTTCCACTTATGTGATCACGCTTTTAGAAGGTAAAACACTTAACATAATCCACTGAAAATACATGTGTCAAAATACACACATTTTATGATTATTCCACTGTGGGACAAGCCTCTTTGTGCTGGACAGGTTACGGCTACTAGTCATGTGTGCAGCATGCCAACCAGGTTGCTGTATGGATTAGTCTGGATTTACCATTATGTAACAATGTCAGGTCTCTAGTCAGTCTGCTAATCTGGCAGCCTAATTGCATAACTGTTTGTTAGCTCCTTCTTCACATTCCCTCACACCTTCCATTTCTTGCTCTATATTCCCTGCATGCATGTATCGTTCTCCTGGCCTGGGGTCATGCTTGGATACATTTGTGGGTGCATGTGTAAATTTGTGTATACAGCCAGCTCAGAAGTCAGAGCAAAGTGTGAAACATGGAATAATTTCTTAACACAGGTCAAATTGTTTCTTGACTTTGTTTTAAGAAAGTGATAAAAAAGAATATGAGGCGTTCACTATGAAATGATTTAAACATGACAATCTATAATAGCCACCTTGAAAAAATTAAACAATAAAATTTATATTTTATACTTTATATTCAGAGATAAATGGCATCAGTGCTCTAAATGAACATTTTTGATCATCAGCCAATGAAACTGGTCAATTCCTAAAGTTACCTGCCAGTCAGAACTGACCAGAAATAAGATTTACAGCTTTAGTTTAATGATTACGATTAAGATAGTTTGAGATTTCTTCTGGTCACAAATCTGTAAATCACCCAAACTGTCATCACTGATTGACAGATATTGATCTTAGTTCCTATAGTGATAAACTTAACAAATCAGCAATCAGAATTGGGGTGGCCAATTACATTTTATTAGTAACAGATAAACAACCTTGTGCACACTAAAGTAAGCATGCAGCCAATGGATATACAGTACCAGTCAGATTCAATGGGCAAGTATGTCCCATTACACTATCATGGAATTATGTTAATGGAAATGTGATTTGCTTCATTCTTCACCTGCCAGACTGGCTAGTAGGTATTTATTTATACCCAGCAAATTGGATTATAGTCTGCATTTGGGTTGGCTGATGCTAATTTAGTAGTTAGCAAACAACTGTCCAGGCTTTCCTTACAAAATTCACAATAACATGTCACATTTTTCTTGTGAAAGAAATAGATTGTTATAAAGAAGTGCTACTGAGAATGTCCCAAAAACAAATGGCTAATGGTTGCTTTTTGTTGACGTATTTATTTCATCACTCTATGCACTCTCCAACCCTACTGCTTATTTCTAATGTGATAGCTGCACATTAGAGCTTTTATACATTAAACTTGATACATACGATAGCCACCAAGAACATGTGGTGAATCTAACAGTCTTATAAGGAAAGGTATAGGGAATTGGCTTATTACAGTAACCGTATATCAATAGATTTTATATTTCTAAAATATATACAAATCAAGCTTCCAATCGGATGCAACATCCGTGGTGCAAATTTAGCTTGGAATCAAACATAAAAAAACATTTGTACATTTTCTACACAGCAACAAAATACATTGTAGGTGTTTGACTATGTATCATTCAAACATTTAGACTCACCTACCCCTTCCTTTTGACTTAGTTGGTGTGCAGGCTAAAAGTTATCCATCTTCCTGGCACTGAAAACTCCAGCTTTGGGCTCAACATACCTTGCTAATGCATTGATGCCCAGAGTGCAACAATGAGTGAATAAGTTGTACTGCAGCTTCCAGTACACAAATTAAACTCTTTTCTGTATTGCCAAACATCTTTAAATGGACACTGAGCTAGGCAGATGTGGATGTTTTATGTTGAACAGTCATATCTGGACTCCATCTTCTGTGTGCACATAGTGTTTGTGTGTGTTCATATAAATACTGCAGGAGGGGACAGAACAGGCCGCAGGGCTCAAGTTGAAGATTTCATAAAAACAAATCCCATTTGATCATTTCGGATAGGAACAAGTTTTTATTTCATTCGTTCAGGTCTTACATATGGGTTGGCCTTTGATTGCACCATGTAAAAACGCTGTCACACTGCCCAACTCACAGCTAAGGCAGTCAAATATTTTGTGGTATGGAAGATTAGCACACTTTTGATGGATAAATCAAAACAGGTGCTTTGTTTTCACTTTTCTACCCCTAATGGGGTCTCCTTAGGCAACCATGTGGATACAATTTTAGCTATCAAAGCAGCACTGCAATTTTTGCTTAAGAGTTGACACGAATGATTTGCATTCCACCTCTTATCCTAATTAGGAGATTATTATTTATTAGTCAATAATCACATTCAAAGTCTATTGCTGAAACGTTTTTTGAAGTCTGTCCTTCAAACAACTGCGGTGGTGGCTAATCCCAGAAACAGAGCTGCCACACACACCGTCCTCACACTGTATATGAAAGTTTTCAGCTTAAGTACTCCACTTCCCTCCGGTGACTTGATCCATTTAACTGCCCATTCCTGTCTTAAGAGGATACTGCGACCAAAGCCTTAAATCCCCCAGGCTCATGACCCCGGGTGGAGGCGGGCTGTAAGGCCAGTGATGGTCCACAGAGCTCTGATTGAGCCCTGTATTTTCAAACTGAGCAAGCTAGTGGTTCACTTTCATAAGAGAAATTTAACCCTTGTGGGTCACTTCAGGTTAATGACCTGAACTTCCCGTTCAGGTCATTAAAGGACAAAAAAGTCCTGTTTATAAAATGCTTTAAAAAAATGGCAGATTTAATTTTTCAAATTATTTTAACCCTTTAAAGGCCAGTATGATATCACTTTTTTATGAAAAGAAAAATATAGATAAAAAATGCCCCCCCCCCCCACCTTAAAAAAGATTTTGGGTGGCTGGGAATTATACTAAAAGATCAGTCTTAAATCTACTATAAATTACTAACAAAATAAAATCTAAAGCATTGTTAGGTTTTTTTCCCCTTCTTTTGTTACAGTCAGATTTGTGATGCCCTCTCCAAAAAATTGCTATAAGAAAAGAAGACATATTACTTCTTTTTTGCTCAAATTCCTTAATCAAATTGAGTCCTTTAAAAAAGATCAAATATGTAATTTTCAAAATTATTCTAACCCTTTAAATGCTGATTTAATGACACAAAGTCATTGTTTTTTATGAGGAAAAAATTACATAAAACAGGCATTTAAAGGGGTTAAAATTATTTAATTACATATTTAGTCTTTTTGATAAGGATTGTTTTGAAGAAGTTTTTTTAAGTTTAGTTTTTTTTATCCTCCAACAATCTGAAAGGGTAGTACATAAGTTCCAGTGTCCTGATGACCTTTAACCTGGCATTTCAAAGCTCTTTAAGAGCTTTGAAATGACAGAACCTTGTATCAGGATTTGAAGGGAATAATATAGACTTTGGGGAATAAAATTTTCATGACTCCAGTGTGAATAGTGATTCTATTATAGGGAAAATGGAGAAAAATTTGATTGTTTACAGAGAAGTTGAATTCAGAAAGTTAAAAGACAGTTGCTGACTAAGTGCAGTAGAGTTGACCTAAATAGCCCATTACCATAGTATTCAACTTAGTTACAGCTCTGGACTATACTGGACTTATGTTTTAAGCCTTTTTTGTAGTAAAGATAAGTGATATCAGTTTTTATAACATGATGTGTAACAGCATGAAGAAAGGTGCTTTGCAGGTGTTGTATGCCAGTGCTGATTTGAACCACAGAGATACTGTCCCAACAATTGGTTCCTGCCTGCCTTTAAGCCTATGCTCCAAGTGATCTGATTGGCTGACTGCCTTGACAGGCATTGTGCTGACTGTGTGTCTTTGAGGGCCCGAGCTCTGGCATATGCTGCCTGGTCAGCAGTCTGTGCCCACAAACACACACACAGACACAAACACGAGCACACGTTTTACAATAACATGCAGCAGTTAGAAGAAAATGTGTCTTCGTGCAAAGAGCACATACATGGGGGATTCTACTCACGCACAGGCCAACACCTAAGTGAGCTGCTCAGTCATGTACACATGCTATGTGTGGCGATGCAGTTCATGGTTTGTTTATGTTTTATTCTCCATAATTTCTGCAGTCACATCATTATTTATTTAGCAGCGTGGCTAATAGCCACATGTCACCGCTGAGCTCTGTCACATTGTCCAGAAACTCAACCCTCAGAGGACTTAATCCATAGGTCCTGATGTTAGGACGCAGTGACAATAGCAAGCAAAGCAGCTGCAGACCCCATAACCTTATCACCTATGACACCAGCACAATAAACAGCCAGCCTCTTGACGCCCCAAATTCTTTACACCTGAGTGCTCACACTGAAATGAACTAAAACCATTAGCAGAGGATGGAGACAGACCCCACACTGACAGGTCTTTAAGCTCAAATTGGCTGTCTTTAGGTTTACGTGATGAGGATGTTTTTTGAGTGCAAGAACTGATTGTGATTGGCAGCTCACCACAGCCACAAAGGAAAAGAAAACAGTTAAGCCTATTTACGGAGCCAGTTTCTTTTTAAGAAGCACAAAGGAAGGAGCAGTTCCTTGTAGTTATTTCTTTAAAAACTAAACTAAAATTCCTATTAAACTTTGCATGAAAGGGTTTTCTTGAAGTTCAGTATTGAGGGAAACACAGCTTTAAAGGTATTTTTATCATAGACTGTCTGCTTTAAAGAAATGGACAGCATCTGAGAAATCTCAGAGGGAACAGAAATATTTCATTTGGGTCCTTTGGTCTTCTGTAATGATACTAATTAGCATAAAGAAGCTCTGCATTGAAGAGTCACACTCGACATCATCTTATCTTTGCCAAACCACACATAGATATGCACGCACATAGAAACTGGGAGGTAATGAGAATTAATCGCGACGTGTCAGCGGTGAATTGCCTCCTAACGAAGGCCCGATTAATTACATGTCAACAGGCTTTGCATGCTCAGCAGTTCAAAATACACGACTCCTGTTTTCTGCTGTAATTAGCTCGTTTTTTGCATCGCGATCACAACTTACCCAACCGAAGCTCTGACTGCTGACACAAAGAGCTTATTGAATAATTACATGCTACATGTGTAGTTATTTCCTGCTTTCATCTCACATGTCAGATCAGTCATGTGCAATTTCATCACATGAGGCTGATGATTATTTTGGATGGTTGGTGAAAACAACAGCTATACTGTTTGATTATTAAAGAGAAATAATTAAGTATCTATATCGTTGATTGACAAGCATCTAATGAGAAAAAGCTTTTTCCATGTGTTGAGAGGTAAAACTATTATCTTTCCTTCTTGGTCTTGGCACTTTTTTTTATCACTTATTATAGTAATAAATTGGCTTTTCCCTTTTTTTAACCTCTTAAAATCCTTCAAAGTTTGCCTAAACTGGGTTTTTATGGACAAAAGACTTGTTGTGGGCTGAATATTTTACTGGACCCTTGCAGAAGTACCAGGACCGTTTTTGTTGCAGCAGCATCTGCTACTGGATAGCTTCAAAGATATTTGAATTGATTTTGAATTTGATTTGGCGACTGGTCAGAAATAAGTGAATGCTGAATCTGCAGTTATGATTTTAGCCAAAAATGGTATCCATCATTCAAATCTCAAGAATCTTAGCTTTCCAGTGGTGTATAACCTGAGTAAAATACATATTTATGGTACCAACGGGTTAATATGCAGATAAAAAAAAAACATTTTGTTTTGTTTTTTTTCTTTAAAGTTTCCAAATATAAAACTGAGTGCAATATGTTTTTATGTCATTTGTTAGAAATATGCTATATTAACGCTGATTTTGAATGGGGGAGAGAAAACATGTTGTTGGAGGGAAATGACATGTTATGGCTACTACTGTCGCATCCTGTGTTGAACCTTCTGAAGCTACACGCCATCTTGTGCAACAGAATATGCAAATAACTGCCTGAGCCTCTCTGTTTCTCCTTCTTCAAACGCTTTCTCAGATGGAAGTGCAGATGGATTGTGGGTAATTACAGAGGGCTCTTGAACTGCTGGTACTTATGGGCAGGAATGTTCACAGCTGATAGAAAAGTGATGGGCCGCCACGTTGGCATGGCAACAGTGAAGGTGGTAATAATGTCCATCCTTAACACGAGGGAGGAATCCCCTCTTCAAAGGAAAGAAACACCTGTGAGGAGAAGCCCTCAGACCTTTTTTTAAAGAAAATTTCCTCCTTTCTTCCTTTCCCGCAGCACCCTGTATTTTACACAAACATTTTATCTTCCACTATTAGCTCTTTTCCCCCTCCTCTCTGATCCTTCTTCTCTCTCTGTATCACTTTTCTGTGGACTCTTCAAAATGGGCTGCTCAGGACGGCAAAATGTGAAATATGATGAGCAGAGACTCATTTATTATTATCAGTAGGTGAAATAACCCACTTATCATTAATAACTGATATTGTATGTTGCATTGTTGACAAAATATATAATTAATATTTTGTGGAAATGTGAGTTTGGGATGGTTTCGATCCATTTAATGTATTAAATAAGACATAAATGCAGAGATTCAGAATAAATACCATCTTTACACCAATACTCTGCAGTTTAGGTTGTAATGAGTCTTAATAGTTTTGATTGTTAGCAGGTCTTTTAGAAATTTTAATCCCTTTATTAATGTGTTTATGCAGGTTGTGCTGATTTCTAGCATTTCAGGACACTGAATGCACCATTTTCCAGATCTAAAGGTGTCATGCCTGCGTGCATTGCCCACTGTCCCGCTTTTCCCAAAAATGTGACTTTATGTGGTGCTCTTCCTTTATAGGAGGATGAAAAACTTGCTTTGTTCTACGGAGTTCCAGAGGGGATGTAAGAGCCAGAATATTTGAGATTTATAGGGGGTTCATTTCGTGCCGTGCCTCCATTGGCAGCATATAGCCAAGACACCAGAATGAAGAAGCAACGTGAGCAGGTGAATCATTTGATGCATTAGTCAGCATGATGAACCACTGCCATAGATTAACCAATATACTTTGCAGTTCAGTTTTATTTACTCATCCAAACATTTCTTTAAAGATCAGCAATCAGAATAATAATGATTTTCATCAACATTGTACATAGCTTAGTTTCTCAAAAACTTTAAAAAAAATCTCCATCTGTAAAGCATGAGATATCATGTGACCACACATGCAGGCCACATGCATACTTGTGTAAGCACAAGGCAAAGCTCTGGCTGCTTAGCTGTGCTATACACATGATAAATCTCTGACAAATCAGGGGACAACAGGAAGTGACTAATGAAATTAAACCAGGAACCAAACATGGGTATCTAGGTCACAGTTTCCACCCTGTTTCCATAAGTCTTCAGATTTCCCTGTTTCATACGTCAACACTGCAAACAGTCTCTAAATATCTTCACCCCAAAAGTAGATTCCTAAACTGTTCCCCCCCCAGTAATCAAGCTGTTTACATGTTGACAAGGCTCATGGATCCCAATGTGTCAGAGCCCATTTTTTTCTTCATACTAATTTGCAGAAACCTCAGTCAGATAAATAATCAAAGCCAAAGAAAACTCATAATATACATTTTCTTGGCAATTACTGGATAAGTGCAGTATGAATGAGTGCACTGACAATCATAAGCTAAATTCAGATCTCGGTTTTAGGCTCTCAAGTATCTGTGTATCTAAAAATCTCCACGGTTCCTAGTAAATTTCCAGCAGTTGTAACAATGCCATTACAGTGGAGATATTTCTGCCGTAACAGCAGCACTATGGCATTGTTTTAGCGCAAATGCTGCACATCTGTTTATGAAGTAACCCTCCTGGAAATACCCTTAAGTTCCACTTTATGTTCTGCAGTGATATTTTTGGAAAAGTCCCTCATCATGGACAGCTCAAATCTAACAAAATAAACACATGACACAGTGTATGATCTGGTTACATGACTTAATAAACAGTTATCTTATTACATCATGAACAAATCAACGAAACCACTCTTACACACACACATTAGTCTTGGTTATTTCATAAGGAACATTCAGCATTCCCGAGCCCTGGATCCTATAAATCTACAAGAACTGACCCTTTACCATAAAAACAACAATAACCGAACTGTATTCATAATCATAAAACTAGTTTTAACCCTGAAAAATCCCTTTGACCTAAGTTTTCATTTAGGAACCACAAACACAATCGCATACATCTTAATACTTTTTACATGTTAAATCAGATTAACTAATGGCTTCTGGGAGTTTTTACCCTTTAGCTCTTTAGTGTCAAATAGCTAACAGTAAGTCTAACCTTTTAGATAAACAAAAACAGGCATTTGAAGATCAGAGATTTAAATAACCATTCATCTGACTAAAAGGAAGTGTTTTTGCAAGTTAAAAATAATTTCCCTGGAACCAGCATGTGAATGTATGGGAGTGAATGAATACAGTAAATGATAAAAATCAGTGACTTGTTTCCATACTCGGATGCTCATGGTCATTTGAATGTGGATTTCTGTAGTTTCATAACATTGCTTTTTCTTTTCTTTCTCTTTTCTTTTTAAAACCCCTCTTGCCGTCTCTAATATGAGTAATGGGCCAAGCATGCTGAGCCTGTGTGTCCTCCCCCAATTATTTCTGCTTTTTAATTGATTTGTCATCAGGACCTCTGCCTTTTTTATCTGAAGACTCTTCAGCACTCACACACATGCACACATCCACTCACCAGTAGAGTGTTGTGACCACACTGACTGGGGCCAAATATTTCCAGAGGCCTCTGTGTTTTGCAGCTGATTAGGAAACTACGATTGTGGTTATCGTAAACTTTCCACAATACGGAGAACACCTTGACTTTTATGGGCTGTATTTGTCCTTCATCAACACTTACTTGGTGTGCAAATAGTCCCCAAATCACATTTTGTTGCCTAGGTTTCTATTTCAAACAAGCACTTGTGAAACAGTGCAGTCATTGTTGTAAATTGGGAGAGAGCCTCGTCCCAAAGGTGATATATGAAAAAAAAGATGCCATGACAAGCAACCAGTGTTTCTTTGTAAAAAAAGATGCAGATTTCTAACATTTAAACAAAACTCTTGAATTTTGTGCAGTCCAGGCTGCAGAGTGCCTTAAACTAGGATTTTAGATTAAATGAGGCCTTAATGGATGATGTGGTAGTGCTACAGTGTGTTTCAGCAGGCATGTTGTTATTTGTGCTGCAGCTCCACTGTCTTTAATCTCTTATCAGCGCACAGAATTAACCCCTGATTAAGATAAGCTGTGACTTTCCACTGTTTGACCACTCTGTTGCAAGGTGACAACCAGCATGGTTGTCCAGGTCCCCCCCTGTGTTCTTTTTCCACTGGGAACTCTGCCACATGTGAGCAGGCAGGTAAAGTACCAGCAGAAGACACCAGTGGAGAAAACTTAACTAAGTCACACGTGCATGTCCGCACACAATGTTTTATTTGTTTTGAAGTATTTTCCCTTTGTTTTAATGGTAAAATCATTAACAGAATTTTTTTTTTAGGAAACCAGAATTTCTATTTAAAGAAGATTTCATCTTCATCTCAGAAAGGTTACCTTTGCAATTTGATGTGTCTTCCTTCTTGATGTGTTATGATTATTTGCACACCTTGCAATAGAAGTGCACACAGTAGCATAAACCATCTGGACACAGCTTAGTGCAACTCAGAGGAATGGGCAACAGAGGCTGAATTTTGATGAAAACATCATAAGATATTTTCCAGGGAAAGTTATTGAGATAAATACTGAGCCACAATATCTGAGCAGAAGCTCTGTCAAAAACTTTGACTTACTGTGCAGTGCTGTATGGATTTTATAAGCAAAGAATTTGCCCCCCTGGACATGATTCATGGCTTTGCAAATAAAATAATTTATTACAGTCATAAATTTCTTAACTAAGCATATAACTTACCAACATTTCTATTTTTCCAATGCATGTCTCACTGAGCAAAATTCAATTTTGGCCATTTCTAAAGAGAGTATTTGGATTTCAGCAGAAACCATGAATAGTTGTGGTGCTCATTATCAAACACAAAGGTAGAGTTGACCAAATTTTAGCTATAGTAAATCTTATTCAATCTCCAGAAGCATTCACAGTGAAACATTACACTGCAGGACTACAACAAGAACACAGAATGATTGTGTGACTTTGCCTCAAGCACAAACACAGATGGGGATCAAAGAGACAGCAACACATCTTCCTCATACAACAATGCATACATGATAGTATATAGCTGTGTACGTGCAATATGGCTACACACTTCTGCTAAAATTCTGTGCACCTGTGCGTTAGTGTCTTTTTATGAGCTCATCGTCAGGGGTGTCCGCTCCACCCCATTCCCAAAACAAACCCCTTTCCCCTTCTGTTTGCCTCATGATCAAAGCTCCTGCCGTGCAACTGCTCCTTTTGATGATGTGGCACAATAGGGCCTGTATAGTTTTGGATTTCTTCATCCATTCAGTTTCAAAAAGGCCTGGCCACCCCTCCCTTCACCACACTGGTGGGAAGGTGGAGGAAGAGACCCTGGCGAGATATCTCGCCTTCAGGCTTGTCTGGTTAAAGCCGCACTCACAAACTACTAATCTTATCAAGGCAGTTTGACATTTTCTGCACAGTGTAAGCACAATTGCTTCAGCTAAATGATAAAAATGTAAAGTGTGTACACAAAACAAACATAAAAATGGTCAAAAACACAAATTGAAGTCACTGAATGGAAACAAAAGTCATTGGTCATAATTATCCTAATTACGTTCACAGCACTTTGTATGTTTTTTGATGACAGGCTTTTTGATGACTTGATGACTAATGTGACTCAACTTTTTGGAGGTGTTCAAAAATTCCTCAGAAACTTTTTTTCTTTCTTTACTGGAGGGGTTGTGTTGCTCTGCTCTTCTTTTCAAAATACATGTTCTGACAGTATCTGACAAAGTAATTTAGTCAACTAGTAAATTGATATATCTACAGGTAATCATAGTGCCATATAGAGGAAAATGGAGTGGCTGATCTGAGCAACATAGTGAACTGCAACTGACCAAGTGACCTGGCCAGGGAGAGATAAGTCTGGGCTTGAATAAGCTGTAGAAGATGGATGGATGGATGGATGGATGGATGGATGCAAAATCACTTGCATGAGTGGTTGATCTATTCACTTTATGCACTGCTCAAAACAATAAAGAGAACACTTAAACAACACATCTTAGATCATAATAAATTAAATATTCCTCTTTAGAATTCTAATTCATTACATTGTGGAATGTGTTGAGAACAAAATAACAAAAGAATGATCAATCGAAATCATTAACCCATGGAGACCTGGATAGAGAAACATACTCAAAATAAAAGTATAAAAGTATATCCCAGAGGTGCTGGATTGGATTCAGTCTGGTGAACGAGGCCAGTCCATAGCATCAATCCCTCCATCATGCAGGAACTTCTGAGACACTCCAGCCACATGAGGCCGAGCATTGTCATGCATCAGAAAGAACCCAGATCCCACTGCAGCAGCGTGGTCTGACAATAGGTCTGAGGATCTAATCTGGCAGCTAATGGCCGTTGGGGTACCTCTGGCTAGCACATGGAGGTCTGTGCAGCTCTCCAAGGGTATGCCCTCCCAGACCATCACTGACCCCCTGCCAAACCGGCCACGCTGGAGGCTTTTGCAAGAAGCAGAAAGTTCTCCACGCCGTTTCCAGACTCTCTCACGTCTGTCACATATGCAAACCTGCTCTCATCTGTGAAGAGGAAGGGACGCCAGTGGCCAATATGCTAATCCTGGTGTTCTTTGGTAAATGCCTCATACCACCCTCAGGCTCCGCCATATCAAGGGCTGTCCCAAACCACAGTGTGGAGGGCGAGTGGACTGTTCAGCCCTCAAATAGCAAGGCAAAATGGAGGAAACAGCCTACAAATGCGAGTTCCACATGTGTCCTACATGTTCGTCACACTGACAGAAAATCACATAAGGTTTAGGAAGATAAAACGAAACAAGCAAATTTTTCTCTATGCTAACTTTTGATTTGATGTCAGCGCAATTAGTAGCATTCATTCATTTGTTTGTCTGGAAACGTCAAACGATTATGGGGTTAAAAGACTTGCAAAGTCACTTAAAAGTATTTGAAGTATAACGTAGCTCCTGTCATTATAATGGTATATGAGGGGGTGTGGGGGGGGGGTTGTCTGGGGTTAATAAAGTAGGCTACGTCTGATTCTAATTCTTGGAAACTGTGCAATTATTGAGAAGTTAAACAGTTTTAAATCTTTTACATTTAAATGTTATTGTACACATATTACTTTCTTTGGTTGTGCACTTTAACTGTAAATGTAATGTCACATTGTCTGAGTTCTTCTCCGGTACAAAATCAAGCCATGTAAATGATTGCTTCAGTGTTTGCTTGCTTCTTTTTACTTGCACCCGCAGAAAGTTACATCATCGGTTTAAAAACACAGTAGCTGACAATAAGCCTTTATTGTTTCCAAAAGGTTGTGTTGTTAAAGCTACTTCTCACACAATAGGCTTAAGTAATGTTTAAGTTCAGATAATGTTAGGTTAGGTATTATACTGTTGCCCTCCTTTTAGCCACACTAACAAAGCGTCATCTTTCACTTATGAGACTTGTTGCAAAACCTCTTGCCTCAATGAGATTAAGTTTTAGTCACAGCCATCTTGATATGAAAACTGTGTACAAGTATAACAAAATATCACTAATTAATACATAGTTAATTTTATGTGGCTGAATGGCAGCCAAAAAGCAAAGACAAATAATGAATGTTCAATGAAATGACTAGCTGATTAAGACACCAAAGAAATCAACAATAAAAAGAAAAAAAATTATCTTCCATAAATTAAATGCTTTGGTAGTTAAACAAAAAATCTGATAATCTCACAATTTAATGATAGAAAGACATGAGCAAAATACAGATGTATATTTTTCAAATGAGTAGTTATTCCAAACAATACTTAAAAAATGTTGACAGGCCAGCGTCATCGGCTTTGTTCATGAAATTCCCAAAGTGCAATTTTCCTTAGACTTTCCTAATCTGTCATTAATTAGTAAAGGCCCATTTACGCTCGACACATCAGACGGATATGCAGACAGACGTCTTCTGTGTCGGTTACGCATGTAGTTTGGTGCATTTTCAGGGTGGGGGCAGTGCTGAGCAGAAACAAACCATAGGAGAAGAAGGAAAAATTTTAGAAGAATATTGAACACAAGGACAAAAACTGTACAAATTGTGCAAGCTTTTGAAGTGAGGCTATGCGAGTGTTCAGGGCGTGTTGAATGCTTGAAAATAACTTTATAGCGGCACATTATCGGCACCTACTGGTGTCGGAAACTGATGTCGGATCGCAGGAGTTAACTATGAACTCAGCACTGCCCACTAGTGGAGATCAACCATGGCAACATAAAAGAAGCATGGAAGTATGAGGACGGCGACGCATGAGATCATTTGAAACAGACATTCCTATTTACATATGTTAGGGAGCATAAATGGGCCTTCACACCTCGACCCGGGTTCACCCCACCAAGTTCTAATCTAAGCCCTCTTTTTATATTGCCAAAAAAGATTTGAAGGTTGCATACAAGTAGCCCGGGTCTGAGGCATATCTGTGTTCAGTCACTAACTATTGTGTGCAAGTGCTTAAATAAAGTGAAGCTTGCAGATCAACCCTCACTTCCTCTACCAGACATTTAGTAAGCTTGATATGGAACTTTTGACAAAGTCCTACGGCCGACGAGTACGGACAAAGAACATGAGAGGATGAAATCCAGAAGAGAAGTCTGAGCAGTTTGGAGTCTGAGCAGGATGAGTTTAAACGTTGGCAAATCCTACCTTAACTCATTGACTGCCAACGACGCCATTTGGCGTCATTGGCAGTATGGAGCAGTATGGAGCTCTGAAAATGGCTGGCAGTCAATGAGTTAATGATTCTTTGCCATTTTCAGTGTGTCATTTCAGGTCTCTTCAACAACCAGGTGAACAAATCAGACTGAATCACCTTGAGCTTAATTAAATCTTAAATCTTTTTTGTTAATCTTTCCTAATTGAAATAGAAAAATCTAAATGTTTCAAACTCACACCCGGAAAAAAAACAAACCTAAATCAATTCTCTTGTTTTTTGTCTGTTAGCATGTAGCACAAGTTTCACACTGCTAACTACCCATGTACCTCGGGTCTCTTTGATGTGGACAATGTGTGACCAAACATGGAAACACATATCCCCCCCCACACACACACACACAAAAACACACACACACAGTTACAGTCTGTCCATAATTCTTCTCATGTCCCTCTGGCACTGTCAGAACAGGGTTGACAGGGAGTTCATGTTGGAAGGTGTGAAAATCTGAAGTACCTTTGCGTATCGCTGAGTGCAGGCCTTCAGCATGTGAATGAGTGACAGATAAATAAAGTATGAAGCAGTGAGCAAACTGAGTGTGTGTGTGTGTGTGTCCACCTATGGTCCTGAATATACATGTGCATTACAGAAATGTGAACTAGGGACTATTAGCAGATGGCCTTTATCACCTTGGACTCCCTGTCTGCATGTGATGCTGCATGCCAAGGTTTCACAATGGAACCTAGTCACCAAGCATCAACTGAATATTCCCACTCATTCCTCATGCTCATCAGTTCCCTTCACAGAGACTGCACCAATATGTCCTTCCTGTTACTGCTTATAATGAGCATAATAGGTTACATCTGACTGTTATTTTATCCACTGAAAATAAAAAAGAAGAAGTTAAGGTTGTTTTTTCATATTAATCTCACCTCCTTGTATTACAAAAGCCGTTTTAACACAAGAACTCCAGATTTTTCACACAGTACCTGCCAGACACACTTATACTTTTGTGCATATAGCAGCAAAAACATTTAATCCTGTAGGACCCCCCCCCCCAAATAAGTCATTTTAATGCTTAAACCAAGTAGCTTTGGTGCCTGAGGCAAAGTGTAAAAATTTTTGGATCAGACAGGTATAACTCAAATAGCTTCCTGTCTTCAAATTTGGACTTTTTAAAGAGGAAAACTCTCATGACCAAACAGTTACATAGAAATGTTGTGACTGCATAATTGTTTTCGTATGCACAAAACAAAGAAAAAGTCAGAAGCTGTTACATAAACTGTGGTGAGACAGAGTTGATTGTGCAGATTGAGATCTGAATGTTCTGCCTGAAACTCATCAAGCAGGTTAATGAATGCTGAGGATTACCCTACAGCAAAATTAATTACAGACTTCTGAGATCAAGCTGCAGGATCTTCTCAAAGATTGCAAGGTATGCTTTGCTCTTTGGCACGACTTCACAGGTATCTGAGCTGTGACACTTGACTAACAAATACACTTTTTCTTTCACATTTAAAATGGATCCCTTCACACGCTTGACTTAGAAATAAAAAAGCTGCTGAATTCAATGATTAAATCCATTTTCATAGGATTTATAGATCTTTTTTTGTATATTCAGAGTACAGTTGTATATGCTCACAGGTGATAACTGACCAATCAACACTCTGCAGTGTTTCAATGTCACCATATCCAGCATTAACTCGGAACCTCGCCTGAGGTAGTGCCAAATTATGTGATAGTATTGGTTCCATTATTCTATCTACAATGGAATACCAAACAAGGTTGAGCTGTACCGTACTGTATAGCACCATGTAATGGAAAAGCAACACAAGCTGCATGCCATTCAACATAGTCCTGATTTAATTTCCCGTGAATTGGATATTTGCATACAACTCTCATTCTTTAATCTGACAAGTTACAAAGAAGTAAAAAGTTGACTACTGTCCAAATCTATATATTTGATTTAAGTAATTGTATTTGTATTGCAATCAGCTAATTTCTTTGCATACAGTGGAAAAATTTCAGATAGACCAACAATTTTAGTTTAAATCATGATCCTACAAATTGGAATGAAATTGAATGACATGACATTGAAATATTCATACCTTTCCAATTGAAGCCAATGAAAAGTCAAATTCCTTTACTTCAAGTTTAGGTATGTTAAATTAGGGCATTTTATTCGTATATAATATTAATTATTATGTTTGATTAGAGTAGAATTGTGTGCAAATAGAAACACTTTTGAGTTAATCACCTATGGATGGGCACTTCAAATGCAGCAAGACAGTAGTGCAGGGCATTTTACTCCTCCTCTCCCCATGTTGCTAGTTTGGTTTTATTTTATTTTTGTCTTTTTTTCTGGCTCTAGTGGCCTTTATTGGACAGTGGCTGGACAGTAAAATGGGAATGACAGGTGTCGGCGTTTACATTACCTCTAAAATTGCGTTTAATCTAAATATCCCAATAAAAAATCTGGTAATGGAAACACCTACAATAAACTTTGAAAAAAACCTCTCAAATATTGCTAAAAAGTTTTAGCTCTCATAAGGTGGTTTTTCAGACGTATCGATATAGAAGTATTTCCCAAAAGTGTAATGGAAACACTTTTTCTGCATTTCTACGTGGTGGTGTTATGTGACCCGTTTGTTTACAGTAAAGATGGCGCGGAATGTTTGAATGGAGTAGGAGATGGGAATCTTTTTTTACAAATAATTAAACAGAAAAATATAACGGTCATCCTTGATAACAAAAAACAGCAACATGCTCCAAAACATAAAGTGTTTTGTATCTTAATCTTCCTCAGAGTGGAGTCTTGCAGGACGAGATTTTACGAGAATTACTGCTTATGCGCTAAACACCATTCAATGGAAACACAATTGTACTGTGTCGAAATTTCAGAAATATCAGTTTTATTTTGCAAAAAACTGTAATGGAAACGCAGCTACTGAGACTCAAACCTAGCCTGGCTGTGACAAGGAACCATTGGATCTAATATTTGTAAGAATTTTTTCCTGTAAAAGTTACAATAATGGGCAATTATTACATTTAACATTTGCTGTATATCATATATCATTATTTGACATGAAGTATGGTTTATGCAGGTTTAAGTTGAACTGAACTTCTATAAAATGACCTTTTGTACTCATGTCCTTTTGTCAAATCACACAAACAGTGATTACCTCAGAGGCAACAGCTGTGACCTACATACCACAGCAATGCACTCTGCAAAAATTCAGAAAGTACTAAATACAAACTCCCTCTCAATTCTAAACAGCAAAGGAACAATGCCAATCATTCAAAAGAGCTTAAAGGGAAGATAATGTACTGCTGTGGCATGTTCCTGCTATCTCCTGCACCCTCAAAGGAATGGTATTTACTTGCCTGAGCACAAAGTGTACCAGAAGGGAGAAACACAAGGAGAACGTAGGTGAAAAAACTCCCCCACAAGGTTTAAAGAATAGCAGAGGTGATGAGTGGCTAAAGAGCAAGAGATGTGTCTTTTTTACACTCAGCATTTCCCTCAGTGACACCAAGAGGACATATGTCTGTTGGTAAATGGACATGAAACCAGTCATTTCTTTAGTTCTGGTTATTTTGATTGCATCAAAGCCTCACCCTTTTGTGTTCCCATATCAGTTCTCTGCCCTCCAAATAATCTCCTATTGTTGACAAGTATCCAAGACAAGTTCTGTTGAATGTCAATACGACACAATCCACACTCTGATATGGCAACAAACACATACAGGAGTATGCATAGGTTATGATAACTGATGCAAACACAAGAGTCACATGGGACTTGCCAAGTGGAACCACAGTACTTGTAGACAACACCGCACGTGAACTCAAATGCAAAATTTGAGATCTATTCCTTGATCTTTCGGAAAAACTCAAAATATAGCAGCTATTAGTAATCAACAAAAACAAAAAGCTGATTGGTCTAATGCCTCCACCAACCATCATTACTGTCAGGAAATATAATCAGAGGGTTCAGAAGTAAAGGGTCAAGCAGGGCTTGAAAGATTTCTACACAAATTGAAACACTTTTTGTCCATAAGAAGCTATTTTAAATAATAACATTTAGCTTGTCACCCTAAAGGCTTATTCATGCAGTGCAGAAGACAGCAGTGGCCTGTGTGGCCATTGCCGATTCTTTCTTCCTTCCTTCAGCTTCCTTTAGCTGGTAGCACATCAGCTATACTGCACAACACTGCCTCCATGGTTTCCGGGGTATGAAGGTAATTATGTGCCAAAATTCACAAGCTTGTAGATTTGATGTGAAAAATTCAGCTGTAAAGAAAAATTACACGCACACATGTAGTAAATTTGTACTTTTAAGTCCAATTTTCACCTGCAGAGGATTTTCACTCAAACGTGTTTTGAATATGAAAGGCAAAAAATATTTACAGGTGTGTAGATTTATGTTTACACAAATTAAATTACACCTGACAAAATATAATCCATAGTTTACTTGGAATCATTTATTTTTTGCATGTGTTAACTTTGCTTTAGAACCTCAAATTGGCGATTACAGCTTCTTAAATCCAGAACGGATTTTGTTATTAAAAAGTTTTCCATAAAGACAGAATCATTTCAAGAAATCCGTGCATCCACACAACACAGCTGAAAACACATTAGTATATGCTAGCTTAATAAATAGTGCTGTCATTCTGCCACAGAAATACACTAAAAACACTAGACTAACTAACTCAGAGAATGCAGACCTCCAACAAGCCACCTGAGAAAAGCCCCAAAAACCCCACCAGCCCACCCAGTACCCCCTATATTTTTAACCTTCTGGCAGGCAGGCACACAGACAGGTAGGCACACAGATAGACGGACAGACAGACAAACAACACCGCTGAAAAAATAGTAAAAAACAAAACAAAAGCAGGAGAGTGAAGAGTAGATATCCTTGAGCTGTAAGTCAAAATGACCGCCTCTGGTGGTTCTTCGGGGTATTGGAATGTTGGTTGTTCTAGTGTTAAAGAAAACCCCTGGATCTAGATGTTGATCCAGATCATCCTCAAAATCTAGTAAGTTGTTTCTTATACCATTTTAGAGATTTCCTGAAAGTCTAATCAAAATCTGTCAATTATTTTTTGAGTCATATTGCTAACAGAAAGATGGACAGACAGACACAAACGTAAGCTGCCAAAAACATAACCTCTGTGCCTTGGTGGAGGTGATAATAAGAAATGGAGCATGTGCACAAACTTGTGTGATGTAAACAAACATATAAAGAAGCAAATGGTGGATAGTCACACTAATTAGGAGACATTTAAGTGGACATTGACATTTTGCTGTAAAAGTCATATCATGCCTAGTAGCTTCATGGTGCATGATCAGGCAGGTTAAGGGGCGGGGGCTATGGTGTAATTGGTTCAGGAAAGAGTCGTTTGTGTTTGGAAGCATTTTCAATTGATTCACTTTGGGACCTGGTTTAAAAAAGTAGTTTTCAGGCTAACAAAATGCAGGTTCCATGTGGATGAAACATCCTATTTATAAAAGAAAAATGTCAGCAGAGAGATCTGAACAAGTTTCTGTGAGGACATAGCCTTAGATGTTCAACACACTTTACTCAAATTAATGGGTGGTTAACAGGCTTGTAGAGAACTTGACAATTTGTTGGGAAGATCATAAAATAAATTTGGAATGCTTAAAGCATTGCACCAGTGGACAAAAAAATGAAAAATATAAACTTGATCATTACAGCAACACCTGTGGATGTGGGTTTGTTTTGTGCTCTTAGAAGTGGAAGACATTTGGCCCCTTGTCATGAAGATTTATGAATGTGTGTTGGAGATGTATATGTACACTTTAAACGAAAAAAGACAAAGAAGATGGAGAAGAAGCAATGAGGCTGCTGGAGCTTCATAGCTAAACTTCTAAAATCCATAGCTATGCTAATGGCTCTGTGACATTATACATGATTTGTACATGTACTCAATGTATGCCAACATCCTTAAGATGACATTACAATGCTGTTATAGGTTTTGCAGGCATTTTTAAATTAATCTACATATGAGACATGCAGTTTGCTTTAGTGGTGCAGTGGGAAAAGACACAGGAATCATTATCTATTGGTTGACAGACCAGATTTACATGTGACACGCTGCTGGAACTCTTTTAAGTACACTTTGTAACTCATTAATGCTACTCAGCTCTAAAGTTAGAATAGATGTCATCCACAATTTAATAACAGTTAGTCTTCCTCTGCTGAAGACTAACTTTTACTAAAGGGTCAAGAATGAACATGAAACCAAATCTTTAGTTCACAGGCAGTTGCTTCATCTTCAGTCCCATAAAATCAACAGAAATTCTTCTCAAAGTTGCTTCTATCCATAGGTCAATCCTGTAAATAACTGCCACGCTTGTCTAGACTTCACTGGGGGATAGTCCCACGTGATCTATGGTTTTTATAACCAGAGAAAACTTATTAGACAGACGGGGGCTAATTGCCAAAGATGCTTGACATATTTCTTCAGCTTCTCTTGTGTTGTGCAACCAGCTGTAGCCGGCAGTAGTGGCTCCCAGGTGTGATTGTGTGTTAACAGTGAGTGTACAGGGTGTGCTCGGTTAATCTTCCTCGGATAAATAAAGATGAAGTTAAGATTCTAAGACCATGGTAGAAGTTGGTCTAAGGAATGTCCTGATTACCAGGGATATCCCTGTCTGGTGTTCGCCTAAGCTAGGTAAACTACAGCAGTAGGCTCTGACTCATACTGCATACTGTAACTATGGTTGCTTTACTAACAATGACACACCAGTGTACACTTTATAAAGCAAACACAAATCACCAGTGATTCATAAGATGAGTACATCCAATCAGAAATAATAATGTCAGTGGAAGATTTTCCTGCCACAGAAAGTGGCAAAATGATTATTAGATAAGTGAATTAGATTTTTTTTCTTTTTTTTTAAAGAGAAAATCTTTTGAGGCTTTGAAGGAATCTGAAAGGCGGGCTATCCTCAAAAGAACTGACAATGGTAGCTTTTACAGCTCTACTGCTTCCATTATTTATGCTCAACTCAGCCGCTTTAATCCAGCCCAGACTGCTCACCTTACTTGTTAGCATTCATTCACAGAGGAGCTTACACAAACACAGAGTCAGGAAAAGAGAGCATGTCCTGCCTTTGGGTGAACACGCTCATTCTTCAGCACCTTATGACAGTTATATCCAGTGTGTTAAGCTGCAAATGCTGCTGTACAACAACTTTTTGCAGAGATTTATGAGGAAATTGTTATGTGAATGTGGTGTTTTATGAATTCCCAAGGCGCAGCCTTGAACTGAATGAGTGAGTTTAACCATTTTAAAGCCAATTTCAAGTTAATTGAAATTTTCAGCAAAACTGGTTTTTCATAGCTTTCAGTTTTTTCCCCATGTCTTGTGCAAGTTGAGTATGTATTGTGCATGTACACTCATCAGTGTGTGTTACATGATACCCTGGCCTTTGAAACCAATCAAGCACTCCACCCCTCCTTTCTCACTGTAACTACTATTCCCATCAGGTTGGTTTTATTTGTACTCACACGCATACCTCTTTAATTCTCCTACTCTACTTCCCATAGAATTAAGACGCTAGTCTCTCTTATCATGTGCCAAATTAGCTTGGATTGCTGGTGGCTTGTTTGAATACAAAAAACACACAAACAACACTTGACAACATAATGCCTTGGAGCAATGGGTGACACCTGTTCTGTGGCTAAAGGAAAGTAATTTAATTACTTTTTATGGTGAAAATGACAATTACTGTATTTCCACTTGACTTGAAGGGCACCCATGCACAAGTAAAAGTAGTATAAATGCATGCACTATACATGCTAATTTTGTTAGTGCTTTTTGTGTATTTGATTAAGCAAACTATATCAGTTATGTAATAATTAATTTTGGTAAAACATGCTTTGTTCATTCAGGCCCCGGTTTGCGAATTTAGTCACTTCTGGGGCATCTGATTATCCAGCGTCTGCCAAAGATGAATTGACAAGCTAAACTGTGGGCTGTTTGAATGTCATGGCTATATTTATCCAGTAACAGACAGACAGAGACACACTGTGTGCCACTGTCTGTCCCCTTTGAGAATGGGGTTTGGAATGCCACCAGATAACCCAAAAACTAGGCCAAGCACAGATGGACCGACTGCTTTACAGGCGTGCTGACATGTCAGAGGCTGTCATTGTGTTGCATAGATCACCCCCTGTGTGCTACAACTTAAATTCACAACTCAAGCAGTGCTATCTTTGGCCTGTATAAAAGGCAGAAGCATTTTGAGCTGAACTGAGTCAAATTAAATCAGAAAGATATGGACTATTTAAGAGCAAAGGCCGTTAGACAAGCTGATGCAAAGATTTAGAGGTGAATAAAAAATCATAAGGGGATAATACACAAATGCAAACAGTTCATGAAGTTAAAATACATTTTACTACTTCTTTTTTTCAAATAAAATTGACTCCAATTGTGTGGAATCTAATATGAACCACTATTACTATTAAATAATTAAGATTCTTCACACTGGAGACCCCCAGCATCTGACATCCTTGTTTCCTTCCTACTGAGTAGCTCCATCATTCTTTCATCCCTCTGACCTATTTATCTGCAGGACTCTGCACAGGTAAATCTGCTCTGATATCATTATATTCCCATTAAAGCCCCCTAGAGTATCGAGGACAGACAAATCTAGGCCAAGCAACCCCCCTATTCCACAGAGAAGAAGAATTCAAGAGGAAGCAAAAAGGGCATTGGGTGCATTACAAACCATTAGCGGGCAAAACAAGTTAAATGGGAAAGTTTAATTGTTACGGTTGAATAGTTTCAGGTTGTATCTGGTTTGATAGGATGAACAAAAACAACATTTGGAAACCATTTTTCTGCAGATGAGTGTATATATCATTTTGAAACTACTTGCTTTGTAGCTCTACTTGGCTATTTAATACCATTAAAAATCATTCATATCGCAATTGAATTTACCATCATGGATGGTAAAAAGGAGCAACCATCTGTCATGCTGCATCTCCTCTGCAATTACAACTTATCTCCCATGCTATCCCTAGTTCAATCTTTATGAACAGTAAATAAAGTGCTTGGGTAGTTTTTATCTTTAACAATGCAATGTGTCATTTCACGTCCTTCCTCATGTATATGAGTGAATCTGTGCTGTTGTGTATCTGTATCCCCCCATACCCTCACCTGTCTGGTTCTGACTGCCTTTCTGCCTTCCTGCAGCAGGGGACCCATTTAAGGCGGTCTGATATTTACATGTGGCTGCCTATTAGTGTTTAAACTAAATAATACTACAACTAAGATCCACAGTAGACACTGACCAGACCCAGGCGCCGGCAGCTGCCACTCCCCTTCCTTTCTCCCTGTCTCGCTTTTTTGCTCTGCCTTTCTGTCTCCCCTTGTGTGTCTGGAGTTCTCTCTCATGTGTGTTTGTGTGTGTGCGATGTACGAGGGTAGCCAATTATGGCTAGAGCAAGGCAGAGCAGGAATGACAACATGTAGTAAAGAGCACACAGCCCACTGTCTGGAAAGACTGAGAGAAATGACTGTGAGAGAGGAGAAAAATGAGGAAAGAAGATATAAAAAGAGACTGACAAAGATTGACATAGTGGAGAAAGAATAATGACAAAAGACCAAAATAGGCACAGAGACAATCACAAAAGACACATGTGGAAGGCAGACAATGTACAAAATTAGCTTGTGGAAAGCAACACATGACTAATCACAAGAAGAGAAATTTGTCTGCTTCTTGTGCCTTGATGGTTTCTTCGAAAGAGTAACCACACGGTGCATTTGCTCTGTGCCCACTCACACAAGGCACCATTTGAAGAAACACATCTTTGAACTACAGTATCTTAAATCTTTCAAATTGAAGTCACATTTTACTTTAGCAGAGTACAATACATGGCTATGGAGCCTAAATGGTGCCTTGAAAAAGTACTCACCCTGTTAGTGTTTTTAGGATTTTTTCTTTTTTTTTTTTTTTTGAATTACAACCTCTACAAAATTATTATAATTTTTTTGTCTATTCTGAAAAAAAAGAAGAAAAAAAGTGAAAAGTAACATGTGCATGTGCATTCACCCCTTTTGCACATAAATAAGCACTGGTGCTACCATTTACATTCACGAGTCACATATAGGCCCTGTCCCAATATTCGCACTTCTGCCCTTGTGCCCCTGGATTGCGCGTTCGCGTTGAGGGTTTGAGTGTGTAGGGTGTCCCGATTTTCTTGGCCCCGTCCCTTTAGCGCCATTAGTCCACAATTCGGCAAAGTCCCCATCTATGCAGACCTCGCCGAAACATATTACCCACAATTCATTGCTGCATGTCCCATTTGAGGCATAAAAGTGGTAAAATGGCGATGTTTGGCGATACAGTTCCTTTGCCGAAAATTTTTTTATATATTGAAATATTTACTCTTTTACTCGCTGTACAAGAGTAATAATATTCTAAGTTTGCCTTGTTACTTTGAAATATGCCTTACATATCTGAAAGTTATTTTACTGATATGTATCTATATTAATTTACTGATATTCTGTGCCAACAATTTAATCACTTTTTGTTTTCAACCAGTCATAAATCAGCAGATTTAATTATTTCATATTCATTATGATCATTTTAAGCAGCAGAATAGCAATCACAACCATCGGTGCATCATCGTGGATGTCACAGAAATTATGTAAAAATGTAAGTTGATGACGTAATCATCACTGTCCCAATTCTGCTGTTTTCTCAGTCTTGTAACCTGCGCACTCGAACCCTTACATGCACTTCTACCATGTGCACACTTCCTAGAAGACCATAATGTGTATATTGGGACTGGGCCAGTGTTCATCAAAATGTACCACCAAGCAAGTGACACCAAGGACAAACCTTTGAAGACAAATCAAGGTTTTGTTTTATATATATGTATTTTTTTTTTTCCCATCAGCAGCGACTGAGAAAATGGTCAGAATTTTGAAAATCATATATGGTGTTAAATAAAAGAAAATTCTTAATGCAACTTTGTTTTAGTCTTCCAGAGATTTGTGACGACGACAGAAGTTCACCTGCCAGCGGGTCAATGACCCTAATGATACAACTATAGCAATACTTGAGTGGTTGAGACAGTTGCCAGGACCAAGTCCTTAAATTCTTCTTTTGAATGTCAATTAATCCAGAAGCCCAAATGTTCAACCTGACCTCAGACAGCCCTGACAGTGACATCAGACCTGACCCTGTCTTGTATGTTATGGGGGAGAGAGTGAAGTGAAGAGAAATCACCTGGAATCTTGTTAGCTTCAGTAGCTTTGTTTTGAGCAGTGTGCTCTCCAGATCCCAGGGGAGGAACTGTGGCTCGGATTAGTTAACCCTGCCTCACCCAGGTTACCATTCGGCCTTATCCCAGCAGCATAAGCCTTTAATGAGTTCACTGCCTTCTCCGCTGTCTTTTCTCTCCCTCTCTCCAGGCGTTTTCATTTTATCCACGGCTTCTCAGCTTTTTCTAACTGCTCTAACATCCTTTCTCTTATCTTATTTTCTCCCTCTCACAGTTTGCTTCTCTCACTCTCCTATATCTCAATACTTCACTCCATGATGCGCTTTTCTTTTTCTGTGTCTGGCTTTTTCCTTTCTGACCCCACCCCCACCTCAACCTCTCAGCATATGTTCTTCTAGGTCAGGATTAGGGCCTTTCTTGTTAGTCAATTAGAGAAAGACCGAGCGATAAGGCACAGCTAAGACAGAAAGGGAAACTTCGTGAATGTGGTGGTTCTTACTATCCACCAAAATTACAAGCTGAGGTGACAAAACACAAGTAAAACTCAATATTGATCATTTCTCAGGCTCTTGATTGGTCGATGTAGACATTTTATAACCACCTCTCAAGTACTTGTTCTTAAATATTCAGGCTGCTGTACCTGATTTGTTCATGCTGAATTCACATCTGGTTTGTATCTGACATTACTGGGAAAGATGTATGGAGAGAATTTTGTTTAGCCTGGTGCATGACAGCATGTCTCATGCCCCCATATAAGGTAGCAGGGAGGTCTCAGGGGGGAGAAGTGCTGTTGTTACTGTATGTGACCATACCGCCACTGACTGTGGCAGTGGCCTGCATGTGAATGTTTCAGTGAGTGTGCATAGATGTGTGTGTTTGCAGGGGGAGCCAACTCATCTGTTTAGGGGAATTCAATTTCCAGATTCTCCTCTTAAGAGCAGCATAAAGATATGCAGAATAAATGGGGGGGGGCTCCTAAAAGTCATGGTGATTACTTAATAAAACAGCAACGGGAGGTCCCCCTTGTCTTTCATCCTAAAAATATTTGCCTGAACCCAGGCTCCTGCTTTCCCTGTGAGGGTTCACAGTTGGATTAGCCCATTTCTCAGAAGAGCGCTAAAGAAGCCCTGCTGTCTCACGTGAAGTAAGCTTAGAGAGGGGGTAAAAAAAAAAGCGGAAACGAGGGAGACATTGTGATCCAATTTTCAGCTTTTTCTTTTCACCGCTGTTTTGTTCGATGCTTGTTTAAACAGGTTCCCAGGAGATGATGTATCCGAATTTGCAAATGGATCTCTGTGGGTATTATGTGTGTGTGGCCATGAGGAATTTTGCATAGCGCGTTATTCAACACTGCTGAATGAAAATTCCAAGCGCACTAATCTTTTCCTGAAAATTGACAGGAAAATGAAAATACTAGGATGTATTAATCCGTGAATAATACCCTCTAGTATCATTCTAGTAAAGCAGAGCTATTACATACCTTTCCAGGGTCAAGGAAAGGTTCACCTTACCTTGACCCTGGCTTGTTTTAAGTCCCAAAAGTTATGAGCATAGAAATATAAGCAGATAAAATGGGATTGAAGCACTCTAAGCTCATCTACCGCAGAGACCCCCTCTGTTCAGGCTCAGAGGCCGATTATGGCATATGATATTGAATCCTCTTTGGGCCGTAGCCATTGTGTGAGTGTGTGAAGCTTTGTTGTGTGTATAAAAGTGCCTGTGCATAGGTGTCTATATGTGCTTGTGTGCAGGCAACTCATTTGTTTGATGATTCACCAGACGCTGGTGACCTTGTGTGGAGGGGTTTTCACCCCCCTCGAGGTGGGGTCAGGAGTTCAGCGGGGTGCTAAGTAACGACTTTCAATCAACATCAATCACTCATTTACGCGACGCATGACTGCATCCCCACAGCCCCGCAGCCCAGGTAGGTGAAAGAGGGGTAGGGCTTAATGTCACTCCTCACTGGTAAAGCTGCAGTAGATTAACATTATGCCTAGATTATAACGTTGAGGGACCTTAACTAAGGGAATTGTTAATAACATCTGGACTTCAGTGTCAGGAGTGTAAGCTGTGGCCAAGTCAATGGCTGCTGTTTGCTCTCATGAATGCTGTTTCCTGCATTGTTACTGTTTATTTACTTTCCTCTGAACCATTACTGTTGGCAACAAAACACTGAGCCAGAGCCTGAATGTCAAGAAAAATATTTTGTTTTGGTGAAAACAGACAGAGTGCCGTTGTTTAGCTGTAAACATATAGTACAGGTTGGCCGTACACTTAACACATGAGGAGCGTGTCATTGATTTGGCAGATGCTGGTACACAGAATGTTTATAACAAAACTGATACTTCATTTCTGATTGGCTTTTAATTTTTTAGTTGCAATCTCTGATATCTCTGTGAAAGGAGAAAGAATGGACTACTACTAATTACTTGAGATTTGGAATGTTTGTTAACCTTTTTGCAAATGTTTTAAGCCATCTTCATACAGATAATTAGATATCTATGTTATGTAACTATTTTGATCTCATCTGATTTAGATGCAAATCAGCAAGTATTTTACAATGTGTAAAGACTGGATGCAAAACAGTCATTTTCACCTTGATGATTCTGCAGACTATCAGTACCACAGAACTCCCAACAGACTCATGATAACATCTATAACTACCTTTTGACAGAGGCCCTTTATGCATAAGCAAACTCACTAGACTAATTTACTATAAAGGGATGTACTTTTACTCATGTAGTTGGGCAACAACCTTATGCAAACTGATTTAAACTAGCATCTGTTTGTTTGTGGTTCTTTGCAAGCCAAATATATTGTTTTTCCCCAACAGGAGGCGCGGCCATCGAGTAGTTGGTCATTTAATGTTGCCCAGGACACATTCAGTCATATTACTTATAATAAAGTGACTGGTATGCAGCTGAGATGTGGTCTGATTGGATATCTGAGTGGTCTGATTGATTGGATATCCAGACTGGATATCAGTGAGTGCTCAATACATCCTTGGTATGCTATTTCTGGGAGTGCTCCACTTCTTGTTATCAGATTATTAAAGTTATAGATATTACTAATTCCAAACTTGACTACAGTGATTATGTTGGTATGAGGATATATTATTTCTTTAGAAAGTCAACTGGGATGCAAATGATGAATTTACAAAGACAACTTCACTTGTGTTTATTTGTGACACCGAGTAATGAAGTGGCCTGGGGGGATTGGAGTTTTTAAATACCCAAAGGTTCAGGTTATACTGGCTGTGTTTCAAGACATGCATCAGCACAAGTGCCTGGTCATAGCCTGGACTATCAGCTTCTGCATGATCCTGCTTCTCAGATCACCTGACAAAATGCTGACAAAATCAAGAGGTTTCAAGAAAGGTTATAAAGATTGATATGCAAACTAAAGATCAGCAGTTTAATCTCAAGAGTGAAAGATTTGTCTTTAAGCAACGTGTATTTGAAACTAAAGCAACTAGCTTTTGTCTTTTTTAATATGATTTGGGATTTCATGAGAAAAATGTTTTGTTTCATATGCTGTACATTAAAGAAAAGTTAACAATCAAAGCTCCTAAAAATAGCTTCTTTGCTTATAGGGCATCTTTAAAGCCACCAAAAAGCCGAAGCCAGAATAAGATTTTGGTCTTAGTATTTCTGAGTCTTCTGTTTTCCTCTATTTTCTCTCCTCTTCATGTGGTGGTAGGGCTGATGAGGGTTTTCTTTCATGCCAACTGAGTGATCCCCTATGCTTTGCTTTTAAAATGGCTAATGTATGGGTGGGGGAAAGAACACATTACCAGGGCTCATATACACAGAGTGGTTAAAGAGCGGCCTGGTTTTCCATTTCACATGAACACACACACACATGCACATGTCTTTCCCTTCAACCAGCTGCACCTGTTGCTGACTGCTGACCACTGACTATCAAATGGATTTGTGCACTTGTGGCTTTATTTTGCATGTGTGTGTGTGTGTGTGTGTGTGTGTGTGTGTGTGTGTGTTACTAATAAATTGCTCTTTTTCTGTGTGCATGTTAGTGACGTTGACAGCCTCATATCATATGTCACCAAGGCCACAAGTGCCCCCCCCTCCCCTAATAATCACACATTTTCTTCCAACACGCTCACCTCAATTTGGCCTTGCCGAGCATAAGAA
>JAOXYM010000025.1:11470343-11481968 GCA_028567055.1 Leptatherina wallacei
CAACCTCTAAAATCTCTACAACCTCTACAATCTCTACAATCTCTACAATCTGTACAACCTCTACAAGGTGCCTATTTTATCTTTGAAAAAAAATAAAGAATCTGGGTCCAATCATCCATTATTCAACATACCACCAACAACCTCTGTTTAGCCAATAACAGCCTCTGCAAACTCCATCTCTGTAATAAGAGAGTCCAAACTAACCTCATATCAAAGCGTGTTATGGACCTGAGCGGCTACCAAGTAATGGCCCAAATAGATCAAAGTCAACTGACCCTTTCTTTTCTTTTTTTCAGTTTTTCATCTGCAGAAATTAAACCTCATTATTTCCACATAGGTTAGCATAGTTTTGATCTGTGCCCCAAATTAGACATGAATTGCTATTAAGTGTCACTCCAAAGACTGTACTTGTGATTTCAAGCTGCAAGTGGAGTTATATTTTTAGACGGGGTTGGTATTTTGTGGTGCTATATTTGTCAGTAAGCTGCATAGTTTAAAATCCGGTCAAATTACATTGTCACTTTATTTCCTTTTCTTTTCTTTGTCAGCTTTGTTTGCCTTTAATGGCTATATCAAATCAAATCAAATCAAACTTTATTTATATAGCACTTTTCATACATTGCGCATCACAAAGTGCTTCACAACATAAAAACAATTAAAAAAAATAAGTATAAAACATCAAAATCATAGCACACATATGAACTGTTTGATTTGAATGCTCCATTGTGCGTGCTAATTTCTGCATAAATGTTTGTACAAGTGCCTTTGAATGGATAAACATATATTTAACATGCTTAGTTTGACAGTATTGAACCCAGCAGTTTGAAAATTGCTGAAGTTTCCATGTTTAAAAAGACATCTTTTCACTCTTCAACTCCCTTTCACACAACAAAGACATACACGTACAGAGACACACACACACTCACTGGCCTCCCTGGCTCTGTCCCTCCTTTGTCTCTTGTAATTAAAGCATCCGCTTGGCCTTGCTGGCCCCAAGTCACTTGTCTCTTTATCTGAGGGAAGAGCAGGGAAATTGTCACATTCCTCTTCTCCATGGCAAGACCACATCATTATCCTCTGTATGTGTGAATGTCAGAACTCACTTTTTTCTTTTTCATTGCCCACATTGTCTTTCTCCACTTTGTTTAATGTGATGCTGCCTTCCTTTTTCCTTTCCTTCTCCCTCTCACTTTATTTTTACCCAAAATCCTTACCACTGTGTGGAACAAAGGGAGGAAGTCTCCTTGACACTAGTTGCTAGGATTATTTATATCTTGGCTATGTTGTGTTATATTTAGCACTTAGGTTATATTAGTAACTGTTCAGCCAGATTTGGAGCTAAAAACCACAGACCGTTGCAGTGGATGATGGTGGAGGATTTTGCTGTTTAAGAGCACACCTACAATCACTTGCCCTTTAGTGAACACATGAGCTCTGGGGTAATTGTATGTTTTCACTGCACCAGCCAGCTTGGCAGATCTTCTCTGCTCTCTTCATGGGCTCCTTCTCCATTTTTCTTTTTATTTTGAGTCTCCTATACTTGCTAATAGTAGTTTTCCCTGTTGCATAATGACTGTATTGTCTTATGTGGTCGCCAGTGCACAACCAGTGTGCTGCTGGTAGTATTTTGGAGGCCACAGTCAAAGCTTTACTTCATTCTGTCTTTGCCTTTTGTATATCAGCCTTAGATGAAAGATTTTGTGTTCGAATCAGACTCAATACCATGAAGCTCATCTCTGTACTCTTACTTTTTTTTTAAACCATGCAGCTTCTTCCTTGTGCAGCCAAAGGTAAAAATAAACCTCCATATTGTGGTATTTACGTGCAAATTGTCACGTTGCATGAGTGCAAAATGCTTATTATGGATGCACAGCATCTATTTGGAATGATTGCAGATTGCACATCCAATGGCTGGTCACTGTCGCTGGTGGCTATGGGATGAGCCTCCTTCACCCTCATTCTCTCCCTTCCTTTTTTTTCTTTGCTCAGCAAACCCACAATCCTCCCACGCTTGCACTCACTAACTCCCAAGCCCAACTCACAACCAAATTCTGTTTAACCCAAACCAGCCCACTGACCTCGGTTTTCAAATATTCCTGTGATCCGCCCGTGGTAACTCAGTCAAAAACCAGCATTTTGGTTCAGGCCATCCATCAACTCCATCTGGCCAAATAAGGGAAGTCGCCATTTTCCACTCCTTCTAAACAGAGTAATAAAAGTGATAATGGAATTGGAATCTAGTGACTAAGCAAATGGTTTTCTTGGAGGATCAGGGAACTTTTCTCAAACACCCTGACAATAGTCCTCCAAACTTTATACCAGAAAATGTCACAAACGTTTACAGCTTTTTAGTTTTCAGTACTAGATTATGTAATTAGAAAACTGTATAATCAATACATCAGTGAGGTGATGAGTAAACACCTGGCCACAGTATTGGGTGGTTAAAATGAGCTCTGCACAGATCAAAACATTGCTATCGTTTTGTGTTTGTTGAGTTTGCATATGTACTGGTCTGTTATTCAGCAATCCAGCTGGGCAATGAGAACTTATTTGGTGAATATAAGACAGTGAATATATGGAAAATAGTGCAAAATGCTAATAATTTGGCCTCTATGCAAGACCACAGCTGGTGTCTTGAACCCATGGAAATCCCCATAATTTCTCAAGTTTCCTCCCTTAAGATGCTTTGCCAGGTTTTTGCTGCAGCCGCCTTCAGTTGTGGTTTATTTGTAGGTCATTCTGCCATTAGATTTATCTTCAGAAAGTGACTAGCATACTCATTTGTGTTGAGATCAGGAAAGTGATGTAAAAATCCTTCCATTTCTCGACTGAAAGAGGTAATTGGGTTGCTTTCATAGTATAATTTAGTTGCTTATACTGTGATGCTCCATTCTGCCAGTTTTGTAGCATTTTACTGATATTCAGCAGAAACAGCTGCTCGGTATACCTCACAGTTCTTCACAATATTTCTTTCAGCAGTCAGCACGAATGAGCACAAGTAATTCGGTTCAATTTAGTTTTCTTTTAAGCTTCCCGTTTGCCTGGGCATTTAATTTGTCTTAATAACATGACACGGGTGTGAAAAGTGAAAAATTCTCTGCAAAGTGTCTCCTCAGAAGAAGGCTTTAGTGTTCTTTTACATGTCTGACATATATTGTTGATTCAGTATAGTCCATGTACTCACATGTTTAATTATATCTGGGATGCACGTAGTTGGCTGCAGAAGGACCTGCAGACCCTCACAGACTGGTGCAGATACAATTTTTATGTCTCACACTTTAGCCAATAAAAAAACTGAACTGGCTTTCATGTTGGTCTCCCTTGCTGAGATTGTCCTGTCTTTGGATTGCACACCGAGTGTTTCTATAATGAATGCAAACTCAGCACTGCTCCAAATGTTTATATTTCTAACTTGTCTTTAAATTGAGGTTGCCTTTGAAAATGAGACAATGAAGCGATTATGTAAAAACCAACATCACCAACTTTTAATGCATTAAGTTTATGCACACCATGAAGTGAAGCTAAAATTGTTAACATCTTGATTTGTGCTGGATTATTTTCTCGAGATCATTCCTTTGAATTAAAATAGATAATTCTTCTTGTCTTTGTGTGTACTATTGTCAGCAAATCCATAAATAGAAGCTGCTGTAGAAAGTTAACTTGGCTGCACATATTGTAGTTGCAGAGAGGTGGTGAGATGAGTAAATGGTTCAATATAGCTCCAATTGCATAACTTTTAGCAGACACTGATTATGTAACTTTTTCTTAACTTTCATCCACTTTTTCCGCACTTTGCAATTTTTACATATTAGTGCATTATGCACTTGAATTAAACAAACTGAAAAGCAACGAGCCTCATCAATAAGCTCAGAAGTTTCAGTGGTGCTTTATCATTTATGCTTTAAATGAAAATGAGTAGGTTCATAAGAGGCAAAAATGGAGAGAACTATTAGGGACGGCCTCAAGTCACATGTCATTTTCCACTGAGACATCTCACAAGATGAGTGTCTGGGTCTGACTTTGCAACCACGGCAACGGGGAAAAGATAAGATGGTGACAGAGAGGTGAAAGAGATACATACACAAACAAAAAAAAACAATCATAGTGTAGAGGAAACATTTTTCATCAGCATTAATGAATATAGGTGAAGATTTAAAAGTCCTTAAAAAAAATTGAAAAAACATTTTGTAGAATAGTATATCCTTTTAAGGTTTAAAATTAGCACATCATAACGGGTTTTTAAAGCTTTCGTGTCGGATTTTTATTTGGATCAGCTTCTGGAATTAAAGCAGAAAATAAAGAAAAAAACTGGTGATGTTTAAAACTAAAGTTTCACTCTGTCTGAACGTGTACTGAAAAGTTAAGATATCAAATTCAGCACCTTTTGACAGCAAGCACATCTTTGCAGCCCCACCTTTTGGGGAACTTTTGTCTTTTTCCTGGCAAAGATAACAATTCAGGACCTAATAAAGTCGGAGTCTTTTCAAAAGACCTCAGCACAAGTTTATCCAAACAGTACCCCAGCATTCCTCAAGTTCTCTTTCCAGGAATTTCCAGAGGTGTGGGGGCCAGTGCTGCATACATCTGCTGGGAGTTAGTGACACAGAGACCCAATGCTGTACATGTCTGAGGGAGACTGGTGAGGTGGTGGGCTGGAATTATCCCCAAAATGGGCCCCATCTCCTCCTGCAGCTCCTCTCTTCTCTGTTATTGTTTTGACTGAGGTAGAGAGTAGGGGGGTTGAGGGGGTTCACGTGGGGTAAGGTTCTGTCTATTATGTCTGGGCGTCTTGGAATCTAGGTCATGATTAGACCTCATCTTCTGCCTCCCGCCCCTCCCCTCCACTTCTAACGGCAGCCGCTGCCAAAAAAACCCTACTCTTTAATCCCTGCTGCCTTTTTCCCTCCTCGCCGTCTCGATCGATGTGCCGCACCCATCTGACCCCCACCACCTCCCCCTCTTTCTCTCGTCCCTCCTCTCTCCCTGTCTCCCATCTCTCCCTGCTCTCGCTGTGCCAAATGCCAGGCGTTTATCAGGGATAAGCAGCTGTCCCCTTTGCTCGGGGGAGTAGAAGAGAAACAGGCAGAGATGAAGCAGAAAAAAATGAAATGGAAGAATAAAAGTGGAAAAAAGAAGAGGATAATACAGTCAGAGAGTGCAGCTGAAATAGTGTAATCTAACTTCAGCCTTTAAATATGAAATATCGAAGCATACCTGTTTTTTTTTAACATGAATACAGACGTGAATCTGAACATGACTGCTGCACTGAATACATAATATAGCTTCAGTGTGTCTCCTGAGTGCAAATAACAGTATAAACACATTAGGGAGTGTCTCTGCCATAGAGAGTTAAAGGCTAAAGCTACCCTGGATGTGTCATAGTGTTCAATGAAAACAAAGGCATATTTCAGATATAGTTTTATAACCTTCAGATGGCAGTTTTGTGCACTCTGATCTTTCAAACGGAAGTAATCCAGAAGCTGAAAAACAAATATAAACTTTGTACAGAGAGAGGTGACATAAAAGTGGGATATTCACGTGAAAGCAACTTATTATCTTGTAGAATTACTTGCCTGAACTCATGATTGAGACTTTATCTTTATTGGACTTTCTCTGATAAAGAAACATATAAACTGACGATTGACCTTTGGTGTTACTTTGTCAGAGGTTGCCAAAGGATCATTTTGGTTTAGCATGACTTTGGTCTTAGTTGTACTTTTTTTTAAATAATTTTTTACTTTTGTGATCACAACACAATTAAAATAAGTATGAATAAACAACAACAACTGACTTGTCAATTTTTTTGTTGCAAAGACTGTTTGGAAAAGGCCATGTGCATCCCTGTCAGAAGCATGGGAAAACCCATGTAATCAATACTTTTCCTACTTTGTGTTCAGTTGAAATAAGTTACAAAAACAAAGGAAAAAAAAGTTTATGGACTGAATTGAATATTCATAAATGCATGCTTACAGATAAGTATAATTTCTTTACCAGAGTTGTGACACTGCTACATTTCTGGAGGGGACAAATGTACAAATTACTCTTTTTCATGTGACCTTGGACTGACAAAACCTAAAGAATGGGACAGTTTCTACCAAAAATGTGATCTTGAGTTTATCTGGCCCCTCTACAAGATAAAGATTCATCTTGTCTCCTCTCTGTGTGGTGCCAGGCTGTTTTCAGACGGGCTACAAAGAGTTTTGAATCCATTTTATTTCTGAACTTCTCTCATCATCTGCTTGTAATGCCCATTATCTCAACGGGCATTACAAGCAGATTGTTGCATCATGATCTCAGTAATTAGGTTAATTTAGATTCAACTAAACATCACTGAGGATATGAGACCTGACACCTTTCAGACAGATTCAGACATAGTTAAGCATAAACACAAATATTAAGACTTTATGGGGAAAGAGAATCACTAAAGGTTACAACACCATGCAGAAAAAAATTAATCTTTATTGTTCAATCTCCCTAAAAGGGTCCCAACTGTCTGTACGGAACTTAACCAGAGCGTATTGCTTATCAGACCAGAAATGCCACTTCTTATCTGCCTGTTTTATCACCTCACATCTGATATCAACAAGAGACCGTCTGTCTGTCTATCTGTCTATCAAAGCTTCATTCTTCACATGCCACTGTGTGCATGTGTGTTTGGGCAACAGTCAGTAGTGATAGAGTAGATATTCGTATACTAAGGGCTTGAAGCTGTATTAGATTTCACGGCAGGTAGGGCTTGCTATCATTCGTCTGCATCTGCCGGAGGCACCCTGCTGTTTGGCTGAGGTGACGTGTCGTGAGGTTCGAAGGAAGGTAACACAAATTAATCGCATATGATTTCTGTATCAGCGCGAGTTGCTGTCTTCTTTGCTGCTGGGCAAAGAGGACACATGCATAATGAGGCCGCTGATCTTTGCGTGTGTGGAGGAGTGGGAAGGGTGGAGAGAGACTTGGCAAAGCAATGCACCCCCCCTTAGTTGTGAAATCCCCACAGGACTCTTAAAAAAATCTGTCAGTCCTCTTCTTCCTTTTACAAGCAAAATCTGACCATTTTCCCCCTTTTTTTTCATGTGTTTCAGTTTCTTCACCTATCTTGCTCCATGGATGCTTCTTGCTAGCCATGCGGTCCCCGTAGCTGAAGGACATTACTTGAGCAGTGGTAGTGATTGGTGGACATGGCTTTCACAACTTATCACATCAAGGAGTGCATCAATGCAGTTACCAGGGTCACTTATTTATTCATGATTGTCAGGGGAGTGGTGGCGTGGTAGGGGTCATATAGGGTGACTAATGTGTGTGAGGGTGTATAACACAAAATAACGGCCCAAATCTCATATTATGGGATTTATTTTCTGGAGGAGAAACATGTTACATTTTTCCTTCCATTAATTCAGATTTAATGCTGAATTTTGGCTCAGTTTAAAACAACAATTTACCAAACTGTACTTGACATTTTTTCAGTTCAATTACAGTTTCTAACAATATCCTTGCCGGAATAATCCAGTTACAAACACTCATCTTAAGTCTACATTATTAACTTAACCATCACTAGTCACAACAGTAAAAATCATTCCCCTCCGCTTATTTCATAATCAAATCCCCAATAGGATTAAACTGAGGGAGGTAATTGGATATGTGACATTATCTGGAGGGGTCTGAGTATGACCTGACCACCTTGGTCAATGACAGGAGATCCACCGATAGCAAGTAAAGGCAATCAACTCTTCTAGACCAATTAGAAGACGAGCCAGGAAAGGGTTGCCCATATCACTGAACCCGCTATCTCCATCTGCCACTGAGTAAACAGAGAAAGGAAATGATACAGGCTATAAAGTAAGCTTATAAGGAATAACTGGGGGTAATAAAATTCATACACACCCAAAGTATTTGTGCAAACCGGAATTGTGGTCTTTGACGTGTTTTTATGGGATCAGTGGTGGTTTGTAGTTGAAATAGATTACAAAGCATAAAACTATCAATCTGAATAAGCCAGGGATAACTGGTGTCATAATCCTCTTGAGTAGATGAAAAATGAATGAACAAATAACAATGATAAAAATCATTTCTTGAGTGGTGATTTCCAGAGACAGCAATAACAGAATACATTTATTTTTTTCAAGTACATTAAGTACACTAAACTATTAAAATGGAAATACCTGTGGTTTACCAATGCTACTCTTGCTTCAGATAATCTATAGCACTGTTAATCTATTTCACCTTACATGAAACAATATTTGATCATGATTGAAGTAACTAAAATGTGTCAAAATCAACAACATTTGAATGAGGCACATTTGAAAATGTATTAGCAGCTTCCATTTTTGTTTTAGATATCTGAATGAAGCAAACCTTTTGAAGAGGTCTCTCTGGGCTTTGAGATTATCCTGTGAGAATATAAGACAGTCAACAGAGAATAATCAGCAAATTAATCATTTTCTCTTATTATTTATAATCATTGAAAAAAATAATAATGAGCTTTATCGCCAGCCGTTTCAAAGGTCCTAAAATGTCTTCATTACATTTAAACAATTACTTAAACAGTCTAATCATATAGAAAACAACAGTGTTAGTCACAGTGGTTCAACATTTTACAGAGGGTACAGGGTTGATATAGTACTTTTCCTTCAATGAAGACTAAAAGAGCAGTCTGTGGCCTCTGTTCTAACTGATGACAATGTATTTCATATTGCTCAGAGATCCAAAGATCCTGTTTTTTATGTTCATGTTTGCTGTTGAAATTTATCCCTGCAATCTGTTGTTTGCATATGTAGAACATACTAGCTTGCAAAGCTAAGAAAACTGGAGAAAGCTTTGAACAACCTGATTGGTCCCAAACACCCATCAGTCAGCACAACATGAAGACAGACCATCATTTGGGCTTTCAGCCGCACCAATAAGTGGTGGGATGTGATCGTCCCAGGAGTCATACACACATCCAAATGTCTGAGGAAACATTGTTGTACCTTTGTGCAAAGCCTGGGAGTTTGTAGAAATATCAGCTTTGATGCAGAAATGTTGCTTGGATCTTTGGATCTTTCTTCAGTGACTGGGATAATGAAACAGGAATATCACAAAGAATATCTAGTTGTACAAAAGTTTTTTTGTGTGTTGCATCTATTTTTTACTGGTTTTTAATGAAAGTTGTTCAAGTCCCGTGCTGGCTGAAAGGCACTACTACCTGAGCAGTGGCATGGAGTCACAACAACCTCCTAGCACTGCCCAAGCACACCAAGGAAGGCCTGGTTGAAGATAGTTGACAGCTCCATCTGACTGGAGGTGATTTCTGCTTCCTAGCGCCTTGCTTCACAGGCATCCTCACGCAGTGCCTGAAACTGCCACTCAGAAAAGGTCCTGCATCCTTTCCAGCTGCCTTTCATCTCATGCATGACTGTGTCTACAGCTGCAACCGTATCCTATCACCTGGAATATACAAAAGATCAAAATAGTGTATTTTAAGCAGCGATCCAAAAACTAGGTGGATATACATTAGCTATACATTAGCTAATGTAAATCAGTAATCATGCAAACAAACTACACAGGAATTTTTAGTGAGTTCAGAGTTTATTGTGATTTCAAAGTAAGGAAAATGCACTAATTTCAGTCAGACTGTCATGTCTCACCAGTGTGTTAACACCAGGGAGCATTGGACATAAGCTCCGGTCGGTTTGATGTTGACATAAGCATGATGATGTGGATGGAGCCTCGTCAGGAAAGGATGTAGCATCTGCGTTGCATCCTTCAGCTGTACTTGCACCTGAAAATGCTCAGATCATGGGTTTGTTACAAAAACAATGAGAATAACACACATGATGCTTACAGTGAAAGATCAGCAAGGAAGTTAGCATCAGGTAGTAAAGAACAGGATGCTAAGCTAATGAACAATGAGATGCTATCTATCCTACCCTTTCCTTTCTTACTTAACAGGCTCCATAATTGATTCTAAAATTGCAGCCACAGAGTCCATGGGGTTGTACTACCTCCAAGTACTTTGACTGTTTCAACTCCAGCTGTTGTTGCCCTTCAATTTCCTATCAATGTGTGTTATATATATGGCAAAATCTTTCTAAAAACAGTAAAGGATGAGCTACCTCATGGGGTTAGAGATAACTTACAGGACTTGTATGCTATTTTGTCTCAAGAAGACTTGTGATTGTTATGGTTGCACAGCTATTTCTGATGCTTTGTGTTCTTTTGAATGATTATTTCAGAAATTAAAAATGAACCAAAATAGTTTTAGTTTATGGAAAAACATTTTCTTAGCAAGGAATTAGATGAAAAGGTTATTTCAATTAGCCCGTTAGCTTTGCTTGGCATCAACAATGGAAACATTTGGAAATAGCTAACATGGTTAAGTCCACAGGTAAAAGTCAGCCTACCAGTGCCGCCAAAGCTCATTAATTCAAATACTCTGTTTCGTTTGCTTAATCCACAGAGTACAGAGAGAATGACAAGACATGGGGGTGATGTGTGGGTTTTGGCCTGGAGCAATGACTTCCTGGAGTCTTGCTGGTTGTCTGGCAACATCACAAAACAATAGCTCAGTCGTCACCATCTATGTCAAGTCAAATCTAATGTTGTTACTTAGCTAGAAAGAAATTGTGAGAAATGTAACATTTGCTGCTACTCTTAGGAACATTTGCATCTATTTTTGCCTCAACATTTATGGTCTAACATATATTGAAGAAGCTAGATTTAAGCAGTACCGAGAGATTTAAAGAAAAATTTGCATAATCTTAAGCTTTCAATTAAAGCCTTTGCCAGAAATGCTCTCATTTTAACAGAATAATAACCTCTGAGTTACACAAATGCACACTCTTCTCCCTCTTTAATTATCTTAATCAAAGCCTAATCATCTTATCACCGTTACTGTGAGTGAAGAGGAAAACCTAATGGAGACAATAGTTTGCCGTGTTAAACAACAGATGCTGCCCAGTTGTTTCTTTTTTATCCGTCACATGCTCATTTCCATAATTCATCCCTTAACTTATTAAGAAGATAATCCCCTTGTCATATAGTCACTCCAGAAGAATTCACCAGGGAACTGTGCATTTGTGTGTGTCTGAGTGCCAGAGTGTGTATGTATATGTGTCTGTGAAGTGGGTGTGGTCACATTTAAACCCAGTGAACTCTGATACCCCTTTCTTCTCCTTCTCCCATCCCCCTGCTCCTTTTCGCCTTCATTGCATCGGCTGCTTCTGGATCCTAATGATTAATTGCTTATTTGCTTGGACGGGGGTTTGAGTGGCGTGTGTGTCAAGAAGACCTGACGAGCAGCCAAGCTGTCAGACAGGGCTTGATGCAGACGAGCAGTGAGAAATAGGGAGACAGACTGATGGTTAAGAGTAGGCAAGATCAGAGACATCGAAACTCATTAATGCCTGTGCATTTCACAACCCACCAGCACCAGTGTATATAGTTCATGAGGAATTGTTCATACAATCCATTAACAGCAGTTAATGATTTGTCTTTGTGAATGTAGATAGTACACACAATGTAAATGTAGATCTGCACATGCCAATGTGCATAAATGCTCTCATTTGCTTGCGTGCACGCATATATATATATATATATATATATATACCCACATTCCCCAAATGACATTGATCTGTCAATCACTGGGATTTA
>JAOXYM010000025.1:11485066-11497843 GCA_028567055.1 Leptatherina wallacei
ATGGAAAATTAGTTTTCTTAATTCCACTCTAGATCTGGGGGTTGGGAGGGGTTTTGAGTGGATATGGGACGGAAGTGACGTACTTACGTCTACAGGAAGTAAACAAACTCCCCTTCCTGCTTCTTTTCTTTTCGACTACAACATGGTGAAAAGCACAAAATAAGTACCATTTTTGCTTGATTTTGATTCTAGTTTTGAAGCAGCAGCTAGACACTAGTATACTACTTCACCTTTCACGTGAATAGACTTGGCTCGAGTCCAACGCTCGCTTCGGGCAGCCAGCACGGAATATGTACGTTATGACAACAGGACGAGGGAACGAGCAAGCGCAGAACGACCGGAGTTAACTTAAAGCAGAATGAAAGTATACATGATAGAGGAATTATTTAATTCAGAATTAAAAGGGGAATAAACCAGACACTTACTTCGGAATTAAGTTTGATTCAGAATAATCGTTTTTATTCAGAATTAGGTGTTTACATGGTCATTTTTCATCTCGAACTGAAGGGTAATTAAAACCCTCAAGTAAATGTGACCAATGCCTCTATAGTAACTCCTGCTCATACCACAACTACTAACCAAATTTTTCTTAAAGCCAAACCACTGCATTTTCACTGTTATGAAACTGCTGCTTTTATACATTCTGGAGTGAGAGTACCTGATTAAATACATATCAAAGATATGAAGAAATAAATGTGTTATGTAAGGTTACAATCCTGCTTCTTTAGAAGAAAGATGTGGTTAAAACAGCTATGTCAGAAGCCTTTCACAAATTTACTGTACTTTTTCATCAACAACAGACTTTACCCTGTGATTGAATATTTCCAGCTGTGAATACCCCCTGCAACACATTACACTCTCTGCCATATCCAAGATAAATCATACCAATTTCATAATCTTTGCTTTTTTTTCATTTGTGGCACAAATGCACCTGCACATGTGCCAAAAGCACACACACATACCGGGAAACAGGGAAAGCATGCATATGCACACAGAAAACTAATTTTTTTTAAAAAGATGGCTAAGAAGGTTTGGATTTAGTGGTGTGAGGCAGGTAGCTTTTTCTTTGCTATTACAACCAACCATTCTTTAACTGGTCCAGGTTGAATAATTGGTGCACACCACCATAATAGCCACTACTGTGTAAAATAATATAGATAACATGCTCCAGTTGTCTGTTTGAGTGTGTGTGCTGTATAAATGGTTCACCAGGGAATGGATTACACCTTGCTTGTTGTTCAGCAAAACCTTTTCATTTGTCCTTTTCCTTTTACTCTCTGTTCATCTTATAGCCTCTCCACATTGCATCCCCTTTGTTTTCTCTGTCAGTCTGCTCTGCTTTTTCTGACTCTAAAGTCCAAATCACACACTGATAAAAATTCCCGAAAAGGCCTCATAATGTAACACTTGACATCCCACCTCTGCTCTTCGCACACTATCCGCCAATCATAGACAAGACTGCATAAAATGTTGCTGTTTGACAAAGAGTCTATCATTGTCAGAGGCTTGGATAGTAAGCTGACACCACTGAGCCCTGCGGCCATAGACTTGATCATTTTCAGCCTTTAGCATGATTATCTGGAAATGTTTTAATACTTTTTTAACAGTTGTTTTTAAAGACTATTTGCTTGAAAATGTTTCCTCAAAAAGCTCCTTCCTGGGAATCTTAACCCCCCCACACAAACACTTTTTACACTGTCAGACTGTGTGTTACTCTCCACTACCCCCATCTCTTCATGTCTCAGCTGACCCCTTTCCCGGGTTCTTCTGTCAAGAAGATGACAAATACCAGTCGGTGCCAACAGCCGCAGTCATGGCTAAACATACACCTGCGTGAGAGTGGAGCCCAATTTATACTGTTGGTTGAACAAATGAGCACACATGTGAGAATTCCATGCATGTGTGTGCCTGAGTGCTGCTGAGCTGTGTAAATCCATGAGCACCTCTGTATGCATGCATGTGCTCATCTTACTCATGACTGACTCTTTTCACACCTTTTTCGCAAGGATCTATTTTTTCCCACTTACCATACCCCCCTTTTCTCTGTTGTTAATCTTTATGTGGAAGAATAGCAAAACTCACCTCTCCCTTTTTTTTCCCAGTGTGAGATTATGGCATGCCAGCTATGCAGAGAAGCTTGGCATTACAATGATGCAGACATAATAGAAAGGAGAAGGCAAGACAAGGGCAGAGAAAGACTAAAATTATGATACAGGTGAGGAGAAGAGAAGGATAAAGACAAAGTGAAAAAGGGAGGGAGGATGCATGGGGAGCAGAGATGGGAGGGCAATGGGTTCGTTGTGTCCTTAAAAAGCCTCAGAGGAAGTGTAGAGAGATGATGGGAGGAGAGGATGAGCAGTGCGGCATGGCTGGGAAAGAGGTTAGTAAACCAGTTGAAATTGGATAACAGTCTCCTTACGTCGCCACAGTTGCACATTATGAGGGCTTAGTGAATGAAAATAGGAGATTAACCGAGATATGGCGGAGGACAGATGGCGATGATTTAATCTTGTGTGTGTCTGTACAAATCCAGTGCATATGATGGTTTTAGTGCAATGTGGAATAGACATGCATGGCATGTGCTGTTTTTGTTCAAACATATGACCACGATCATGAGCCAATTAAGAACTTTTTGATTAGGTTCTATTCAGAGCAGTTGCAAAGCAAAGCCAGTGAAAAGTTAAAAATGGGCAGAAATGCTGCAATACCAAATATATATATTCCCTCAAAAGCTTCAAAAATTTCTAGTTAGTGCAGCAGTATCACCCTGCCTCTCTTTTACCTCCTTGTTGATTTTTCAGAACAATTTGTCCTCACAGGAAAATGTCATGCCACCCTGTCAGCTCTGTCTCCATCCTCCCCCCCAATGCCAGCCACTGTGTCTTGGTCTGTCTTTCTCTCTATTTCGCTTTGCTCCCATCGGTGGCATACAGTTTTTTCCCTTCTCCCTTTTCACATCTTATCATGTCCTCCTTCCCTCTTCCTCTTCCCTGTGGTCTCCTTCCTCACCCTCCCTCTGTTGTGGCACTGAGACACATTAGTACAGCAAGTGCCAAGGAACAACACAATGTTGTACATTTTACACAGTGAATGTATTAATGGGTGAAGAACAAATTGCTTCACATGGTTACCCACATGTGACAGCAGGAGAACTGAGAAACAGGACAGAGAAGGATGGAGCAGCTCAGTCTCAGAAAATTGTGTAACCATGTCTGTCACAGTGCAACATGTACTAGCAGTAGTGTTTTCATCAAGCTGTTTTTATCTTCTTCCTTTATCTTTTTGTGTGTGTGTGTGTGTGTGTGTGTGTGTGTGTGTGTGTGTGTGTGTGTGGGTGGGGGGGGTACAGATGGTATGACGCAAGAGGACATTGTCAGAAGAAGAGAGAAAAGAAAAAGGGTAAATGACTGAGCTCAGTCTGATGTTGACTCTTGTATAATCTCTTGCTCTGAGTACAGGAATAATGCAAGATGGTTGCAAAATTAGCCATCGTTAGGGGACGCGTCACTGAGAAAGTATGCCAAAGTTCTGTGGTGCATCTTTAAGGTTTGACTGGTGCTTTTTTAGTTAAGTCATCTTGTCGGGCCCTCTTACACAACTCTGGTTGGAGAAGTAGTACCACATACTACTTACTGGATATACCAATGCTTAATGTTCACATATCAATGCTGAGTGAAAACATGCATATAGTTGCATCATAATGCTGATTTTATCCGTTTTCTCTTCAGCTGGATTTCCTATGGAAGCTGAGAGGATTGTTCATGTATGAACAATCCTCTCGAGATGCCTTGATTCATCATCAAACCAAGGTAGAAAAAAAGGATGTGCTTTGAATGATATCTATTAAAATGGGGTTATTAGCTCTTCAAATTATGTCTTTGATGTTTGAACAGAAAAACTTTTTAACTGGTAGCTCTTCCTTTGTATCATTGTTATTTCTGCTATCAAGTTGTGATTAAATGAACCATTTTCCTGTCTTATTTTTATTATCAATCACTACGTGAGCTGCATCCAGTTTATTTAGCTATTTATTGCAACATGGTAAGCATTAATTAATTTGATCCATTAGGTAGCAACTTTTTTTTTTTTTTTTTTTTAATACATACCCACTGAATTCTATTCAGGATCGCAGGCGGGTAGAGCCTGTCCCAGCTGCCATCAGGTAAGAGGCAGGGTACCAAAGTATCATAGGGCCAACATGGAGACAACAAGCTAAACAGCTACATTATGTACACTCCTGAGAATTAAAAACGTACAAAACATGCATGTTTTTTGACTGTGAGGTGAACCCAAAGTACTGATAGAGAACCCATTTGTGCACGGAGTACACAAAAGTTTACACATGGTACACAGAAAAGCTCCAGCCAAGATTCAAACCAAGAAACTTCTTGCTGTGAGGTGACCGTGTCAATCGCCACATCAACATGTACCCCATGTTTGCAACAAACGGTAACAACAACACTGCATGACTTTACTCCTCAACATCTTTACCAAATACATAAAGAACAATAGTGGAACTCACAATACCAAGATACCACCTTATGGATTCTGTATGCTTGCATTCCACTTTACATTTTCTGACTCGAATGACTCTGGAGATGTACTTTGTACTTCAATGTTTGTATTCTTAACTTGCTATTCAATAATCTTTCCATGTAGAAGACCCTCATGGAGTCCAACCTCTAGTTAGGAATCACTGAGTTATAGCTGGAAGCATAAAGGACATAAAGACAGAGACATACACTGACAGAGTCAGACAGCTGCATGAGACATCAAAGCTGCTTCATCAGTCTCACCAAGTCCATAAATCATCCTACTAACAACACATACACTATAAGGTTACACCTCTGAAAGGAGAAACCCTTCACATGCTGCCTCATACATCATGGGCCTCATGGATGCTTTCTATATCTAAAACAAACAAGTTCCAAATTTTTAACTTATGACATTATACAGGGACATTTTAGGATGATATTTACATTGAGATTTTACAAAGTCCACCCTTTCTTCACCTCCTTTTTCCTCCATTTTAGCACACCACACACATAGACACCACCCCATTACCTCATAGCATGCCTCCTATACTCATCTGTGCCCTACTTTCACAGTATCAATCTGATATAAAAAGCAGCAATGACATATATCCACCCAACTGGGTCGGTTTGTTAAAATTGAAATTGGTGGTTTATTTCTCAGAGACTGAATAATATTTCATCGAATTTCAGCCTTATTTCTCCATTCACTTCTTAATGGCATTCCCCCTCTCTTCTACGCTTCATCTCTTCTCAAGTTGCCCACCTGTGGCCTTGCTTCCCCTCCTGTCAAATCCCCCTTAAATCTACTCACACACACTCAAACACGTGCTTTCCTCTGTCACCTCACCCATTCCTGCCATTGCATTTGTGTCTCATGACCATGCTTAGCATTGTGAGGCTAGTGCAATGCTACCGCCAACCCATTTTCTCTCTTTCTCTCGCTTGCTCTCTCAAACACACACACACACACACACACACACACACACATCATGTTAATAAACCCAGGCCATGCTCAAACTAAGCACGTGAATATCAAAGTGAAGCTCAGAAGCTTACACACACACACACACACACACACACACTGCAGATTTCCACACCATTCATGGAAGTGCTACTGTCACAGGATATTATCTATTTATAGTAAAAGTGAACTTCTGCTGCAAAGCCTTTTATGTATCTTTATGGCACTAACAGAATAAAAACGTGTTGGGTTGTAAGTTGCTTAACGGCACTGAACATACTTGTGAGCTAAGAGCTCATATTTCTGGGTGGTCTGAGCTAAAACACACAGTGACTGAATTAGTGAGCAATGCATATTAGAGGGTTTAAAATACAACTCCTTAGCAGGCTTGCCTCTCCTGTTGCATTTTCATCCAGCTGCTTATGTACATTTTCAATTTTCCCTTGATAAAAAGCTGAATGGAAACAAAAAAACAACAACCTGAAAACAAAATTGTGAATGTCATTGGAAAAAATGGAGAACCTTTTTAAAAAATGGATGTGTCCATATAAGATAAATGTGACTAAGAGCCATAGAAATGGGCAAAGTTAATTAATGATGGCAGAAATCACATGACTTATGACAACTGAAAGGGCTGTCATCAAAACTCTTAAGATGAATTAATATGACAACAATGTGCACTTAAGTCTCACTTTGTCCACTGTCCATTGTCATTCCATTTTTGACTGTAGCGCTTTTAATTAACAGATCTTGTTGCACCCTCTTCCATCCACCGCTAATTTGATGACACACCATGGAGATTATCCCTCAACACCCCCCAAAAAGTAATCCATTTAATGATGTCTCATGACCCAGTACAAGTGAGTGGTAGTGGGTTTTTTTCTCTGCAAAGATGCAGTCCACCTTCTGCTGATAGTTCCCCTTTTCTTCTAATTTTCCTTTGTTGATGTTTTTTGGTTTCAACCTTTGGGCAGGTGCGTAGATCAACCAATGACAGGATGAAAGAAACGCACTGAATTAACATGGTGTTTGAATATTTTTTGTAAAGATAATTTTTTCAGACTTTTAAACTACATGGTAGTGAAGTGAAACTAAATATGACCAAATGTTGAACTACTATAACCTGACAAATCAACAACAACAAAAAAACGAGTCTAACAAAACAAACTGGTATGCAGATACTGGTAACAGCTGAGTCCATCATTCCACAGCCCTTATGTGACATGTGAATAGCTGTAAAACTATGCAGCTCACCTTGACATATCAACTTGCTACCAGCCAAACTGTTTTTTTTCCATTTCCTGTTAGGTGAACGAGAAAAAGTCACATATTGAAACTGAAAAGGGGAATATCACCATCTATTGTAGCAGATTTGGACATCCTCTGGCCACTAAAACACAGGGGTTCAACGTTAACTAAAAAAAGATGCCAGAGGCAGCTGATGAAATCAACTTTACATATAAACTCAGAATAAAACAAAATTCTCTTAATTTAAATATTGTGAAAAACCAAACATGTTTTTCATTGAGTCACACAGTATGAACCTCTTATGTCTACACTGATGTTATGCAATCAGATCCAACTTCAATGAATTATGCCTTTTGTCAGGGATGCTCAGGATGAAAATGCTCTCTGAATTCAGCACAGACCTAAACACTGTACACATCTTAATTTGATCTAAAGACCTCACTTTGTTTTCAAAGCAGTATATCTTCTGAGTCATTCATTCACTGCTGTGTCATTCAATCAGTTGAGCTTAATCAACCTTGAAACACACTTAGACAAACATGCCCTTACATACTTCCAGGTCACATGCTCTTCCTGACAACAAAAAAACAGCATTCTTTGATAATCATCTGGTTAAATGCTAACTATGATAGGAATGTGAGTGGGTGTGGGCATGAATTAGCCCAACTATATCATGTGAGGCTTCTTACAACACAGAAGCACTCAAATACACAAAAACATGCACAGTCCCATGTACACATGGGCAACACAGAAAATGGGATTAGCCATTGTTAAGCAAAGCAGGCGTCACCCAGTTGAGAACAAATACACTTAAGCACTTTAAGAATGTAAATATCACAGCTATTTCAAGTAGACAGAGGTGAGTAATAATGTATAAACCCATAAACCTTAAAGTTCAGCAAGAACATTACTTAAGGTGAACAGAGTGGAGTACATTTATTTACATACAGTACACCTTTTTAGATTTAAATAGTGTTAATAGGGCTGTTTCCTAATAGTCCTGATTTATGCAAAGCAATGCTATCTGGTTGCTGGCTCTGTTATAGAACTTCTGTATTTTTTTCCTTTTATGTTTGAGTGTGTGATCAGAAACTAGATTAGAGAGTAAAATTTTAGAAACTGCTCCAAAGGACAATTTTATCATTTTACTTGAAATAAAGCAAATTTTGTGATCATTGTTTTAATTTCTTCAAATGATCACTTTGAATAACAATGTACTAGCTTGTCAACCATGCACTAATGTTAACAACCCTGCTTAGTTGTCAGCATAGTTGTTCAAAACACCTGCCTGTGTATTATGCCTCATTCTGGAGGACTCCTTTAGGGGGCGCACCAGCAGGCTCCAGAAATTCTGGATTTGCAGAATAGAAATAAGATTGATGGAGGCAAGAAATGAGTTCAATCACAGCATAAAGAAAAACCTCTGATGTTTCGAAAGGCCCCGAAAATTTTAAGATTTCCTTGATTTGCGGCTTGTATGAATTTCAGAGCGTTTGCACAACTGATGGTTCAAATGAATGATAGTGAGGTGTCATATACACTTTAATGTTGAATGATATTGACCTGCCCAGGGTGTACCCACAGGTGGATTGATAGATTTTGGCCTTGGGGCTAACATTAAAGATCAATGCCCATAAATATCCACGCTACCATAATAACATTTACACTATAACTTGTGAAGGGGATGATTACTGGGATTAATGAGTGAGTGCTCCATAGTACAGTGTCTTTAAAGTATAAACATTTTTTTGTCATCAAAATTAGGACACATAAGTAACTCCAAACTGGCTTATGCTCTGTTCTTAATAAACAAAGTTGGGAGTTATATTGATCTTCTCATATACTGGAATTTTCACAAAATAAAAGGTGAACAAGGAGAGTAAATTCCTAGTTATTATTTGCTGTAGTGAGATCACATACTGACCTCCAAGCAGGTGACGGATAGGTTCCACTAATGCTCAATAAACTGCTGATGTCTCTTTTGCTTGTATAAACTTCATGATTTATTTGCACTCAGAAATACCTGCAATTGGGACCATTTCCTTCCTTAGTTTAAAGGCTCTCGGTTTCTCCTGATGACCACTTTTCTTCAAAGGAATTTCAAATGCCAAGCCTTTTCAGTCAATCAGGTTTGAGCCCGACTTTGCAGAGAGCGTTCATCTTTAAGCTTGTAATTTTAAGTTTCCATGGTTCCAAGGGAAAACAAAAACAGTAAAGTAATACCGAAAGCTGTAAATGAACATACATTACATGTGATAGATATAAGGTTGTGCTCAGCATATTAGAGGAGGAAGGAACCCTTATATTTGGTAGAATTAATTCAGTATTTTCTCTTTTATCAGAAAAGAGCTTTTATCCAGTGAGAGTCCCAGGCTAATCACAAACAGACATGTTACATGTAGGATACCGACGCAGTAGACTGGACACTGCAGCAAAAAAAGTCACAGTAGTCTACTGACTGGGAGAGAGGTCGAAAGCATCAAGTCTGGAAAGATAAAGGAGAGACCACTGATGTGTAACACCAGAAATCATTTAAACAGATAAGGATGGTTTAGGAGTATCTAAGAACTCATAATTTTCATCGTATTGCTTTTTCATCCACTGACTTTAGCTTAGCTACAGTGCAGCTAAGGAGTAATTAGTATCATGTGTCTGACTTGTACAATTTCAGGTGACAGTGGATTGCACCAAGCTTAAGGGTCATTTTAAATTTCAAGCTACTATAAACAGCAGCTTAAGGCTTATCAGTGAGGATAGTGACCTCTGTGACACTAAACGGTTACTGTTCACACTGTGTGTGTGTGACTGGAAGAATGACAGGAAGTTTCTATAATAATCAGCTACATTCTTTTACCTTTGCTCTCCCTCTGTGACTTAGCGTTTCTGCTGCTTTCATAAGCTTTACATGCGTGTGTGTGTGTGCAAGCGTGCGCGTGTTATCTTTGGCCACCTCACTCCAACCACTGACCTTTCTAAAGGTCTCACTGTCCAGTTGTCCAAACACAAACATGCAACCTGTCTGACTGACCCACATCAGAATGTTTTCATATGGATTTTGCAATCTTAAGTATGTGACATATCTTTCTAGAAACCCATGCCTGTTCTGAGTTAAGCTAAAGAGAGCGGTAGATAACTGACAGCTCTTATCAATCATTACATGTTAAGGATATTGACAACTCTTGAAGTGAGTGCTGTCTTTGAAAACACAATCCAACCCTGCCAATACTGGTAGCTTTGTGGTTCTTTGCTCAAGAGACCTAACATCTAAAGATTTTTAATTTTACCAGGGGCTTTTTCCAGGTCTTTGAAATGACACAATGCAAGTGTTTTGTAGCTGAACTTACTGAACTTGGAACAGCCTGGTGCCTGAGGTCGGTTACAATGTGTACTCTTCAAGGGTTATTGTTAGTCATAGTTTGTCAGTGTGGAATTTGACCTTAAGACCCCGTTAAGTAGAGCCTTAAATTTCCTAGAAAACAGTAAACCTGTATCCCCATTTCATTCAACAAGCTGATTTTAGAGTTTGTGAGTGAGGTCAATTTATACAGCAAGTCAACTAAATACACAAGGATGTAAAAAAAAAAATCACACAACAAATATATCATGGATGAAATAATAAATTTTAAGATTTTATTGATTACTTTTGCAATCCCAGAGCTCTTAACCTTTTTTTCTGAATCTAGAACCCTCCTCAGGTTGGGCACTACAAGTTAATGTTTTCCTATCAAGTTGAACAAACTCTCCTCCATTATTCCAGTATCTGAGCATGTGGCTCATTTTAAAAGATTTTCAAAAACTCAACTGAACAGACTGTTATAACTTAGTTTTTAAATGTCTATTAAAGATATTTGCCATGTGGAACCCTACATAAAACAAAAAACAAACTATTTATAGCCAATAAGCTTGATAGGGTAAGTAAGATGAAACCTAAGTGAGGATGCTTCCAACTTTTAAATTTGTGCTAGTGTTCCAAAACAGCAGTAAACCCACCCATGAACCTGACATGCATCAGAAATGGTTTAAGAATTTAAAGTTTTCCGTAGTATTACAATGTTTAAAGCTTATTTTATGGTCATGATTTTCAATGACCATAAATGTTGTATCAGGGGCTTTGGTTGCTTTGAAATTTTGTAAAAAAATTAAATAAAATAAAAACTGCAGGTAAAAGTCTCATCAAGACTGAATGACATTACATACAGCGTAAAAGTAAAACAGATTAGATAAAACTCAGATGTGTGTTTGAATTACATACTTCCTGTAAATATTCTTCCAGTACTGTTCCTCCAATGTAGTGGTTTCATTTCCTCACGTGAGCCATACTGAAAAGCACAGTAAATGGAGAGCAAATGTCTGGTTATGGCAAAAAAAAAAAAAGAATCCAGCCATTTCCCTCAATGTCCCCCAGGGTAAGAGAACACTATGCAAAGGATTTGAATTTGAATGCTCATCTCTTCACACAATTTCCATTTTGTTAATTGTATCTCAGGTATTATGAATGATTTGAATGTTTTTTTGAATTGCCTTGTATGATCTCATGATAACTTCTGTGAGCCCAGCTTCTGCCACTGCATCCACAGCAAACATGCTAAACCTGTTTTTATCTGTGAAGTTTGAGTTGAAACATTTCCAGTCAGTCGGTTTGTTGCTGGCCTTGCTTTTGTTTTGCAGCCTTGAGGAAGGATTGGAGGGGTTGGGAGGAGTACTTTGCACCAGGACAGTAGGGCCTTCATGACTCAGTTATTCCTGTGACAACAAGCTAATCTCACTCCAAACTCAGTAATGCAGCTGATGAATACACTGTGGAATATTGCCTGCTTGAAATGCCCCCCACTCCCCAAAAATGAAGTATACATCCTCTCAAGCAACCAAATGAAAAAGACCAGAAGACTGAGCTCATTTGTAGAGATGTTTTCCTTTCTTGTCAATGTGATTGCTTTTCTTTCCTGGTGAATTTACGATAAGCCAACAAGTGCTGGCAGCTCTCCAAGTTCACAGGGGGAAAAAAAAAGAAAAAACAGAAGTATAAAGTTGCAATCAATCCTGCAGTTTGAGTAAAGAAAAGGATTTCTGTTAGCAGGCTGACTCAAATCTTTTTCGTCACGTATCTGATGGGAAGGTGAGCAGTTTGTTGATGGTGTAATTACCAAAGTGCAGTCATACTGGAATTATGGCACTAATAATAACAAAGGTCTGATTTCCAACATGATAATGGTAAGTTACCATGGTATGGCTAAAGCCAAAACAGTCTTATTCAATAGGGGGAGATGGCTGAGCTGTAACTGTAAATATGAATTTGCTCTGAGTGTTTGATGTACCAGAGGAAAAAAGGTTTGCAGACATAAAAGTAAATAGTTTATGGCCTTGCTCAAAAGGAAGTTGAAGATAGTAAAAGGAACAATGTCATCTAGTTGTTTTAACAATTATTTTTCTGTGTTTATGTATCTAAACTCCTGGCCTTCATGTTCACCGACATCTTTCTTTAACCTTAAGGTTCGCTGTAAGGGTTTTAAAAGATGTCTTTAACAACATCATAAAAGGTTATTCTTATCCATCAGTCAACTTGGTTTTTTTTTCGTTAGTACCCACTGGGGAAAGATAAAGCAGGACTCCCTGTTTACTCTTACTGCGCTTCTTATGAAACATTCACAGAGGAAAGTAATGCTCAACTTTAACAGGTACATAATAGCTGATGAAGGAATAAGCTGTCTTGTAAGTAGCCTTGGGAATAGTTATCAAGGCTTCTTGAAGGACAAAGCTCTTCTGTGGATGTTGGCTGCCTTTTGTTCCATTCTTTGTCAAGGTGACAGCACACTGCTTCAGTTTGAGGTCTGAGCTCTGGTGAGAATTAATTTATCCATAAGACATGTTGCTACTGATATTCAGTCCCATTCTTGGGTCATTTGGTATACCAAAGCCTCCTTGTTTTCGTTCTTCAAGAATGGCTTCTTCTTTTTTTCCTCTTTCAAAACATCACTTTCAGATACAGTTCAGAACTGGACTGAAGATGAACATGGGGGGGGGGGGGGGGGGGGG
>JAOXYM010000025.1:11514374-11531189 GCA_028567055.1 Leptatherina wallacei
TATAGGGGGACATAAATTCTATTTTCACACACATGTACACACAAACACGCAATGAGACAATTCCTTCCTGTACAGATCCGGCACATGACCAAAATAAACTCTGGCTAGAAAACAGGATGACAGGAAGACACTGGGGCTTGACACCCTTGCATTCTCCGTGTGTGTGAGCGAGCAAGAGTGGGAGTGAAAGTAGTAGTGATAGCAGTCTCCCCCCACTACAGAGGAAGCCAGCAGGAAGTCTGAGCCAATTGTTTTTCTGGTTCACGGAGTTCACCACAGCTTGTCTTCATAACAATGGAGTGGTGTGTTGTTGGAAAACACTGTTGTGTTGATGTGTGTGCATTTATGTGTTTGTGTGTGCATTACTCAAGCATTGTCATGTAACAATTTATATATAATGGGATTAAATTATTTAAATTACACTGAATTGAAGTGTGAAAGTAACCAAGTAAATAATGTTTAATTAATGTAAAATGTGTGTTGTATACATTTAACATACAGCATGTGCCTGTGTGCGTGTTTGTGTGTAAAAGTGAGTCTGATGAGGTCAGTCTGTCAGAGTCTGCCAAGGCCTGAACAAATATTTATGCCAAAAACTATTCGATATGGCTGGCTTTCAATTTAGTTTTGTTTGGCTTGTGTTTCTTCTGTGTTTGATGATGATTGGAGATGAAAGAGAGGAGGTTAAAGTTTATCAGAGACATGCACTGCAGTCATCCTCAGTGGTGGGAGGGAGAAAAAAAAGATTAAATTAAAAAAAAGTGGAGGAAGTAAAAGAAAAATAGGTTAGAAACAACTTGACATCTTTTTCTACCTTTTTTGTTTTAAAGTAAACAAGGGTAAGGCAAAAATATACATAAAATGAAGGGGGAGGAAAAAGGTATAGTGAGCTAGCGAGAGATGAGAGGACAGAGGAGGTGAGGGTCACCCTAACATCAACAGGGGGTGTCACATAAGAGGGCAGGAGCTCTCGACTCCTGGTCTCAGGTCAGTTACACACATGCAAACGAAAACAGTCAGTCACCTCAACCCACGCATTCTGGGGCGCACGCTGGCTGAGGTGAAGGCTGGTGGGTCGTCACATACTGTACTTAAACAAAAGCACAAAGTTTCACCAGCAAACACTAAAAATCAAAGGCAGGCAAATACTTCCTGTAATTGCCCTCATAAAGTGCAAATAAACAGCAACTGGTACACAAACATTTAAAGAATCCAATATTTACACATGTACATACATGAAAATAGGCTTAAGTGGATGTTAAGGCATTAGCAAATCAGGAAAAAATGTTCTCTACACAGCCAGACTTCTCCCCTGGCTTCCACTTGATCACATTAGCCCACAGGTAATCATGTGTTAAATGCCAACAGACTGTCCTGAAAAGTTAGCCTGGTCCTGCAAGTTGACAGGATTAGTTTCTTATTTGTAAAGCAAGAAACCTGTAATTGGTTTCTATAGTTTTGTTCTTGGATCTTAGAAGTCTTAATGGCTTGGTCCTGCCTATTCATCACATCTTTTTTGGACCACTCGGGTCTTTTGGAAGCGATTTTTTAACCATGACTGAAGTAATAAGAAAAACTTGTGGTGCGGCATCTTTTTCATATTAGGCTATGCCTCACATCCTTGGGTAGCTTTCCTGGAGACCAGGGAGTAACAGACAGTACCTTCAGATAGACACAGTTCTGGCTCCTGTCTGGAGTCTCAGGATCGTGGTGCTTTCTGGTAAACCAGCCCACACCAGTTTAATCCAAACCAAAGTGGGAGGACTTGATTATCTGTAAACGTTTGTCCTGTCTGTAGGCAACATACCATCTTCATTTGTGGAAGACCCAGGGAAGGGAGGTGGTACTCAGCCAGCTTCTTCGGTTGTCACTGCCGTGGTGGAATTCTGCACCAGTTCCCTGGTTTGCTGGTTCCATGACCCATTACTGTTCAGCAGCTCAAAAGATGGACAAGTAACATCACGCTTCAATTTAAAGCAAGTCTTTTTTACTGTTACAGTATTCTTTCTTCACTTTTAGACTTATAGATTTTTTGGGTTGGTTTTTGGGTAAATCCAGCCTTTTCCTTCTGATATCATGGTTTGAGAAAAAGAACCTCTATTGTTTGGATCCAGTTGAGGTCCGACTTTTCAGGTTCCAAACCAATTTTTTGGGGTCTGAATGTGTCAACCAGTTCAAAAATAGGCTTTGGAACCAGCACCAACATGAAGCCCAAAGAAATTTCAAAGAAACTAATTATGTTATCTCATGGCTCACAATTATCAAAAATACATTCCACCTTTAGCAGTCAGGCTCAACATGTGTGCAGCAATCAGTGTTCACTGAACATAAAAAAGCTATGTATGCCTGTGTGTGCATGAGTGTGGCATACGCAAGTGTGGGTAATTAAACACACACATTCTCACTCCTGTTTGAATGTGTGCATAGCTAAACAATTGGGCCCTCTCAGCATTTAAACCCGATTTCCTCTGCACTGGAAACCAAATAAACAAGCCTAACATAGCAGGAACTTTAACACACCGCCTGGCAGCTGGCAGGGAGGTGTGTATGTGTGTGTGTATGCATTTGTCTCTATTAATAGGTTTTTCTACATGTTTAGGAAGCCCGAGTGTTTGTGTGTGTAAGCCTCCCAGTTCCTACAGTTTTTCTGTCTTATTGGAACAATGTTAAAAACACATAAAGTAGTTTTTTCCGGCACTCCATGACGGGGAAGTAAGAGTTTGAGCAAAAATATTCAGTGTGCATGTAAACAAACTTCCACCTCATGTTCAAACACTTGCTTGTGGTCATGGGATCTTTTCAAGCATCAGCGCAAACAAGGAGTATGGGAAAATACTGACCCTCCCTCTTCATCTGCTTAAGTCATATCTATAGTATCCCTTTAATAGTTAGGTTTTTTTTTGTAATAGTTTATATTATCTCATGGTGTCCCGTCAGATCAAACATTCAGTTTACTTTGACTCTGCATGTGTGAAGTTGTCAGCTTCCCACATAATGCATTTTTCATATTAAAGAGTTTTCTCAAACAAAACTAACTCAAATTCAGGCATTTCTGGCTAACAGAGGAGTTTTTTAACCAAGGATAAAAGATTAGGTTTTTTTTTTTATTCTGTACTACATCTCTAAGGTACACAAAAATCTCCAGCTCATTAACCAGCACCAGAGTGTAGCACCCCGCCACATGTTTTTCTTTCCGTCAATTATTGGAACCAAACTCTCCGTCCCTGAAGGGATTTTCCAGTTATCACTTTCTACTTACTTATTAATTCCACTTACTGCCACAACTGCACTTTGAATGGGTGGGGGGTGAGTGGGCTCACAAAGGTAATGATTTGTTGTCACAGCCTTGTAGACGCTGACAAGGCAATATTGGCATTGAGAAATGTCCGGGGTTTGATTTGTCTGTATCAGAGTTTCAACCTGTAATGCACTTACGTGATGACAGATGGGTGTAGACTCCAGTAGCCCACTTAGAAAAAAATTACAATTCTATGCACATAACAGTAAAAGCAAAGGGAGACACAAATACTCACACAATTTGAAGCACAAAGACAGAGGGGCATCTTTGACTGGTCTGATGTATCGATCCCAAGTCTCTGTCCCCAAACTCCCAGCAGTCATTAATTCACTAGAGCCAAGACGGTACTGATCTCAGTGGACGATGACCAAGAGTCATCTATAGAGCAGAGCAGCTAGCTAAGACTGAAAGACAGAGTCATGCTAAGAAAGTAGAAGAAATTACACAGTTATGACAGACCAACGAAAGTGTGCAATGTAGGCATATTTGTCCAGAGCTCACACAGTATGGTCTTGACGGGAGAATATGCCATACAAAGTATGGATGATATGCTGACATAAATCCCACATGCACAAGAACATTTGGCAGTGACACGATAAGCCATGATGGTAGCAGTAATAGTCACATACTGTTAGCTAAGATATTTATGCTAAAATATAAATGATAAATGTAGTTTTATTTGTCAGCTGGGTACACGGAAGGAAATGCATGTTAGGTACGGCATCACCTGAACTTATTGATTCGAAGAACAACAGACTTGAGGGTTGCATTTTCCTTTGGATGGTTGCAAACATCACTGCAGAAAGGAAAGTCTTCATCATTTTCCCTAAAATAGATCCAATATGATATTCAAAATCTTTATATAAACAGCAATTTGTTATTTTCTCCAGACAGAAAACAGTGTCACAATGATTTTGGAGTATGCACAATCTTTCTCCCTCTGTGCACTCTTTCCCGGGCCAGACGTGCGTGTTCCTGCATGAGCTCTGATGGAGCAAGTTATTGATCTAGATTTTCCTCCACTAAACAGAGAATGTTCTTAAAAAGGTGTAAAATCAGAGTCCAAACTGGTCCGTTTTATCCAAAATAGAGATATTAGAGCCTTTTTTGAGGTGCTCAGGCTCCTGAGTGAAAGTCTTGTTTGAGTCCTCTGAAAATTAATCATGGCTGAATTCCATTCAGCTGCTTGATATTGAATGTCCTACCACCACACTTCTCAGCTCACTGTCAGACTGTCATTACACTTTGGGAAACCTGAATTGAAGTCAGCCATTATTAATGTTAGATGTGGGCGACTCACCGTATGACAAGAAAAATGCCTCTACTGTTAAAAATGTCCTCTGTAGATCTCATATTTGCAGCTTTCTACTGTTGGCTGAACATGATAAGCAGTTATAAGCTTAAATCACCATCTGTCTTTCATCCAGTGCAAGAAAACATTGACAAAGAATGAATGCACCGATTTGTGTTAGGTATTCAGCCTCCATAAAAATGTTTAGCATACAATAGAAAGACAGACGATTATTCCTCCCACCTCCCACTCATTGAGGGCTAAGTAAACTAAATGTCAGAAATCTCATACACATCACATTCAATCAGGCTTCCCATTGTCTGAAGCTATGCCACATTGTAGTATACTATGCGAGTTAGCAGGATTACTATAGAATATTATATGGGATAAATGGGTCTTTTAACTGGAATAGTGCTCTCTCGTGGGTTTAGAGAAATTAATCTTCAGCCTGAGATGGTTATGATTAAACTACAGATTAATGCAAATTGGTTACACTTCAACATAAGAATGAAGCTATAATGAGCATCAAATGTTCATATAGTGCATTAGAGGATTCTGTGATCTTAAAGAGGGTATTATTGTTTGTTTTTAAGCAGTCTGAGCTTTATTTCAATTTTCATCATTTGATTTATTAATTTTTTTAAAGCAAAAAATGATAAATATCAAATGTTCACAGTTTTAAACATCCAATGTTCAATGTTTCATGGGCACAGGGGTGCCGAATAAAACCAAAACTAAGCTTTTCATTTCAAGCAGGAAAGCTGTAAAAAGCATAATGTTCAAAAATGACTGAAAGAAACAGGATATCCACATCCTTGTTTTTCTTTTTTCTTATATTCACAAGTGATTGAATTGTGTTGTTCCCAATAAAACAGACAGAATTGATCTATCTAAAAATATTGCACTAGCTGGTTGTTTTAGGACCATTAGGTAGGTTCAGGTGTTGAGTGTCTTCTTGGAGTGTCTGCAAGAACACTGCTGGAGTCAGATTGCAGTTCCAATAAGATTTATTCCAGGTGTAAGCAGGATATGCAGCATGGCGGATGGTAGGTTACTTACAGTTGAATTTTCTGAGGTATATCTGAAACTTCCACCAGCATATACAGGTAACACTTTATCTACACAAACTTTGATTATCCGACTGCTGCTGCGGCTTCTCATACACGTAACGTCTCTCCGTTTTTCTGCAGCAGAGTGAGGTGCGGCTGTCAATAAATCCGCGCAGATAAATAGGTCCCCCCATGGGGTTATTAGCCCTTTTAACACTGGTATTCCTTCTAAAGCAGCAGCTGACAGCCGAAGTTGCAGCCTTAAGTCAAATGTCTTGACTAGATTTTTAAATGATTCATGTCTAAATGCCTGTCACTGGAAATAACTGTGTGATAACAATTTTTTTTTTTAGATTAAACCAAAAACCATCCAATCTGTCCACAATGTGCAGTACTATATAACACCGTTAAAGTAATGTTCATTAATTGATGCTTTTTCTCAATGAAAAGAAAGTGACTTAAGAGACTGTTATTGAAAAGATGAAAATTTACTTCCTGGACTTCATACCTCAAATATCTAGCACTTTGTGTACCTATATATCAATGTTGTCCCGCTATTCTCAGAGTGTTCTGCCAAAGTACTTGAGGAATTTGAGGGCTTTTTCATCGTTTGTTATAGGATTTGTGTGTACATGTACAGGCTGAAACACATGAGCCTGTTTTTACGTGCATTTGGTCCCTTGAACCTGAATGCTTGCATGTTGTGTTGGTATACAAAAGGTGTAAACCCATGGTTACATATTTATATATGCTAATCAGGGCAGACACAGTGGTATATATATATATATATATATATATATATATATATATATATATGATTACAGACTTTCTGTCTGGGTGTGCCACTTGTGCATCCGCAAGTATATTCTGTGGGGTGACTGGGATCAATAGTGCATTAGGCCCCAATCACAGCTGCTTACCCTGGAGACAGACAGGCAGAGATGGACAGAAGGCTGATAATGCTTTCCTATAGGCACATCTCCCACACTGGAGGAGATGCAGCGCAGAGACAGAAGGAAAGGAAGCTGTCAGAGGGAGACAGGTGGGGAAAGAAAGAGTGAAAGATTTATTGATCTGGAAAGTCTAAAGAAAAAGAGAAAGAAAGATGCTAAGAAAAGAAAGGAAAATAAAGGAAATTCTAATGTGAAATGCAATAATTATTCATTCAAATGGGGGGAAGGGAAACATGGAGGTAAAAAAACAACAAAAAAGAAGACAGAAGGGGGAAATCTAAAAAGGAAGATAAAGCGCGATGAGGATCGCTGAGCCCCCAAAGAAAAACTGAGGCCAAACTCCAACTCTATTGACTTAAGGCATTTCATAGAGATATTTAATTTCTGAAAGGCCAACAAAATGATAGATCTTTAACACAGGCATGAAACATCTGCTGCCTCCACATCTCATTCTGCATGAGGGTGCTCTTTAAATGCACACAATCACACACACACAGACATGTAGGCACAGAGTACAAAACACTCACTCCCAGAGACACATCAACTTCCCAGCACAGCCAGTGATCGAAATGAAAGCATATGTCCAATTTAGAGGAAGCTGTCAACAGAGCAGTTGCCAGCTGTTTAGCTGGCGAGTTATCTAGGTTAAAATGTTTAGACCCATTTACTCCTCTAAACCATGTTCTGAAGGGACCCATGACAGCTCTATTTGTTTCCCTTTCGGTCACAGACACTGCAGCGTGTCTGTGACTGTCTGTTTCTACTTGCAGGCATTTTGGACCAAGTACAATGAGGTAAAGGTTTTGAATATTAAAATTTGCTGAAAAAGAAACTGCAACAGCAAATTGTTTCTCCACTTTTGTTTTTTAATATTAAAACCTTAAACTTTTGCCTGATTCGTGTGGTATTTAACTTGAGAATTACGCATTTAATTTTACCTGGGGACGTTTGACTTCTTCAGTAAAATGGGAAAGACAAACCAAAATAACCATTTCTATGCTGTTCTAGCTGGCTACATCTAGAAATATTGACAAATGCTGGGAATTAAAATGCCAACCATTCAACCTGTGGATTGCTCAACCTGCCATCTAAGCCATTGTTCCCAACCTATTCTCCATGAGGATCGCCCTCAAGGATCCCCTTCATGCATGTGGTCACGGTTGCCAACCCCCTGTAATCTGGTGTTTCTAAGGGCACATTCCCACTGGTGTAGTAAGGTTCGCTGTAAATGAACCCTGGTCCACTTCCACAGATGTTTGGAGAAATGCGAACATTCATTTGGACTGTGGTGGGGACCAAACAAGCAAACTCTGGTCTGCTTGAAAAGTAAAAAAAAGGTATGGTTTGCTCATATAGTGAATGCAAACGGACCATCCAGTAAACCAAAGAGAGGTAGAAGTGACAGAGAGCAGTGTTGAGCAAAATGCTGGATCGCTCATTGTCTTGCTTACTGCTTACTTCATAGCTCAAACATACTGTACAGCTGAACTATCAGTTAATCAGTAAATAGATAACCTGTGGTGGGAAAAAAAAAGTAAATAAGTTGGTTTATTTAAGATAAACCAAAACAGCTTTCGCATGACAATTTACACCAAGAGCAGACAGAAAGAAGAGGAGGAAGAATTAAAAACAACTGATCAGGATGCCTCCCGGACACCTCCCTGATGAGGTGATCCAGGCACGTCCCACTGGGAGAAGGGTACAGGGAAGATCCCGAACATCCTGGAGGGATGACATGTTTTGGGATCCAGGCTAAAGAAAAAGTCTGAGCGTCCCCGTTTTGGCTGATGCCCACTTGATCCCGGATAAGCGAAAGAAAACGGATGGGTGGATATATATTGCAGGGAATTGAGAGACATGAGCACACAAAATGACGTTATTGGAGAGCAAAACTTTCATAGTGTGTCACAGTTAATTTAGTGACATTACAATGAATTTTTTCCTGCCTTAGAAAATGTAACTTGTGCTTTTATTTTATTGTTCCAGAACCAGAGAAGTTGTGCAGACGCCATGGCAAAGCTCCACCATTGACTTAACATTGCTCTGATTTCTGAGAGACATGCAGTTTTTAGTGACTAATAAAATCCTAAAATTGTTGCCACAGTACTCATGTTAAGGTAAGTCATCCTGACATTTAGTACTTGCATAATTACACCTGTGTTTACGGACAAAAATGTACCCCCACAACTCAAGCATGTACATTGCTATGTTGCATGTTGCTGTTGGTTCAGGACCGGTGGGGGTTGGGGTCGACACCATAGCTGGAGGGGAAGACTGGAAGCTTTCTAAGGCCGATTCTGGTGTTGTGTAAAAAGCAGCACCATCTGTGACTGGCTCTCTAATGAGCAGTTGCATAGGCTTGGAACCATGCATTTTCCATATAATGTTCCCATGTGTGTTTATGTCAGTCGCATTTGTACAATTCCAAAACTCGGCAGTAACGGCATATATTCTGGAGTACTTGTTTCTTGTTCTCAAAAAGAATGGTGGCATCTAGAATGTGAGTGAAAGATTTATATCCCAACAACATGAGTAATACATGCACATGTGCACACACAGCAGATGTTGTCACCCTGTGGGATGCAAGCATCTTCAGTATGATTCCTAGTTATGTAGGACCTGGGGTGCAGCTTTCACAATGTAAGATTATGTGGATGCTAATATGCTTAAAATGAAGCAATCTGAAAAGAAAACCCTCGCCATCGTGCTTGTGATTACACAAATCTCGGGTTATTGTATTGTACACTTTTATTGCTCTTATATTAGATTGTATTGTGGGTTCATATTGGACCATAAGGGCTATAAACCTAAGATCCATGCTGACTCCGAGGCACTGAGGACTTGTGTGTTGCAGATTGTTATTGGAATGTAAATACTGCATCGGGTAGCAGCACTGAAATGAAGATGACATGCACAATCAACATATTATATGCCATGCTCACAGTTGTAGGTTAGATAAAGTCCCATTCAGTATATAGATATAGTAGATATAGTCCCATTTTGAATTAGTCTTCCAGGTTATCTTTAAACCAGTGGAATATGAAGATACTCCTATGGTGAAGATATTTATGATTAGTTTTAATTTGGTATTAATTGAAAGTTCTCAGCCGTTAGTCAGAAAATCAAATATTCCTGTCAAAATCTTTGTGTTCTGTTTGAAGAGTTGCAACGAAGAACATAGCAGACAAATTGCAGTTACAAAACAAGTCCATTAAAAACATTATAGTAAGAGAGAGAATAAAGGAAAAAAAGTCTGATCGTGTATTACTGGATGAATACCTGAGATGTGGTCCTACAAAATGAAAAAGAGACCATTTTACCATCATTACACTTTGTAAGAAGAATAAAGCTTTCAGATTCCAGAAGACACGTGTGAGAAAAACAAAAAAGGAGATTAATGCAAATGTTCATGTTTAACCCATTTAGACCTCTAATGTTTAGAGGCTCCCTGAGGTTGAAAAATGCGATATACGTTTAAAAAGTGGAAGTGGTAATTGATATGATACTGTATATAAGTAAATTAAATTGAATTACCATTTTTATGTCATAATGTTGAGACTTTGATTTTCTTTAAATATACATAAAGGACATTTTGTGAGAATCTTTACAGTCATCTGGCATATTTGGCTCAGTCCCTTGATGTTTATAATTCATCAGTTGAATAAATTAACGTATAACATGACTCCGTTAGGGTAGTGGATCTGGCTAATTACAGCTTTCCCTTTGTTACTGTAATGAATTCTGTTTATTAGCATCTACAAAGAATCTCCATGCTGTCTCGAGCTGCTGCGTAAAACCATTTAATAAACTGGTTGCTACAATTTGTACAAGGTTGGTTTTACTCCTCACAAGAGGCTTCTCTTAGTAGCATCAAATTTATGTAATTAACATTGTGATTGTTTTTTTTACAATGGTTTCATGTCCCGTTGTTTTTGCTTTGCTGGGTAATAACGGGGGAAAAGAGGATCAGAGCCATTCCTAAAAAAAATGTTTTATCTTTTATTAATTTTGCAATCTTAAAATTACTTCTGTTTATCCCAGCATACTTCGATTGTGACTTTCTATTTAACCCACAGAAACCACATCTGGCTGGTTTAGGTCATACTCATATAAAGATTTATTCTGCAGGTTCTCTGCTTGGACTTCATATGCGCTTCCATCAGAATATGTTTTTAGAGCACAGCGCAAGTTTCATTTGCTATGTTGATGACACCCAGCTGTACTAATTCATGAAGCAGGGTGAAAACAATCAGTCCTTGACCCCTGTTAAAAGTTATGGATTCACTACTGATGGAAAATGCTTATACAGAAAAAGTTCAATTTTGTTTATCATTTATTTTTAATGGGGAAAGTCACATGATGAAAAAAAACTATTTCATGTGACTTTTATGAAGCATCATAAAGCATAAGCATAATTTTTTTTGAAGATAGACAGCTAGAGAGATATCCATTTTTTGACTCCCCCCTTACTAAAACATTAGAATCTATGGAACAATGACCAGAAAATGAAAATAAAAGATAAATTTACTTCCTCATGAGACAGCTTGAATTGTTTAGTTTTTCTTGGTAGTTTTTTTAAAAATATTGCTCCAAAGCAACCCTTCCATAAGTTTTCAACCTTAAAAAAAAAAAAACTTTTGTTCTTGTGCTTCAGAGTTGTTTTGACGACACACAATGAAATTAATTATATACATTCCTGGAGCCTTCATTGTCCTACAGCGTCCTGGGGCTGAGAAACTGCCCATCTTAAACTTTCTGTTTCAGCCTGGAACATCACGACACCTGTGTTCTGCCTACACTTGCGACAATAAATGAATACATTAAATGATCCATCACAATCATTACGTATGTTTTACATATCTTATCTTTTAGGTAACTACTGACCAGTGTCACATACCTCCATGCAGAGATGCTTCAGTTATGAGATATATGAAATGTTTATGTAAGCTCTTCTGTTAGCATTTCTGTTGGATTAACTACTGAAAAATTAACGTAATTTCTCTTTAATGAACTGTGTGCCTGGGGAAATTGCGTGCCCTGCCCTTCGATATTCTTTTCAAAACAGGGGCAAAGTACTATATTACTACCACCAACCACGTTTCACGTGATGAGGTTCATGCTGCATAAAAGTAATTTCGACTGCAGACATGTCTGTAATCTCAAGATTGTCACATTTATACAGAAATGCAAAAAGTTCCTTTGGGATGACAACCTTCCTAACACTTTCACACATTATTTTAATAACTGCATGCAACAATGCAATTTTTTTTTGATTAACATTTTTCAGCCTTGCTTATATTTAGCAGCTCCTGCGCAGCACTTGCACAGTTGATGCAGTGCATCTTTCACTCCGATTTAGTATATGATCCCCCACTCTACAGCCTGGGAGCAAAAGGGAAGACAAAAAGCCCCCCACAGAGAGGAGAAAACAGATTAAAAAAAGAGGGGGAAAGGAGGAAGCGAGCGTTGAGAGGCGGGAAATATCATTGGCCCTCTAATTATGGAGATTCAGATAAGCAGGGTTAATGTGATGTTTGACGAATGCATTCTTAAGGTGGATGCATGTTTGTGTGAGTGGCACCAAAACCCGAATTGCCCCAGCTTGTCCTCTTGGGCCTTGAGTGCAGTGTATGCTCCCGCTTTGCTGCAATATCTAAAAAAAAAAAAAAAAAAACTCACAGGGGACGAGGCATTATTATGTTTGTCTTTTCAGACAGAATGACAGGAGCAATAGGGGTAATAACATCAAAAAGGACTTCCAGTTGACTTGTTCCATCTAGAATCTTTGGGAGGTATGGATGGATTGATGAACGTGAGCATTTAGGTGTGTGAGATATCCTGAGAGCTCAGCACTGGAGGTTGCATCAGTGTTGCCTTCTTCGTCTGTGGCATGAGTTTCCATCGCTCAAGCTAAACAAGGATCTTTTTGCATCAGCTTCACTCTTGCTTCGACATGCTGTACAGAAGGGCGATGCAAACACTGTGCAATAAGCACAAACATATGTTGAAAGATAACAATCATAGACAGCAAGGGAACATAGAACTGAGATGATGATGAAATATGTTTCCTTCTAAACTGCACATGTGACTAGTTTAATGTAAATGTAAGCAAATGGATACCCTGGTTCTGTTCACTGAAAAAAATAAAAGGGTGGGCAACACAGGCTTTCTTCTCTTTATGTTAAGGTTGTTAGTGCACAGACGTCAAGTGATTATGATTGCACCAATCAACGATTAATATAACCACTCATAATTGAAAGAAATTTAGATACAGAGTCAGCGTAAGATCATGCAAAGACAAAAGGTTAACTGAATATCAGTGGGAAATGAGCAGCAGGACTAGAGAAGAAAAAAATGGGGATAGGTCTTACTTTCTTAAGAGTGTTTACACAACATGACAGAGCTTTAACAACTGACAGCCGTGTAAGCATCCAAACACAATCCCTGACAACTTTAATCCTGCAGTTTGATACCCAAGCCATCATCGTTCCAGCATCAGGTAAAAATAAACCTCACTTCAGCCATATGATAATTTTGACCTCTACTGATGCACAGTGGTAACTTAAGCAGATAAGACAGTCCAAGCTTTAGGGTAGCTACTTATAACATTTGTGGCATGTTTCATGTGCAATGAATTGAAACTTATAGAAGAGCTAGAAAATAATTATTTATAGATGAACAAAAGTACTAATGTTTGAGGCTCTTGAATTTCACACACAAATGAACCCACTGACACCTGGGGTAACATGAGAAGCGTCTTTGCCTTTCAAACCTGATGTAATGGGCATGTTGAGAGTAATTTTCAAAGATTAACAATGAGCTTTCTTTCTCATTATTGACCAACATAAAAGCAAAAGGGAATTATTTGAACTACAAACTTAAATCTCTTCTTTCTTTTTTTTTTACTTATGCCTTGTGTCTCTTCAGAGGCTGAGAAATGAAAAGGCTTTAGTGTTCAGTTTTGTCTTCCAATAAGATATTCTTGTAGGTCTGAGTGGGTTGAAGTGAAGGTAACAGTGTACAATAACATAAATCTACAACATATTAATTTGGTTTTAATTAGTATTTGACTTGCAAAATTTATTATTTTATCAATTTCCTAAGAAAAAGCAGCAAAATAGAGTGACTGGAGGGATTTTGATTACTTTGTTGGGGGCACATTTGAGAAATGGAGGATCATACTTGTTAATAACTCAAGCACAGACACGAAAACATGGTTTACACTGAGAAACGCCTTAGATCTTTAACAGATTTGGCAACACAGTCTGTCACTGAACCGAACTTCTGAAAGCCTCAACCTCCTGAAAGCGCCTTTTAAAAAAAAACAACAAAAAAAACCAATCATGCCACACACCTGCTGTCAATTAGCTTAATTAGTTGTGAGACGTGTAAGTGTGTGTAAGTGGTTGTCTGTCCCTCTGTGTGGCCCTGTGACAGACTGGCGACCTGTCCAGAGTGTACCCTGCCTCTCGCCTGATACTTGCTGGGATAGGCTCCAGCCCACCCGCGACCCTGCATGGATTAAGTGGTACAGAAAATGGATGGATGGATGGACGTTCTACCAGGTGTGCTGCATTACAAAAACGTTTTAGAGACAAAATTTGTTAGAAACAAAAAGGTTTTCCCTTTTCCTGAATAGGTGAGCTATTCTGTCCCATTAAGACACATTCAGGCTTGGAGGCAATTTCCTCATAAAGGGGAAAATTTAGAAGTATTAGCTTAGCGGGTCAAGTTTAAGATATAGGACTACATCATTACCAAAGGAGAGAGAAACTTTTGTTGAACACCTTCCTTTTGTGTTGAATTACAACTCCTGCTTGTTCAAGAACACTTTAAACACATTATATGCTCTGTGTTTAGTTTAGTTCAAATGTCATAGGTGGGAAAGGACTGCTATCAAGCAGCGTTACTGCATCAGATTAAACGCATGTATTATTTCTGCACTTTCATGCATGTTGAAAGTATCTCCTCAGGCTGCTTTCATGGAAAGTCAAAGGTTTAAATAAAGTTACCTTTACTAAAGCACAAAAGAAAAAAACATTAAAAAGATTAGCTTTTTTCAAATGCTTGTTTTTTTATTTAGTGCAGACAAATACATTTTACACTATAAGAAATAAAAAAAATGCAACACTTCTTGATACTTCTTGGGGGAAATTAACAGAGGTTGTGAGACAACATCTGAAACACACATTGTTGGTGTATCATGGTGGGTCCGTGTAGGTGTGTGTGTTCCCAGCTCTCCAGGGACTAACTTCATTCAGTGCCGATCACAAACAAATTAGCTTCACTTTAACGCATCACCACTTTCCACCCTCGCTGCCTGAGTGTCTTTCCCTCCCATGCACAACAGAGACGTCCCGCATGGAAACCACTCTTAAACACATCCCTCAAAAAATTCAGTGGATTTGTGAAAATTGTGACATGCATTCAACCTAAGCATCAAAATGCATCACATACAGTCACTTTTCAAGATTCATTATAATTCAGTAGGATCTCTTTAGTCTTCTGTTGGTATATAATATCACAAACATTCATGCTTTAATCAGACCAAATATTGTTTAGAAACATAACTACACAGCAAAAGAGAATAAAATTGAAAAGACAGTGGCATCATACACAAGGGAACAACAGTCTTCAATGTGAAAATAAGCTGAAAAATAAAGATTTCACCTGAGAATCTAACCAAGCCTATCCTACATGCTGTGAATTGGCAAATAAAGCTGAATAGAACTTAATTGAAAATGTCATTTCACTACCACCTCTCCTACATCCAGATGAAGATCTTATAGGTTATTAATAAGGCATCTTGTTGTCTGAACTTCGGATATTTCTATAACCACTGTGTCGAGGACCTCTTGTGTGTGTGTGTCACAGAGATGATACCAGCTTTGACAAACTGCCATGGGAATGAGCAGAGGTTGAAAGCAAATGAAGAGCAGAACAGATACATGCTGTGCTAGGCTTATGCTGTATGTCTTTCAAACAGAAACATAAAAAGGACCCTGAAGATACACATGAAAGGAAGAAAACATTTTTTTATCCATGGAGAAGTGTTTAATATTCTGAATGCAATAGTTTGCAACACTGATGCATTACAGCAGCCTTTAACATGGCCTGTCTATATGTGTGAGGGTAATGCTTGTGTCTAAACCGTTAAGAGCAGGGATTACAGCAGTGTACCGTTGCCTTTGCTAACAGCAGAGAAGGAGCTAATTGTAGGGAATTGTCATTGTGCTATATAATTGTGTGTCTGCCCACAGGGCTTAAACTGTAAGCACATTTTGTACTGCTTGTTTCTATCTGTCTCTGTCTTTCTATTCCTCTGCATATACATGCACATATGTGTTATGTGTGCATGATGATTAAATGATGGAGACATTTATCAAATGCAGGAGCAGAATAGGGGAAACAATGGCCCTAGCGTTTTGGCCTCTACCAGCCCATTTATAAACCAGTAAAACCAGGCATAAAGTTAGCAGGAATCAGTGAGAGTAGATATGTCAAATACTTCCAAATAAAGTTAATAAAATAAACTTCTATACTCCAGCACAGTGATAAATAGTAGAGCAGCATTTCCTACTGTATGTTTGATGGAGAAAGAAAACAACCGACAAGATTTGATGAATCAGATGAAAACTGTTCCTGGACAAAGTGTAGAAACAGTGTCTCTGTGTCTGCTGCCTGCTCTTCTCTTCCGGAAATGTTATTTCAACCAGGTTTAACTAAAGATAGAAGGGAGATTGTTGTTTTTGTTTTGTTTTTTATAATGTCGCAATCAGGCGCAGAATAATTAGATTTCCTGGTAAGAGGCAAACAGCTGCATCAGTATTAACATATGGACTAAAATATTGGTTAAATAAAAATGCTAAATATCTTTAAAAGTGTTTTATTTTTATTGTCCATAAACACCTATGCAGAAGCTGCTTTTGACACATTTTGTCCCAAAAATATCCGACTATCAGCCCACAATGTAAAACAAATAAATAGAATATAAGACAAAGAAAACAAATAAAAAGAAAGCAAAGAAAATCTCAATGTTGATAAAAAGTCATCTTCTCACTTTCAATAAGATGATTTAGTTCAGGAAGACATAATAGAACTCAATCCTTAGATCTGCTGTTTTAACTAGGGATCGACCGATATTGATTTTTTTGGGGCCGATACCGATACCGATTATTGGTGCTTAAGGAGACCGATAACCGATATTTCGGGCCGATATTCATT